>CM054057.1:41728489-42065234 GCA_028641055.1 Alopecurus myosuroides | reverse complement strand
GACGCAGGCCGACCGGTGGACTGCCGCGATCCCGAGGCGGATACGGTGGGAGCCTGGGCCGACCGTGCAGGCGAATCTGCACTGGATCCAGCGCTGGGATCCTCTGTGAATTCCTGTGACTGCATAAAATCACTATTTTCCTGCACACTTGTTTCAACAGAATTTTGATCATCTCGATTAGAAATAGACATATGGTCAGCAGGCAAATCACCCCCATGATCAAAAGGAGTGGAATTTAGAAGTGTGGGTGGAAGGAGTGATATCTCAGCCCGAAGTTGTGCACCAGCATTGGGATGGAGTTCTGAAAAGGGAAAAATGGATTCATCGAAAACAACATCTCGAGAAATATAAACCCTTCCAGTTGACACATCTAAACACTTATATCCCTTGTGTAGCCCACTGTAGCCTAGAAAAACACATCTTTTGGAACGAAATTCAAGCCTGTGTTTATTAAAAGGTCTAAGATTAGGCCACACAGCACATCAAAAAATGCGCAAAAAAGAATAGTCTGGTTTGGTATGGAGTAGTTTTTCCATGGGAGTTTGGGAGTGAATGACTTTGCTCGGTATTCTATTTATGAGATACACGGCTGTAAGAAAGGCTTCATCCCAAAATTTTAAGGGCATGGATGCATGAGCTAAGAGAGATAGACCCACTTCAACAATGTGCCTATGTTTTCGTTCCGCAGAACCATTTTGTTGATGAGCATATGGGCATGAAACATGATGGGATATACCAATACGCTCAAAGAAAGAACTCAACTTTTGATACTCACCACCCCAATCTGTTTCCATGGCAAGAATCTTTCTATCAAATAATCTTTCAACATGTTGCTGAAAGTCATGAAATTTCTGAAAAACATCAGACTTGTTCTTAAGAAAATATATCCATGTAAATTTGCTAAAACCATCGATGAAGCTAACATAATATTTATTTCTTCCAACAGAAACAGAGGCTGGCCCCCACACATCTGAGAAAATAAGCTCTAAAGGAGCTTTGGAAACACTAGTTGATCTAGGATATGGAAGTTGATGGCTCTTGGCCTTTTGACATGCATCACAAACTGACTCATGACTTTTATTTCAGAAAGGTAAATTATTCTCTTTAAGAACTTGGCTAACAACTGAAAAAGATGGCTGACCTAGACGCCTATGCCAGCGGGAAGAGGATGGTCGGGTAGCACCGAGGACATGTCTTCCATGGATAGGCGGCTTGCAAGGTAATGGATAGAGGCCACCCTTACTCCTGGCGTGGAGAAGCACCTTCCCCGTTTCCTGATCCTTGATAGAAAAGAATTCAGGCCAAAATTCAACATAAGCATTGTTGTCACGAGTAAGTTTGTGAATAGAAACAAAAAATTTAGAAGTTTGTGGAACGTGCAAGACATTGTTAAGATGGAGAGGACGATCATGGGTATGAAATTGCGTACTACCAATGTGCATTATTTCCATACCTGACCCACTCGCCATGTGCACTTGATCACCACCATTGTAGCGGTCACGTACAGAGAGCTTATCTAGCTCGCTTGTGATGTGGTCAGTAGCCCCGGTATTGGAGTACCAGTTGGTGTCGATGTCGTACGAGGGGGAAGCAGCAGTGTTTGCCGATTTCTCCTCATTGAGTAGAGGAGATTTATAATTCTTCTCGAACCTTTTCCAGCAACGGAGAGCCATGTGCCCGGTTTTGCCACAGATTTGGCACACCGGCTTGGGCCCCTGTCTTGGATCAGCACGGCCTCCTGTATATGGTTGGCGTGGAAGAGTGTTTGGGAAGTTCGAGCGACCGTCGCCGCTGCCACGTCAACCTCCGTTGTAGCTGTTGAAGCCACTGCCTCCCCGCGATTGTTGGAGAAGCCACCGCGCCCGCCCTTGGACGCCAGATTGGCTGAGCCACCAAGCTGAGCACCGGGGTTCTATGCCTCCGGTCTGCCCTCCGCGACCAATAGCTCGGCGTAGGGATCGCTGAGAGTCAATGGGACTCCGGAGCGCGCCGATGCCGAAATTGCAAACACGAACGGATTGTAGTCCGCGTCAAATCCCGCAAGAATATGCGAGATGAGGTCGTCGTCGTCGATCTTCTTCTCCGCGGCGGCCATCTCATCGGAGAGCCCCTTCATGCGGGTAAAGTACGCCGTCGCGCTGAGCTCGCCCTTCTTGAAGTTGGCGATGTGGGCGCGCAGCTGGATGATGCGGGCGCGGGACTGTGATGAATACATCTGTCCGATCGCCGCCCACAGGCTCGCCGACGTGGTCATCTCCACGACCTGAGCCAGTACCTCGCGCGACAGCGAGGCTAGGAGATACCCGAGAACCTGCTGGTCCTGGGCGATCCAGAGTCCATAGGCAGGATTTGCTGCCTTGGTTGTCTTCCCATCCGAGGTCACGTCCACCTCCTTCGCCGGCTCGGCGATGGAGCCATCGAGGAAGCCGGTGAGCTGAGCCCCGCGACGGCCGGAAGCACCTGGGACTTCCAAAGCAGGAAGTTGTCCCGGGTAAGCTTTTTGCTCACCGGGTGGCCGAGAGCGGAGGTGGGTGCCATGGAGGAAGAGGCCTGCGACATGATTTTTTTCTGGATGAGATTGGAAGAGACTAGCTCTGATACCATATGATAAAAGTGATCTGAAGCGTATCCTTGGACTCGGGCGCTTGCATGTTAATATAGGAGGTTAACCTAGCTCAAAGGATTTACACGTATGGTTACAGGAGATAGAACTTGAGAGGGAAGAAAGAGCTACGATGGTTAGCATCCTAACCATCCTGTACATCCTCTACAAGTCACGAACTAACTCACACGTTTATAATACACGTGACAGTACAATACGTACAGGACGTGACAGAACATATTTTCCAATAACACTCCCTCCTCTCATATTAATTGTCTCAAAGTTAGACAAAAGTTGACGTATTTAGACACATGTTAGTATTAGATTCATCCACTTTTATCGAACTTTGAAACAATTAATATGAGATGGAAAATTGTGCACCGGTCTTGGCTTTGGGTTGGAACTAGGCTTCAACAGCCATAAACATGTCTTAAACACACAAATAGCGAAATGATCTGATCTGGTGTTTATTTGATAGAACATGCGCGATGCGCACACCAAGCTTAAATATATATATATTGGCGCTGGCTGGTGAATTATTAATAAGGAGTCTCAGTTGACCTTACCAAGAATACCAAATGGCTCCCCATTCAGGCCCAACTCGACTATATATGTTCTTTGATTCCTTTAAGGAAATAGTGAGGTGTGGACGGTGTATTACTATTTTTAGCGTTAGATTGGTTTGCAATAATTATATTAGCCATTCAGAATGTAAGTTGTTGAGAAATACGTTTGTACCTCCATGACTTGATACGCTTGATGTTCCTAGCTGTGTGTTAGAAAATTCTTTAAACATTGTTTGAAATTGTTCATGATCGTACTCTTGTAACTGGAGAGTCCGCTAAGGTCCTCTCGGTAATCATGGATATTCCTCACCTAGGACTGTATAGACACTGCTGTTCATGGTGCTGCAATTTGTGTTCTCGCTATCACCCCTATTTGTTTTAGTTCTCATACTGCTGTTGTTTTTGCTTACAACGACATGGTATGTTCGGGGGCATTCTCTTTGCATTAAAATCACCAACCTTGATGTCTATGTTGTCAAAGCAGAACTGCGTCCAATTTTGAGTTAGGTGCATGGTAGAGGGTTTGTGTTGTTTATTAGTTTAGGGTCCTAGACAACCAAGAATTGAAGTTGAAATATTAGCAGAGCTAGATTGGATATATAGCTCAGATTCTTTACCTTTTCCTGTAGGCGGATACTTTAATATCATATGTAGAGCAGAATACAAACTATTCTATTTGATACACGATGTCATTTTGTTTTCACTGCCATCAGTGAGATCCTGGACCTCATGGAAATAGTTCTCTCTAGACAACAATACACCTGCGAAAATAATGCAGAAGACACACGTTGTGAGAAGATACACAAAGTATTCCCTGATGTCGATTGGAAAAACAAATTTTCCATGGTCATGGAATGTGCGATCGAGCTAGGGGTTTCAGATTACACACAACTTCTCATTTCTTCCAGAAATACACAAACACAAGACACCTAAGTAACATATGCAACACTCATTTCAACAATCATAGTTCAGTTGTCAGGGATTAGATGAAATAATTTCAATCGAGTAGGAGAAGGTTCCTGCCGTTTGGGAATGCGGGTTTACTAGGACATAATTGTCGTTAAAAACAGGATAGAATGGTCCTTAAGATAGTCTCAGTGAAAATCTCCTCACCGTAAAACTTTTTTGTCTTCAAAAGACGAACGGTTTTTTGTTATGATCCTCTCGATCTAAGTCTGTTTTCACACTTGGACCCGCCTATTGTAACTATATCAAACATGTGGTCTGGGACGTGGATCCAAACATGTTTCATGCCAGCCAGCTCGTATATAAATACATAACAAATGGCGGCTTATTGAACAAGAAAAACCGAACAAATAAATCTACTACTTTTCATGTTTTCATTAGTTTTGTCTCTATCCCTCGTTATCTCGCTTCTCGTTTTTTGCACGGGGAAGTCTAGCCTTGATTATCATGTTTCTTGCGGGTCTGATCCGGTGACACTTTTCATGAGTATTGTACTCGGCATTGGGTTTCACTATCACTTGTTCATGTGTGAACATAATACATGTGGGTATGATTGGTCTATTAGGGCGACGGCCAAATTCTACGCCGACGGCAATTTGTCGAGGACGTTGGCATAGACCCGAAGAGGCAAATCCAAATTGTGAAAAAAAAAATTAGCTATACCGACGACAATGTCGTCGGCCTAGCCAAGCTCTGTTTTTTTTTTCTTTTTTGACTTAATCACCGTTTCGATCATAACTTTTGCATTCGAACTCGGATTTCGACGTTCTTTAGCTCGTTTATAAAAAGAGAAACAGATCTAAATTACCATGCATATTGCTAAAGCTACATTCTTACAAAAAATTCACGAGAAAGAAAGGAACTAACAATGATGGGTTAACGGTTTCGTCGGAGAGGCCTTTGGGGCGTCATAATCCAACCAAAAGCTAGGTGGTACCATACCAAGTGTGTATAAGTGTGTTGTGGGTTGTATATGTCCAATATTCCACTCTGAATGTTAGCGGTTTCACCGTCATCATTTTTTTAATTTGATTGAATTTTCTTTGCGTATTTAAAAAATGAGTCAAGACGGCGGACATGACCGTTCATAACTAGTAGTTGAATATTGAGAAACTCTTAGTGTATCTCTGATGAAATAGGTAGTTTTGTACAAAAAAATCGTTTTTGTAAAAAACATGAGCAAACTACGAGGCACTTGTAGTTCAAATTTGAACCGCTTCAGATGAATCGGCAGAAACTTGTGTTTTTCAAAAGAGTTGAATGGAAACCTTTTGAGAGTCAAAAAAATTGGTTATTTGTGCATATAACATGGTCTACTGTTTTCAAAAAATGCAGCTCCCAAGTTTTGCAGCATATGCTTGGTTGATCCTTAACAAAAAAAACATTTTTGACCCCCGGAAAATGGAAAATGGTTTTTTTATTCAGTGAAAATTAAAATTTTCTCTGTCAACATTGCCCGTGCTTCCAAGATGCATGTTTGTGTGTAATTTAGTCACATTTCAACAAACTACACCATGTATTTAGCCATAACACCCGTCATTTGGCTCGAAACCCTAGAATGTTTAGAGGAGATAGCTCATTTATGTCAACACATTCTCAACACAATCATTGTATTCCAATTTTATTATTTTTTGTGGATAATAGGAAATATATAATGAGACCACGCGAAGGTCTTGCATCATTTTGGGGTTTTTTAAAATTTTCTGGAATTTCCTTAGCCGGTTTAAGGAAGAAGTGAAGACGGCGGGCATGACCATTTGTAGCTAGGGGTTGAATATTGAGGAACTTTTGGTATTTATCTGATGAAATAGGTAGTTGTGTACCTAAAAATGATTTTTGCCAAAAATCATGAGTAAACTACGAGGCTCTTGTAGTTCAAATTTGACCCGTTTTCAGCTGAATCGGCAGAAATTTGTGTTTTTCAAAAGAGGTGGATGGAAATCTTTCGAAGGAAAAAAATGGTTATTTGTGCATATAACATGGTCTAGTATTTTAGAAATATGCGGCTCCCAAGTTTTGCAACATATTCTTGGTTGGTCCGTGCTTGCAATATGCATGTTTTTGTGGAAAATGTTTTCTTATGCAGTGAAAAGGAAAACTTTCTCAGTCAACATTGTCCGTGCTTGCAATATGCATGTTTTTGTGGAATATGGGCACATTTCAACAAACTTTGCCATCGATTTGGTCATAACACCTGTCATTTGGCTCGAAACCCTATAATGTTCGGAGGAGATAGCTGATTTATGTGAAGTTGTGAACACATTTTCAACAGAAATGCCGTATTCCAAGTTTATTATTTTTGGTGGATAATAGGACATATATAATGATACCACGCGAAGGTCTTCCATCCTTTTGGGGTTTTTTAAAAAACAATTGGAATTTTCTTAGCCGGTTTAAGGAAGAAGTCAAGACGGCGGGCATGACCGTTCGTAGTTAGCGGTTGAATGTTGAAAATATATTGGTGTACCCCTGATGAAATAGATATTTGTGTACCTAAAAATGATTTTTGCCAAAAATGAGCAAACTACGAGGCACATGTAGTTCAAATTTGACCCGTTTCCAACTGAATCCGCATATAATATGGTCTAGTATTTTTTTTTAATGCAGCTCCCAAGTTTTGCAATATATTCTTGGTTGGTCATTCACAAAAAAAACCATTTTTGACACTCGGAAAATGGAAAGTGGTTTTTTTATTCAGTAAAAAGGAAAACTTTCTTCGGCAAATTGTCCGTGCTTCCAAGATGCATATTTGTGTGGAATATGTGCATATTTGAACAAATTATGCCATGGGTTTGTCCATAACACCCGTCATTTGGCCTGAAACACTAGGATGTTCGGAGGAGATAGCTTATTCAGTGAACAAATTTTCATCAGAACTGTCATATTCCAAGTATATTATTTTTGGTGGATACTAGGACATATATAACGACACCACGCGAAGGTTTTGCATAATTTTGGGGGTTTTTTTAATTTTCGGGAAGTTTTTTAGCCGTTTTAAGAAATAAGTCAAGACGGCAGGCATGGCCGTCCATAGCTAGGGGTTGAATATTGATAAACTTTTGGTATATCTCTGATGAAATAGGTAGTTACGTACCTAAAATGATTTTTTTTCCAAAAAACATGAGCAAACTATATGGACCTTTAGTTCAAATTTGATCTGTTTCCAGCTGAATCGACAGAAAACTGTAAATGGCCACCATGACTATTCATCGAAAGAATTCAAATTTGGTAAAACTATTGATTTTTTTAATGATATGTATGTCGTATTTGAAATCCTCTAATATTTCTGATCGACTTAGACATTTTATTTATCAAATTTCGATTTACGAATTTAAAGATATGAATTATTCCATATTAAATAATTTATTCATAAAATAAATGAATTTCTAACATTGTATTGTTATTTATTCAAAAAAAAATATATAATCATTGTGATTTATTCAAATATCTTTTTAAAAACTTAAACAATAAAAAAGTTTAACATCCTGCCCCACGGGTTAATATGGTTGAGATGATAATAATATCAGTAAATTCTAACGTCCCATTTGAAATCTAGTTTGGAAGGAACTCAAAAGTTAAGCGTGCTTGGGCTGGAGGAATTTCAGGATGGGTGACCGAACGATAAGTTTGACTAAGATAAGTTTTTTGACCAGATTAATTGTGTAATCAGGGATTAAGTATGTGGCTAAGTGCAAAATTCTGGAATAGAATTGAAAAGGGGTTTCTAAAAATTGAAAAAAAATCATTGAAGAAAGTGGATATGGGAGGCGGCGGGTGGCGACATAGTTAGCGTTTACCCCTATAGCGTCGTGTCTCTTCTGTTTAGGCGTGGGAACGGCCTAGACCTTGAGATACAACGATTTTCATCCAGTCAATTGGTTGTCCTCGTTGGATTGCTAACTTGCTCGAGATCATGAGATCAAGTTCATGCATCGCCCCTGCATCTCTAACAGGTCCAACCGCCTCTCGCGCCCGCCCCCACGCGGCGGCCGAGGGAGCCCCGATCTCTAAAGCCGCCAACCCCTCTACTCACTCCCCTCCTCCCTCGTAATTGCCAGAAGGGATCGACCACTGAAAGCCTGGCCGGTCGGCGGCGGCGAGGACATCTCCCGTAGGTTGGGTCCTAGGAGGATAGGCGTAGTGCTGCAGCCGGCGGCACGGCCTGGCTGCTCCTGCGGCGGCGCCACAGAAGGCTTCCGGCCTCCTCTAGGTAGATCAGAGGAGCGGTGATCTCTCTCTACCACGACTCGGCTCCTAGGGATGATGTTCGCGGATTGGATCTTGACAGACCTAAGAGGTGAAGACGGTGGACGCTGAAATCCGGGCTCTTGCTGGCGACTACGGCGCCCGTGGGTGTCGCCACCTTGTTGAAGCAGTTGCTGCTGCTAATCACTCGTCTCCAGCACATGCTCCGGGGGAAAGCCTAGATCTGGTATAACCAGATCAGACGAAGGCGACACCTTCGGTGTCGTTTACCCCCTCGGTGTCTTCATTTTTTTAACACGGGCTGCGTGGAGGGGATATGTTGGTCGTACGATGTTTCATCTTCGTCGAAGACGTCGATTCTTGGTGGCGTGGCGCCGTGGAGTCACGGCGATGGACGCGGTTGATGGACGCGCGCAGGAAGGTGGTGCTGTTTGGCGCAATGGCGGCGTCGATGGCAGGAATAGCGAGGTTTCTGCATTGATCTCTCCAAAAGATTGTTTTGCGGATGTTGGCGGCAGGCGTCAACGTCTTCCGAGCATGCATATCGGTGTATACAATGGGCCAGCTGAACCGGATATGTGCTCCTAGTTCCTTATCGGGCGGCTTGGTGGAAGCAACCGGATTAGATGATGCGCGTTGGTGTGTTAATTCAGGGTATCGGCCTCGATTATGATTATTCCCTTCATCAAGAGTTTGTTGGTGTGACGATGTTCGTCGGGCAGATGGCTTTTCATGGCTCCTTGTAACTCTTTATAAAGCTTCGTGATACGTTTTTATTATTAATAGAAAAGCGGGCTGTGGGCATAATTTTTATGCAGATTTCTAAAAAAACAAAAAGATCATGTGTGGCAATTTTTTATTTCCTGACACAACTACTGTAACTCTGAAGTTAAAAAAATCTAGGCCCTCATAATTTTTTTTTTTGAACAGTAAACAGGTCCCGAAGGACCAGGAAGCTATCCATTCAACGGCGGGCTTTTACAAAGAGACCCCCACTCAGGGGTAATTACAAGGAGGACCTCACAGTTTACAAACCGAACCCTAAAAAAGAAGTGGGAAAAGCGATCAAGTCCCTGGGATCGGCCGCCGCCGCATCTCACAGACCTCCAACTCCGGGCAACCGCGCCGCCGCCGGGGAACATGCCACTTGGGGCGTCGCCGAAGATGGGACCCGAACCGAGGTCGCAACCAGTCCTCACCGGGAGGATAGAGAGCTGGGAAAGCAAACCCAGCGGGGAGTGGCTCCAGAGGCCGAAGATAACGCCGGCGCCCTCCGCGCTGCGTTGACGAACTCCCCCAAGCTTCGTAGCTTCCGCCGCGGGCGCAGAAGCGCGCACCCGCCTCCGCCGTCGAGCTTGAACGCTAAGAGCAGCCGGATTCCAACTTCCCTGTCGTGCACCACCATGGGCACCAGCACAGAGAAGAAGAAGCCGCCGGATCTTGGCCTTCGAAGCCCCACGAACGAGCTTTATTTGGAGGGTTGGCGAAAACGCGGTGCAGCTCGTCGTCTCCTTCCTCAGGAGCACAGCGAACCACTCCACCATCGCCGCCGCATAGGAGAAGCTCGGCATCTCCTGCGACAAGAACCCTAGCGGCATAAAGCCGAAACAGCACAAAGGCAACAAATCTAACCTAGAAAAGACAGTGGGCCGGCACCCTAAACCATCGCCACAACCTCCGGCAAGCACGCCGGCGGCCGGGGAGGCCGGAACTCGCCTGGGACGGCGGACTCTCAAACTACAGTGAACGGTGACCTTATCCTCTCGGGGGAAAGTGAGCCCTTGGCAAAGCTCGACTTCTCGAACGTCCAAACTTCAAACAAGACCTCAGGCCCTCATAATTGATCGGTCATATCAGACGCAGTTGTCTTGCTTGGTTAGGAAAAAAAAATAGATGAAACTTACGGACTTTCCAAATAGTAGTAGGATTCATACACACATGTGTTTTGTAGCAAAGCTGCTACAGCACAATTACTTTGCACGTGGTGCTGTACTACTCTTAGCAGCGCTTGGTCGCTTGAAAGGGCAAATTAATTGTAGCTTGTAGCCATTTTCCTTATTGGCTTTCAAACCAAGCAAAAGAGCGAGAAAGCACGCAGATGAGCAGAAGCACGCCCGCTTGTGCTTCGCTTTGGACAGAGAAAAATATAGGCATACAACATACACTTAGTTTTCAATCACCACCTAGAGATTCTATCTACCAAACTATACTAAAACACCTACACCTTATTACTATAAATTTGTAGAAACTGATTACTTAGAGGCAACCGATTGTTTCATAAAAAATCACAAATCTCTTTTCGGATCATCATTATCCGAACCATGGTCCCACCTATATCATATGCATGCTAGAAACTATGGCCACACCCTCCCCTTCAACATCTCCAATCCTGGATCATTAACGTCACCATGGTTCTTCTGTTGAGTGAAGTCGGGGCACCGTTGCGTCCCTATCGGAAATGCATGCATGTAAGCTGGCCGGCCGGGCCACTTTATATCTCTACAAACTACACACATCGTTTTCCCTTGTTCATTCTCTTTGTCATGCTCCGCTTCTTCACAAGTCGTGTATAGATCGTCGAAATTATAAGAATTATTTCGATCGAATTTCACTAATTTTAAAGGAATTTAGGCCAAATTTCACTAAAATGTATACTTTTTTATAGACGGTCTTGACTCTGATGATGGACCCCTGCTGGCGACCGGTCACTCCGGAAGTCAGACCCTCAAGCCAGCTGCCGCTCCAATCAAATGTCATGAGGGTTTCTTCCCGGCCGGAAAAACATCCAAGCGGCAAGATGACGTCGCTTTCATGGCCGAAGGCAGTGCCCCAAGGGCCAGGAGCAAGAACCAAACGGGTCATTATTGACCCAACCCGTGCGCGTTGAACCGCATATGCATCCTTCGCTGTCGCCTCCCGCCTTCCGCCCAGCTGCGCACGGCGAGCTCAACGTCACAGAGCCGCCGCCATGGAGCCCACCGGCACGCACGTGCTTTCGCTCCATCTCTCCCACGCGTATATATGACGAGCTCCATGACCTGAGCTCAGCCCAGACGCACTGCTTCTTCCGCTAGCTTCACCACCGACACATCAACTTAAACCAAGAAACCGAGTCCGTCCGCCATGTGTAGTTCCAATCATTTCACCGGCAGCAATAACCACGTGCACTTCCAGCCCAATCTGCAGCAGAGCTTCTCTCCGGTCATGGAGGCATGCGACCTCGACAGGCACGGCGGCGGCGGCCAGGATCAGTCGTCCGACCCGAGGGCGGTGCTCACGACGTACCTGACGTTCCTGGAGCACAAGATCGGCCACCTCCGCGGGATCCTCTGCTCCACGCCGAGCCCAAAGCAGCAGCACGCCATCGTGTCCGCCGAGCTCCGCTGCATCATCGTGCAGCTCGTCTCCATCGCCGACGACCTAGCCACCTCTTGCGACGAGGACGCGGACCACGCAGCGTCGCCGCCGTTGTCGATCTCCACGCACGACGACTCTGACCACCACGCCGAGGAAGCTACCGCGGACGAAGCAGAGCACCCGCACCCGCAGACAGGGGCGTACGAGGTGGTGCAAATCGAGAAAGAGGACATCCTGGCGCCGCACGCGCACGCCTGCAAGGTCTGCGGCAAGGGCTTCAAGCGCGACGCCAACCTGCGCATGCACATGCGCGGCCACGGCGACCAGTACAGGACGCCCGCCGCCCTCGCCTCCAAGCCCTCCGGCCCTGCCTCGCCGCCACCAACGGAAACGACCAGGCGCTTCTACTACTCGTGCCCCTACGCCGGGTGCAAGCGGAACAGGGAGCACAGGGACTTCCAGCCGCTCAAGAACCCCGTCTGCGTCAAGAACCACTACCGCCGCAGCCACTGCGACAAGAGCCACCTCTGCAGCCGCTGCGGCGTCAAGCGCTTCTCCGTGCTCGCCGACCTCCGCACCCACGAGAAGCACTGCGGCCGCGACCGCTGGGTGTGCTCCTGCGGCGTCACATTCTCCAGGAAAGAAAAGCTCTTCGCCCATGTCGCCGTCTTCGACGGACACACGCCAGCGCTGCCGCCGCCCGATGCCGATGCCGACACTAACAATGTTGTCAGCCTCGTGCACTGCTCCGGCGAGCAGCCACCAGCCGCCGCCGAGGCGTTGAATGTGGGCAGCATGTTCAGTGATTTCAGGTGCTCTGGCGTCGAAGGGAGCACAGATGATGGACGAGGGACAAACCTCTCCTCCCGGATCGGCATTGATTTCTGCGACTTTGACGGGTTCGATCTCTTCAGAGCAGTCCCCGTCGATTTTTGATTTCTCATGTCCAGATGGGCGATTCATAGTATTTAGTTACTCTACAAACCATAAGGCTAAACCAAATTGGTGGGCACTATAGCATACACATCAATTGAGAAACAGTGGACAACTTCCTGTAATTCAATTGCTGGCATCGATTAATTAAATTAATTTTATTCCCTGAAGAGATGTTAAACTTAAAGAAACCTAGTAACAAACGACAAAGGTAAAATCCAAATTCGGTCCCTAATTTGTTTTTGTTTTACGAAGCGCATTTTGGTATATCAATGCTTGCGATTAAAGCAAGTTCTTTTTTCTTGCGAATTCAACTAAAGCAAGTTCTAAGTTGACCAATCTAATTAACTTGGCAATGCGTTAGTGGTGTGTTAATGTCAATTTTTAGCTAGCCCAACAAGAAACTTCATACAATTTATTAAAAAAACATGAATACATAAGGAAACTATATATACAAAACAAGAAAAAAAAGGATTTCAAAAAAGGAAAAAGAAGGAAATAATAAAAAGAAAATACAAATAGGAAACGTAACAAAATAAAAAAGATAAAACCCATCCGCCGGTCTTAATTACGCTAAATGCAACTTTGAGCAAACGACCTAGATCCACAAAAAGCAACTTTGAGCAACTCCTTGTGTGAAATAAGAATGAGATGTTCTCGATTCCTCGTCCTCCTTCTCGGTGTCGGTCTCTCTGATAGTACAACGAGAGTGAAGAATCGTGTGACAATTGCTTCCTTAGAGTGGGGGGATCTCGTTTTGCCTACTTACATTGTAGGTTCGCCTCGACGGCATAGTTTTGTGAAGAGGATGATGTGGTTGCACGTTTTCGGTCCTCTAGATCTAGTTCTGACTGACGATATATGGCCAGGTTTGCCTTGGGGAGGAGTGTGTGATTCGTCGCTTTCCTCTGGATGCACCTCTGGTGTTTTCTTCTTAATATATGTCCTTTGGCCCTTTGGGGAGTAACTATTTGTACTCACTCCATTTCAAAAATATAGAATGTTTCACTGTTTTTCCTAATTTATATATATCTAGAATTTAGTTTAGTGAATTTTGTGCATATACGTTTGAAATATTTTATGACTTGAAAAATTTTATGACTTGAAACGGAGGTAGTGGGTATTAGCTAAGAATGGACTGATTGACCCTTGGTGAACGCATCAAGTGGTTGATACTTATTGAAAAACACAAAAGCTACTACCTCCAATCCATTTTTAAATGTTGCAAAAAATGAATTAGCCACGAGCAAATCGATAGCACAACTAGAGACACTTAAATGGGATCGGAGAGAGTATCAACTTTTGATTCTCCGCCAAAAAAAAATGGAGACTCTTCCTTTATGGTGCATAATAGAAGCTTCAAGCGCAAGACTATCCTCACTGATGAAGTGTGAAGGTTGTGAGATTCCGAAAGAAAGACCATGCATGACTCCTGACCTTAAATACAAATAAAATGTACTCGACCATGCATGTTTAATAGATGGGCCAGAGTACGTGGAGTCGTAGTCACGCATGACTCCATGTAGGCGCATGTTGAAGGGAATATGCCCGAGGGCAATAATAAAGTGGTTATTATATTATTCCTTATTTATGATAAATGTTTATTTCTCATGCTAGAATTGTATTAACCGGAAACGTTGATACATGTGTGTTTAATAAACAAACAATCGTTCCTAGTGAAGCCTCTCTTTTAGCTAGCTCGTTGATTAATAGATGGTCAATGTTTCCTGATCATGAATATTGGATATTGTTAATAACGAGGTCATGTCATTAGAAGAATGATGTGATGAACATATACCCAATATCAAGATAACAATACGATCAAGTCATTTAGTTTATATTGTTATATCTTGCGTACGAAGTAACTTATTCCTTAGACCATGAGATCATGTCAATCACTGATACCGGAAGGGTGCTTTGATGTCATCAAACGTCACACTGTAACAGGGTGACTATAAAGGTGCCGTTAGGTATTCGAAAAGTATTAGTTGAGGCTCATGGATAAAGAGTGGGGTTTGTCCATCCAAAATGACGGAGATATATACTCTGGGCCCTCTCGGTGATATCACATCGAAACCGTTTGTAAGCACATGATATGATCACAAGCATGTTATATCATGGGAACGAGAAAAGAGTACTTGTCGGTAACGAGATTGAACAAGGTATTGTTGATACCAATGATCAAATCTCGGACAAGTAAAATATCGCGAGACAAAGGGAATTAGTCACGACGTTGATGGTTCACACGATTACGAGAGTCATCGTTGAATATATAGGAGCCATCACGGATTCCTAGATCCCGCTGTTGATTATTGATCAGAGAGGAGTCTCGATCACGTATAAACTATTCACGAACCGTAGGGTGACACACTTAAGGTTCGATGTCGCATTTGAGAGGATACGGAATATCGGATAAAAGTTTGGACAACACCGAAATTGTTTCGGGGAATATTGAAATAGTCACCGAAATTGTTTCGGGTAATTTTGAATTAGTTCAAGGGGATTCTTATCAAATGGTTGTTAATAGATTTAACAACTAACTCAAGGGGTTATATGTTAATGTTTGTGAATGGAATTAACAAATATTAAGATAAAGAAATAAAATTGTTTTATTTATTTATTAAAGAAAATCCTTGGGATTTTGAGTGGGAATTAATGGAAGAATGAGTGGGTTGAGTGGAGACTCCACTCACATGATAAGAGAGAGGTGGAGACAGCCAAAAATTCTTGGCTGCCATCCCCTCCTATAAAAGGAGGGGTGGGAGCTCCCTTTCCCACACACACACACAGTTGTGTCATCTCTTCCTCCCTCCTCCCGCTGCTCCACCACTTGTTCGTGCGCTTGGCGAAGCCCTGAGCAATGTTTTCTTCACCACACCACGCCGGCGTGCTGCTGGAGTTCCGAGGAATCCTCTACTTCCGCGCCCCGCTGGATCGAAGGAACGGAGGTCGTCATCAACCGTACTTGTGACCGATCACGAAGGCACCGCCGAATGCGGTGCACTTCTTCTCGCTATCGGGATCGGTGTGAGTACGACTACGCCAACAACGAGATTTGATCTCGTAACTGTTTGTGTCTTTGAGGGTATGTGTTCTACTTAACCCGCTCTTTTCCCGTTGCACTTCGTCTCCTAGATTAGATATTGGCTTTTCGGGTGTCTCTCGCGTAGGAATTTTTTGTTTTCTATGCAACGACCCCTTCAGTGGTATCAGAGACGGATCTATGCGTAGATGTTCTGCACGGGTTAGAACACATATGAGTATGTGGGCGTTGATTATCATGTTATTGCCTCCTTGAGTATTTTATAATTTTAGTGGCATAGTAGGATGAATCTGCTCCAGACTAAGTTTACGTGTACTATGTACGCGAGAGTTGTCTCACTTGTGGCTAAGGGGGTGTCCGTTTCTCCTACTATAGTTAAGATCTAATCTACGAAGGTTTGTTAAAAATATGTTTATCAATGTTGTGGTTGATGTTCGTAGGTATGAACGGTTCTATCCTCGAAAGCCCTAAGCCACGTAAAATATGCAAAAAATAAATTAGAGGCGTCTAACTAGTTTTTGCTGGGCATGTGATGTGATATGGTCAATGTTACAAATTTGATTATGAGATGATCTATTTTGTAAATTATTGATATACCGGAAGGTATCCATATGGTTGTCTTATTATTGATGGACAATCAAGATTGGGGTGCCATGATACTTGGGACCACGCCGGTGGAATGATGGAGATCATACCATAATGCAGTGTCGGAGGTGTCGGGGGGTTACCCCCGAGTAGGGTAAAGACAGGTGGTAAAGGCAGCTTACAGAAGGGAGGTTTGGTCGAGTAGCCGACTACCTGGTACTCGCTACCCGGTCGACTGCTACTCGGTCTCACCTCAAGATGACCAGAAGGAGAAATCAAGCAAGTTCGATCTTTTCGAGTAGAAGGTTGACCCGAGTACAATTGGCGGGAACAATTGGCGGGAACCTACTCGGCCAGAAAGTCAAAGGAGCCGTTCTGACACAGGATCCCGCGTATCCTGGGTCCGTACTTGGCGGCATGTGAACTACTGTTCATTTGGGGACGACGTGCCTGACAGTGACAGCATGGGAGCATGCTGTGGCAGGATATGGGGGGTCTACTCTGTGCCTAGGTACAGTGTTAGCCGCCTGTCCCCTAGTTTTGCCCAACGACTTTCCGGATGAAGCCAAGGCTGGGAGCCAAAGCTGTCAGCGGGAACCCGGAAGAAGGACAGTGTGCACACTATGTCGACACTTGTTTGTATTTGGACGTATCCGGCTGGGCATCGTGTATATAAGGTGCCCAGCCGCCTCCTGCGCGAGACACCCCACCCACACACACAGACGCAGAGACGCTCACACGCCTTCATTGGAGACGAACACTCTCATCCTAGAAACCCTAAGTTCTTGACCTAGCTCTACTCGGAGAGGAGCGAGAGGCTACTCGGTAGAGATATCTTTTGTACTGTGGTTACTCGGAGAAACACCATAATACACATAGAAAGGCAGGAGTAGGGGTTTTACCTCCTCACGAGGGCCCTGAACCTGGGTAGATTGTGTTGTTTGCAGTGTGTTGTTCTTACCTCACGCGTCTACTCGTCGCGTGATCCCTCCCCGAATACCTCCAGCGTCCATCGTCCCCACAACTTCAGCCATCCTATGGCATCTGCCGTGACACCACCACGACAGTTGGCGCCCACCGTGGGGCAAGCAGCGGCGCTGGCTGGAGTTACTGTTCGGATGGGATCTTCTTCAGCAGAGCGCGTAGTCTGTGGCCTTGTCCACAGATTCGGCTCCTTCGACTTCGTCATCGACAACGCCGGATGTTTCGGCGGCAAGGCCATGCCGGAGGGCGGCTCGGTGGTCTCCTTCGGCTCTCATCTCGTCTACATCGCCACCGTCGTCGACCACGCGTATCCTGAGCGGGTGCAAGACGCGGAGGATCCTCCCGCGGTAATTGCTGCTCGCGGAAGGCCCGCGTCTCGCTCTGCGAACTGCGCTGAGGTGCTGGTGACGGGCTTGACGGCAAACGCCGGCGTAGCCGCTACTGGCGCTGCGGCCGTCGTCGAGGAGGTGGACGTACCGGCTGGTGGCAGGGTACACCGGCCTTACGAGAGGGAGAGCAACATGCCGCCCTCCACTTCTGCGGCCATCCCCGCGTCTGCTGCGCGGCTTGGCATGCCAGCCTCTACCGACGTCGAGCTCCTGGCCATGAGGGAGCAGCTCGAGCGGCAACGCTTGGAGCTGCTCGCCGAGCAGGCGGAGTTGGACAAGGTGAGGTTAGAGCTGAGTCTAGATCAGCTTGAGTACAATAGGGCTCACGGTTTCACGCCGGTTGCTAGGAGGCCTAGCAGAGTAGGTGCTACTCGTCGTAACCTTGGTGCCGAGATGGCAACGGTTGTAGAGGCTCCCGCTCAGTCCGCCACCGCAAACACCTCCACCAGGCCCAGATACAGTACACCCGCCAAAACCCTTAGAGCTGCAGAGGCGGTTGCTGCCGAGTTGCCTCGTCTAGACGGCGATGCGCGTGTTAGGCAGCAAGAGAGGCTCAATGAGTTAGTGTTGGAGGCTGCTAGGCAGAACGAGGAGTTCCGGAAGGCCAATCCTGGGGCTGGGGCTTCGCAGATGGTGCATTCGCACGCGGCTAGATCTAACGATCAGGCCTCATCTCCGCATCCCAGCCGCGAGAAGAGCCGCAGCGGCCGCTCGGGCAGAGACAGGCAAGTGCAGGTGTATGACCCGGCTGCTGCCGCGAGACAGATTACTGTGCCGCAGCAGCCCGGGCAGGAACACAATGCTGCAAGAGCAGGCTCTCAAGCCCATCAAGCTCAAAGCCGTGTCCGAGAAGCCGCGCGTCCGGGTACTTCTCGGCAACCCGCAGCTCAGCCTACTCGGCAGAGGCAGCAGCCGCGCGCTGGGGCACAGGTCATCAACCCGGTGGAGCAGCCTGCGGCGGTGCAGGTGGACAGGTATGATGACGGCAACTCGGCCATGGAGATGGCCGGCTATGACATTCGTGATCGTGTTGGTGACCGTGTGTTGGCGGTTGGAGATGCAAGGCATCAGTTGGACCGAATCAGCTTGTCGGCGCGGCTGGAGAGCACGGGTCCTCCTGGCCCCGAGTGCTTTGGCCCGCGCATCATGAACGAGCCGTCCGTGAAGGGTTTCCAGCTTGCAAGGGGCACCAAGAGCTACAATGGTAGCACCAAGCCTGAAGATTGGCTCAATGATTATGTTACCGCGGTCCACATCGCGAATGGTAACAGAAGATGGGCGGTGCGCTATGTGCCGCAAATGCTAGAGGGTCCAGCCCGTACTTGGCTCAACAACCTGCCCAAGAACAGCATTAACTGCTGGCTGGACTTCTCGGACGCATTCATCAGCAACTTCACGAGTACATACAAGAGGCCGAATAGGCCACAGCAGCTGTCAGCCTGCAAGCAGCGAGAAGACGAGACGGACCGCGAGTATCTTACTCGGTGGAGCACGTTGAGGAACACCTGTGAGGGTGTGAATGAAGCTCAGGCCATCACTTGGTTTGCGCAGGGTTGCCGGCATGGCAGCATGCTTTGGCAGAGATTGCAGAGAGAGATGCCGAACACCCTGGCCGAGACCATCAAGATTGCGGATCAGTACGCACTCGGTGATCCTACTCAGCCACTGATGGACTCCTCTGAGCCGAGAAGAAACTTCAACGGCAGCAAGCGCAACGAGTTCCGCAACAAGCGCCGGGTGGACAACCGGTATGATCCCGAGGAGGTCAATACAGTGACCATTGGAGGCAGTGGTGGCCAGAGGCAGAAACCTGCTGGAGCCTACGGGCAAAACCAGAACCAGGGCCAAGGCAACAAGAAGCCATTTCGCGGATCCCAGTCGGGTAGCGGGAACTCCGAGCAGCCGAAGAAGTTTGTCTTCGATGACATGAAGGATGGCCCGTGCAGCTTTCACACCCACCATCCGTCGAGGCCTGCTAACCACACTACTCGGCAGTGCGAGTGGTGGGAGGCAATCAAGAGTGATGGCCTGCCTCCTCCTCCTCCCCTGCCAGCAGTCAATGCCAATGACAATGTGCAGCCTGCTCGAGCACCTGCAGCTCGGCCGCTAGTGTACCCGAGAAGAGAGAACGTCAACCAGGTGGCTTTAGGAGCCAACCAGTACTTCAACAACGAGCGATACCGCAACAACAACAACAACTACAACCGCAACAACAACAACAACAGAGGCAACAACAACAACTACCAGGGCAGCAACAACAATGGCAACAATGGGGGCAATGGCTCCAATCAGTACCAAGAGCACCATGAGAGCTACATGATTTTCACTTCTGAGCCTGACGACAAGCAGTCGCAACACAGGCGGGCCATGGAGGTCAATGCAGTAATTCCTGCTGTCCCTCACTACATGTACTGGTGCGACAAGGAGATCCGGTGGTCCCGAGTAGATCATCCCAAGGTGATGCCCAATCCGGGTAGCTATGCCTTGGTGCTGGATCCTACCTTCTTGGGTCCCGTGAAGAATGTGAGGTTCAGCAAGGTGCTGATCGACAACGGCAGCAGCATCAACATTGTGTACAGGGATACACTCGAGAAGCTTGGCATGGCCGAGAACATGATGCTGCCTAGCAAGACTACCTTCCATGGCATTGTGCCCGGGATCTCATGCAACCCGATTGGCCGAGTGTGGATTGATGTGCTATTCGGTACTCGGGAGAACTGTCGCACAGAGCGCCTGCAGTTCGAGGTGGTGGACCATCGGAGCCCGTATCACGCTCTACTCGGCAGGCCGGCTCTGAGCAAGTTCATGGCCTCCACCCATGTGGCTTACCTGAAGATGAAGATCCCTGGTCCCAATGGCATCATCACCATCTCGGGAGATTACAAGAAATCCATTGAGTGTGCCTCTGCTGGTTCCCAGTTGGCGGAGTCAATGGTGATCGCTGCCGAGAAGAGGAAGATGTACGAGGTGGTGGCTATGGCTCAGTCCGCGCAAGCTAGCGCACAAGGTGTGCCGAGTATCCAGCAGGGCACTGCTTTCCAAGCTGCCAAGGAGACGAAGAAGATTCAGGTCGACCCTGAGTTCCCCGACCGCGAAGCCATTATTGTCTCCGGGTTGGCGGAGAAATAGGAAAGCGAGCTCATCCACTTCCTCCGTGAGAATCGGGATGTTTTTGCCTGGACCAATGAAGATTTACCAGGAGTCCCGAGGGAGTTGGTTGAGCACTCTTTGCATGTGCGTCCTGACGCCAAGCCCGTGAAGCAGGCTATGCGCCGCTTCGGAGATGAGAGGAGGAAGGCCATCGGTGATCAGATCACCAAGCTGCTGATAAGTAACTTCATCATGGAGGTGCTGCATCCGGATTGGCTAGCCAACCCGGTCATGGTCGAGAAGAAGAAGGAGGATCCCAAGGCTGCCACTGCATGGCGCATGTGCGTTGACTACACCGACTTGAACAAGGCGTGCCCCAAGGATCCTTTCCCGCTACCCCGCATCGATCAGGTGATCGATTCCACTGCTGGCTGTGAACTGCTATCTTTTATAGATGCTTACTCTGGTTTCCACCAGATTGCACTCAACCCTGCTGATCAAATAAAGACTGCTTTCATTACCCCGTACGGGGCTTATTGCTATCGTGTCATGTGTTTTGGCTTGAGGAATGCGGGTGCAACCTATCAGAGGTGCATGCAGAAATGCTTGCATGACCAGCTCGGCAAGAATGTGCAGGTGTACGTAGATGACATTGTCATCAAAACGAATAAAACACATACTCTGCTTGCCGACCTGGAGGAAACCTTTGCTAACCTACGCAAGTACAAAATGAAACTGAATCCGAGTAAGTGCACCTTTGGTGTACCGGCTGAAAAGCTACTCGGATTTCTGGTTTCTAGCCGTGGCATTGAAGCTAACCCTTCAAAGATAAAAGCTATTGAGAGCATGTCTCTGCCGAGATCACTGAAGGATGTCAGAAGTTCACGGGTTGTTTGGCATCCCTGAGCCGTTTCTTGGGCCGAATGGGCGAGAAGGCTTTGCCTCTGTACCAGCTGATGAAGAAAAGTGACAAGTTTGCCTGGACTCCGCAGGCGGACGTGGCATTCAATGAGCTGAAAGCAATGCTGGCTACTGCTCCCGTCTTGGCTAGTCCACTACCCAAGGAGCCTATGCTGTTGTACATTGCTGCGACTAACCGAGTAGTCAGCGTGGTGATTGTGGTGGAGCGAGAAGAAGAAGGCAAGAGTGTGCAGCGCCCAGTCTATTATCTCAGTGAAGTGTTGTCCAGTTCCAAGCAAAACTATCCGCATTATCAGAAGATGACATATGGTGTGTACCTGGGCGCAAGGAAGCTGAAGCATTATTTCCAGGAGCACCCCGTCACTGTTGTGAGCTCAGCTCCCATCTCGGATATCATGGGTAACAAGGAGGCGAGTGGCAGAGTAGCCAAGTGGGCGATTGAGCTAGCCGCGTACGCTCCCGCGTATGCGAGAAGAGAAGCAATCAAGTCTCAGGTCCTGGCAGAGTTTCTCGTGGACTGGGCCGAGATGCAGTATGAGCCTCCTGCTCCAGTTTCCAACTATTGGAGGATGCACTTTGATGGCTCAAAGGTGAAAGAAGGCCTTGGCGCTGGTGTTGTGCTTACATCACCCAAGCGGGATCAACTCAAGTATGTGCTGCAAATTCACTTCAAGGCATCCAACAATGTAGCCGAGTACGAGGCAGTGGTGCATGGTCTGCGAGTAGCCAAGGAGGTTGGTGTGCAGCGCATTATATGCTATGGCGATTCAGATCTGGTGGTGCAGCAGGTTTCAGGTACTTGGGATGCTTTGGATGCCAATATGGCATCGTATCGCTTCCTGGTACAGTCTATGACTGGGTTCTTCGAAGGCTGTGAGTTCCAGCACATTCACCGAGCAGAGAACGAAGCAGCAGATGAGCTGTCCAAGTTAGGATCTTCTCGGCAGTCCATCCCGGCAGGGATTGCCTTGGAGCATTTGAGGAAGCCTTCCATCAAGCCTTCCCCCAACTCGGAATCCATCTTTGTTCCTTCTCTGCCAAATGAAGAATCCGACCCGATGGAGATTGACTGGGAGAGTGCTGCAGGGAACCCGGGGACTGTCGCTCCCTACTCGGGGACTGTCGCTCCCTACTCGGGGACTGTCGCTCCCTACTCGGGGACTGTCGCTCCCTACTCGGGGACTGCCTCTCCCTACTCGGGGACTGTCGCTCAGTACTCGGGGACTGCCGCCCTCAACCCAGAAGCTGTCGCATTCATTGAAGAGGTTCTAGCCAATCGGTCCGGGCTGCAGAGAAGCGCTCCTACACCTCCTGTGCGACTGCAAGAGCCTGTCCCAATGGAACTGGACGAACCAGTGTTTCCCATACGGGAGACACCGAGTTGGGCTATGCCCATATTAGCCTTTCTGAGAGACGGTGCTTTGCCTGAAGATGAAGTGACTGCGAGGCAGATTCAGAGAAAGTCCAAGGGCTACACTATAGTCCAAGATGTGCTGCATAAAAGAAGTGCCACCGGTGTACTACAACGATGTGTGAGCCCAGAAGAAGGAGAAGAAATATTGGTGGAGATACATCAAGGGGAATGCGGGCACCACGCCTCTTCTCGGGCTTTGGTCAAGAAAGCTTTTCGGCATGGCTTTTACTGGCTCACTGCACTGCAGCAAGCTGAAGATATTGTGAGGAAGTGCAATGGCTGCCAGATGTTTGCAAGTAAGATTCACATGCCTGCTTCCGAGTTGAAAACAATTCCTATCACATGGCCATTTGCTGTTTGGTGCTTGGATATGGTTGGGCCCTTCAAGCCGGCCAAAGGCAACATGACACATATTTTGGTCATGGTGGACAAGTTCACCAAGTGGATTGAGGTGAAACCTATTCGGAAGTGTGATGGAGTCACAGCCGTGAAGTTTGTGAAGGATGTGATCATGAGATACGGCTACCCGCACAGTATCATCACCGACAACGGCACCAACTTTGCGGAGGGGGCAATGGTGCGATTTTGCAGAGATAAGCATATCCGACTAGACGTTGCGTCAGTCGCGCACCCTGCCTCCAATGGGCAAGTTGAGAGAGCAAATGGAATGGTACTGGCAGGCATAAAGCCAAGACTGATCGAGCCGTTGCTGAAAACACCTGGGTGTTGGCTAGAAGAGTTGCCAGTGGTGTTGTGGAGTCTAAGGACTACCCCTAACCGGTCAACCGGCTACACGCCATTCTTCTTGGTATACGGGGCTGAGGCCGTGTTGCCAATAGACTTAGAGCATGACTCCCCCCGAGTAGCCCTCTACACTGAGGTGGAGGCGAGAGAAGCTCGAGAAGACGACGTTGGCCTGCTTGAAGAAGCAAGAGAGCTGACTCTGTCACGCTCGGCTATCTACCAGCAAAACCTGCGGCGTTATCATAGCCGAAAGGTGAACCCAAGGGTTTTCCGAGAAGGAGACATGGTCCTTAGGCTTGTGCAGCGCACAGCCGGGATGCACAAGTTGTCTCCTCCATGGGAAGGGCCTTTTATTGTGAGCAAAGCGCTGCACAATGATGCGTACTACCTTGTAGATGTGCGCCCGTCACAGGCGAACAGGGCAGATAAAGCTGGAGAGGAAACCAAGCGCCCTTGGAATGTAGCTCTACTTCGTCGCTTTCATTCGTAAGCAAAGATGTGTATGTACCCTCTTATCCGAGTTGAAATTCTACCCTGCAATCTAAAATTGTTCTCGGGGACTGCCCTCGTCCAAAATTGCTCTAAGTGTTTTTCTTACTCGGCTTTACTGTTTGTTTACTCGGTTGCTCCACTTTAGAACTCATAAGTGTATTGAGTACTGTGTTTAAACCTATATGCCAACTCTTCGACTCTGCTGTCGTCCGAAACCCGGCTTCATGGAAAGCAAGAGAACAAGCAAAGGGTCAATGAGCACACAAAAATCACTAAGGAAGAAAGAGTGCAGGAGCCGAGTAGACTGTTTATTACTGTTATTCCCTGTTTTCGCCTTCTCGGCTAAGTGTTGGGCTGCGTTATCATGATTGTTTCTGGCGGCTAAGTATTTGCAACCCTGCTACTCGACTCTTGTGACTCGAATACCAAACAAGCGACAAGTCGCGGGTAGAGCAAAGATGAGAGGACAGGGTGAATAAGAAAAGCTACTCGGGGACTCGCATGGAAGCACAACTCGGCATTGAGCCAGAGTTGCTCAAAATTGATTAATATTGAAATAAACAAAGTGGGTATAAAAAATGTGTAGTAAGCAAAACAAAGATAGTGTATGACATTTGCTCCCGGCATCCCGGGGATCTGATAAATATTCGAAGTAAAAAAGATTGCAGGTTGATCTATGATGAGGAAGCAATGTTCTCGGCGCTGGCCTTGGCTGCTGCTTCTTCAGTGGCAGTCGCGGCGGCTGTTTCCTCGGTGCTTGCCTGGGTGGCGTCCGCTCCCGTCTGGACAGTGGCGGATTCCGTCAACTCGGCAGCTTGCTGGGTGGCTGCCTGCTCGGAAGTGGCCGTGGCCACCGAGACGGGACCGGGAGCCGAGGAGGAACCCGAAGCCTGGCCAGGAGGGGGCACCGTGTCATCAAGAGCAGCGCCGGAGGAGGTGCCGAAATCGAGTTGAGCAGTCTCGATGTGCTCAACCTCCTCGTCGCTACTCGAGACGGCCGTGCCTTTCCGCTTCCCGGCCTTGCCCTCAGGAGAGTCGAAGAAGCCTTCCAGATCGGAGTCGCCTTCTTCGTCAGCCTCCCCTTCGTCTTCATCGTCGGTGTCAGGCTCTGGGAGACCATCAATGTAGGTCTCCGTCTCGGCGCACTCCGCGACCTCGTAGGCAACCTGCTTGCGAGTAGCCACGCGGTCGGGGTCCAACTCCCACTTGGAGTCATTGCGCTTCCCGCGGATGAGCTCCATGTTGAGGTTTTCGTACCAGGATGCGATGCAGAGAAGCATCACATCCGCGCCGGCACGGGCTCCCGAAGCGCGCCATTTCTTCAGCTCCTTCTTCACGTTCTTTAGCTTGAGGGCAAGGCCCTTCATGGACTTGGGCGGAGGATCGTTAGGCCAGAAAAGCTTGTGAAGTTCGAAGCCCTCGTGCATCAGATCAGTTCCGAAACCAGCCAGCTGTTCAAAGTAGCCCTTGAGCACCAGCAGGCTGTCCTCGATCTCGGCTTTGGGATCTGCTGCCTCACCTTTCGCAAGGCGAGCAGCTCTGATCTTGGCCAGTGTAGGCGCAGTGGGAGATTCAAGATGAGGCCAGATCGCTGAGAAAGCAAATGGAAACGTCAAAACCAAGAAGAGAATAGCCGAGTAGGGGAAAATCCGAGAAGAAATGCGACCGAGAAGAAAAGAAGCAGTGAAGAAAAGACTTACCAGGCAGTTCGTTGCGCAGCTGCTGCAGCTTCTTCTTCCAGGTTTCCTCATTAGAGATGTGCCTTTCTTGGATCATGCGCAAGCCGTTCATCTGGGCGAAGAGATCAGCGTTGGCCTTCTTCAAGGTTTCGCATTCCTGCTCAAGGGCCCTTTCCTTGGCTCTGAAAGTGCTCTCGGCCTTGGCCTTCTCGGCGATGGCTCGGTCTCTCTCGGCGCCAATGTTGATGGCATCCTGGAGTGCCCGTTGCAGCTGGAGTTGAAGCTTCTCGGTCTCGCTAGCATGGTGGTCCAGCAACACACCAGCTTGCTTGGATAGTTCGTGCTTCAACTCGTCCGGTTGGACACACTCTCGGTGTGCTGCGGCAAACACCTTGTGATCTTCTGCGAAGAGCCAGACAGGATCAGTACAGAAGCAATGAAGACATGGATTCAAAGAATAAACCAAGGGGACGACAAACTCACCATCTAGCCTTTTGATGGTGGCTTCGGCGTTCTGCACGAAAGCACGGCATTTGCTGTGCTCCTCGGCGAGGCTCTTCAGTTTCTCTGCAGAGAAGAAAGGTTAGCACAAAAGAAAGCATAAGCGAGCGTAAACATAAAACGCACGAATCGCGCAGCTAAAAGTGTACCTTGCACTTCGGCCAGCTGCTGAGAGCTAGCATTGGCATCTTTGCTGGCTGCCTCTGCAGCTGCCTTCTCCTTCTCCAAAGCAGCAATGCGCCGCCTGGCGATGGAATGGTTCCAGAGGAGATGGCGGTACAAGTTAGTCCGTTTCAGGACGCTGTCCTGAGAAGCGAGAAGAAGAAGAAAGTTAGATAAAGCAGATAAGATTCAACCCGAGTAGGAGGCTACTCGGAGAGTATCCACCTACTCGGCTAGAATCTCGGGGACTGGGAGTGATGGAAAGGAACAGAAAGGCGAATGAAAGAGAAGCAAATTCAACTCGGAAAATTCAACTCGGAAAAGATAAGGAGAACTTACTGCGTAGGCCTGCTCGACGTCCTCGGCGTTCTTGCGATGCAGGAACATCTTGGCGGCAAGGGTCGCGGTCTCGGTGGAGACGGTCATGGGCTTGTGTCCCAGGTCGACCTTGTTCCAGTCCACGCGCATGTGGTCGAGGCCGCCAAGGGAGAGACCATGCCACTTCTCCACGCCGAGAACCTTGCTGTCCCATTTGGCGTCGATGAAGCCGACTGTGTCCAGTACCTGCTCAAGGCCTTTGGATGTTATGGGTTTGTCTTGGACTCCGCGAGAAGCAATATTGGCAGTCTGTTGTTGGCTTGGATCTGGAGGAGGGGAGTTCATGGCAACGGCCTTCCTTCCATGCTGGATAGCTAAGGCTTTATCCTGGGGAGGGAAGCCGATTGAGTGCTGGTGGCTAACCTCAATCATGTACTCCGGGTAGCAGGGCTGGCCAGCAGCGCGAGCATCCGCCGAGAGCGCGGCAGGAATTGGGCCGGACTCACGGATCACGAGTGCCCCACCTGAGGTTGGTGGCGGCACTTGGTCTCTGGCTCGCTTCTTCGCCCTCTCCTTCTCGGCCCGCAGCTTCTCGGGGTCTGCGACCTTCTTCCCGGCAGCTATGGCCTTCGCCTTCTCGGCGGCTTCCTTCTCTGCCTTGGCCTTCTTGGCGGCTTCTCTCTCCGCCTTGGCCTTCTCCGCAGCTTCTTTCTCGGCTGCCCTTCTGTCAACCTCGCTCCTCAGAGCGTCCAGGGCGGCTTGCTGCCTGGTTACTCGCCCGGCAGGGGAGTTAGGTGCATCCTGGGGTTGCGGAGACAAGGAGGAGCTGGGCGGTGTAGGGCCTTGTGCGGTGGGTGGCGCCGCAGATCCAACGCCCTGTGCAGCTCCTGGCTGCACGCCGCTCAGTGGATCGCCGTTGGTTGGGGTGGCGTCCATGGCGGTGGTGGTTTCCACTTGCTGCTCAGTGGCAAGACTGTCTTGAGCGGCAGCCCCTGTGGTTGGCTGCTCTTGCTCTACTTCTGGCCGCTCCTCGGCGGCGTTGTCTTGCATTTCTCGGTCCTGGTTCCCCTCGGCATTGCTGGCCGGAGGAGAAGGGGGTCTTTCTTGGCGGACAGTAGCGTCCTGTGCTGCTGGTTCGGCCGCTGCTCCTTGTGCATCAGTTGCCTGCGGATTGGCAGCGGCAGCACGGGCGGTGTGGTCCTCGTCATCATCAAGATTGATGAGAGGCACGGGTGGTTCTTTAGCTTGGCCGGACGCGAGAGCTGCGTCCGCATTCATGGGAGGTCTGTAGAGTGGGAAGAAACCAGAAGTTAGAAAAGATCTGAGGAGAATAGTACAGCGGGAGAAGGGAAGCGACCGGGAAGAGGGCTTACGCGGTGGTGGACTTGAGCTCTCGCCTGGACTTCTTCACTACCACCTTCTTCTCGGTGGGCTTCTTCCTCTTGGCAGGAGGTGCTGGTGCCCCACTGCCGGTCCGTTTGCGGGTCTCAGGAGCGGCGACGGACAGAGGCTTGGCGGCTAGGGGCGCCGCGCCCTCGTTCTCGCCTTCGTCCTCGTCATCCTTCTCCGCGGCACCTTCATCTGAAAATACAAGAGAAAGGGGAAGGAGTCAGAAACAGCAAACAAGGGATTGGTCCTTCTCGGAAGCAATCAGATTGGAAGGATACTTACCATCAAAGTCCTCATCGGACCAGGTGCGGAGAGCGTCGCGCTTGTCCGCAACGGGGGAGCGAGAGGGGTTGGACTGCTCCGCGGCATCATGAGAAGGCACATCGTCCTCCTCACGATCAGCAGTCCAGTTGCTCTCGAAAACATCGTTGCTCTCGATGAGCTGGCGCGTGAGAACCTGAAAACCAGAAAAAGATCACAGACTGGCCGAGTACCAGGAAGAAATTCTACCCGGATGGGCGTGCAGGTACAAAGCACACAAAGCCTAGGCAATGTACTAAGCATTCTACTCGAATAGGCGTGCAAGCACAAAGCATACTAAGCCTAAGCATGTTTGCGGGAGGGAATTACTCGGAAGGGCGTGCAGGTCTAAAGCACATCAAGCCTAGGAGTTATTCTCGAATAGGCTACCCGGCAAGGCGTGCAAGCACGAAGCACATTAAGCCTACGCAACCCGGCTAAGTATCCTACTCGGTGCAGAAGGCGATCGTTACTGGCGGCAAGGGAAGGATTTGGCTAGTCGGAAAGTAATGCAGAGAAAGAAAAGCGTACCCGCTCAATCGGCTTCGTACGGCTGTACGGGGTAAACCCGTACTGCCAGTGGTCGCCAAGGCTTGTCGTCATGATGTTCCTGGCGTGCAGAGGAACATCGATGTTGTCGATCTCGATGGTGGTGGTCCTGGTGCAGTCGCGGGGGCCTCCCATGTAACACATGAGATGGCTGCGCTCCTGCAAAGGCAGCACTCGCCGCTGGATCCAGCACGCCACTGGATCGTCATTCTTGAGGCCTTGCGCCTTCAGCCAGCTGAGGCGATCCTCCATCTCGATGGCGTCGTCGTCGTTGACGGGCTTGTCCTTCCAGTACAAGCCGATTGGAGCGCGGTTGCTCCAAACCGGCAGGTTGATGCGGTCATCTAGTCGGGCTCCTTCCGCGGCGGCAACATTCTTGACGTAGAGGAACGTCTTCTGCCAGAGCTTGACGGAGTCCAGCCCCTTGACGCGGGGGTGGTTCGTCCCGGACCGCTGCACCATCATGGCGCAGCCGGTGTCCGTGGCGCGGGCGTTGCCCGCGGAGTCCTTCTTCCCGGTAGATTGTTGGCGCAGGTGGAAATACCTGAGCCATGTCTCCCATGTGGGCCGGACGCCGAGGAAGGCCTCGCAGACCACGGCGTGGTAGGCGAGGAAGACGACGGCGTTGGGGGGAAGGTGGTGCATCTGGATGCCGAAGTGGTTGAGGAAGTTCCTCAGGAAGTCGGAGGCGGGCAGTCCAAAGCCGCGCTCGAAGTGCGACATGAAGACCACCCGCTCTCCCTCCCGCGGAGTGGGCACGAGCTCGCTGCCTGGAGCCCGGCACTCCACGCCGGGAGGCACCCGCCGGGTGTTGACGAGCCACGCGCAGTCCTCAGCCGTGACGGAGGAACCGGCCCAGCCAGCCTTGGCCATTGCTGCGGGTGGGGTGAGTGAGAGGTGTTGAAGGATTTGGTGGAGAGATTGGTTTCGCGGCGGCGCGAGAGCTTGCGCGGCGGCGGAGAGCACGGTGGCGGAGAAGCGCAGGAGACGAAGGAGGAAAAGTGCGAGGAAGGGGAAAAGGAAATTACCAGGGAGGTATTTATATCTCCTCTGCGGATCTTCCGTTACCATCGTAGGAGTGGGATCAATTGTGGCGTGTGGTGGATCCTGTGGCCGGTTAGAAACGCACACAAGCGCAGGTTGCGCGCGTAACGGCCGCATTGGATCCCACCACCGAATCGTGGCCCATAACTGCACTTGATGGGACACGACGGCCGGTGGGCCCACTGCGTGGAAACTGGACGCGTGGCAGGTCGTGTCCTGGGCAACGAAACGACAAGGTCTTGGATGCTTGACACGTGGGCAGTTGTTGCGCGAAGGGCTGGATTGTGCTCTGTGCCGCAACGGCTCGATTCCAGAAAATTCTCTAAGTCTTTTTACTCGGTTACAGAGTAGAAAGCGAGTGATACTTGGAAGAGAGGAAACCCAAGGTACATTCCATGAGTCTTTTTACTCGGCTACGGAATAGAAAGCAAGTGATACTCGGAAGAGAGAACAATCAAGGTACTTTCTAGACAGCTACTCGGAAGTTCTTCTCGGCATCTTGAGGTTCAAGGGCTGAGGTGCAAAGATTGGTTTTTAAGCTGGATGAGCCTAGTGAACAAGTTCGCAAGACTCAACCAGCTTCGGGGACTGCTGTCGGGGGGTTACCCCCGAGTAGGGTAAAGACAGGTGGTAAAGGCAGCTTACAGAAGGGAGGTTTGGTCGAGTAGCCGACTACCTGGTACTCGCTACCCGGTCGACTGCTACTCGGTCTCACCTCAAGATGACCAGAAGGAGAAATCAAGCAAGTTCGATCTTTTCGAGTAGAAGGTTGACCCGAGTACAATTGGCGGGAACAATTGGCGGGAACCTACTCGGCCAGAAAGTCAAAGGAGCCGTTCTGACACAGGATCCCGCGTATCCTGGGTCCGTACTTGGCGGCATGTGAACTACTGTTCATTTGGGGACGACGTGCCTGACAGTGACAGCATGGGAGCATGCTGTGGCAGGATATGGGGGGTCTACTCTGTGCCTAGGTACAGTGTTAGCCGCCTGTCCCCTAGTTTTGCCCAACGACTTTCCGGATGAAGCCAAGGCTGGGAGCCAAAGCTGTCAGCGGGAACCCGGAAGAAGGACAGTGTGCACACTATGTCGACACTTGTTTGTATTTGGACGTATCCGGCTGGGCATCGTGTATATAAGGTGCCCAGCCGCCTCCTGCGCGAGACACCCCACCCACACACACAGACGCAGAGACGCTCACACGCCTTCATTGGAGACGAACACTCTCATCCTAGAAACCCTAAGTTCTTGACCTAGCTCTACTCGGAGAGGAGCGAGAGGCTACTCGGTAGAGATATCTTTTGTACTGTGGTTACTCGGAGAAACACCATAATACACATAGAAAGGCAGGAGTAGGGGTTTTACCTCCTCACGAGGGCCCTGAACCTGGGTAGATTGTGTTGTTTGCAGTGTGTTGTTCTTACCTCACGCGTCTACTCGTCGCGTGATCCCTCCCCGAATACCTCCAGCGTCCATCGTCCCCACAACTTCAGCCATCCTATGGCATCTGCCGTGACACCACCACGACAGGAGGACCCCTTCGGGCAAGGTGGGGCAGCGCCCTACCTTGATTTTTGCAAGAAAATCAAGTATGTGTATACATCTCATTCATCAGATGCACATGGGCTGGCCATGAGAGGAGAAAGAAGGAGCAGCCACCCCGGGACCTCGAAAACAAGGGCCCCCAGCCTAGGTCCTGCGTGCAGTTGAGGATTCGTTTCTCAATCTCTCGTCGCCATTAGAGTAAGCTTTTCCGTGTCTCTGGGAAGGAGAAAGCGAACAGTTGGCTTGGGCTTTATTTTTCTTCCGCAGTGGGTCTTGGGCCTTTCTTTTGTAAGCAGGGGATACCATGGTCAAGTAGTTATCTCTGACCTGGCTGGTGCAGACGTGCACTGCACTGCACCGATTAAATATGTACTAGTACTATTTTCTTTGCTTCTTTCTATCAATACTAATAATACATTCAATTTCCAAAATTAATAGAATAATTCATTTTTAAAGGTGGGTTTCGTGTAATTCATTTGGGTTGAAAGTTGAATGTTATACCGATATTGGGCTGTATATTAGCCGGTGGAACGAAATATTTTCTCCATCTTATATTAAGTTAAGTGTCGCAAAAATGGACATATTTATATTAATTGTCGCAAGCACGGATATATTATATCTTGATATATATTTCTTTTTTTCGATGCTTAATCATACAGAGAGAGTAACATCCTATTTTAGGTCATGTACAATGAGAATGCTAAAAATATAATTATGTGCTAGAGTTCGCCCCACCTTAATTTTTTTTCGTCCTCCGCCACTGCCATAATGCACATGATGGAGATCAAGTGCAAGGAGGACCATATCATATCATGTTATCCTTACATGTGATGTCTGTGATGTTAATCCTTTTATGCATCTTGTTTTGCTTAGATAGCGATGGTAGCATTATAAGATGATCCCTCTCACTTAATACCAAGATAATAATGTGTTGTACCTTAAGTATGCACCGTTAAGAAATTTCGTCGTTTCGAGACACCACGTGATGATCGGGTGTGACAGACTCAACGTTCGCATACAACGGGTGTTTTCAAACCCAGCATGTAAAGACATGGCCTTGAAACACACACAATACTACGGTTCTACTTGGCGAGCCTAGCATGTATAGACATGGCCTCGGAACACGTAACCGAAAGGCAAAGCATGAGTAATATGGATGATATGATGAACATTTCGATGTTCGCCTTTGAAGCTACATCATCTCACGTGATGATCGGTTTTGGTGTAGTGAATTTGGTTCGTGTAATCACTAAATACGACTAAGGGGGATGTTGTTTTTGAGTGGGAGTTCATGGTTTAATTTTGTATTAACTTGAACTTATTTATCATGAACAACAAATCAAAGTGAATTTGCACAACTTGTAGTAGTCATTGGCATCCACATAACTACCTTACACTTAGATTGTTAATTGAGATATAACTGTTATGATCTCGTAAATACCATTTAAGATTGGTACCGTATTAGTGAAATTTAAAATTGAGTCCTATTGTAGATTTTTTTTGTTTCCTACCTAGCTCCATATGGTTAATGATTGATTGATCTAGAGAGCAAATAATTCCTACTTAGAATCCAGAGTCATGGTTGCTTCCGTATTACTTTATCTTCAAAAGAATGTTTTGTTGATCAAGGTGATTTATGAACTGAAAAGAGTTGTTTTCAGAAACAATCAAGTGAAAGATATATTGATATCTAGAAACTTATTTGTGGCAACATGACTGAGTATAATTTAGCGTGACAATGTTTGCTTATATTATCTGAATATATGCAATCATTGAATACGATGAGCGTTTGAATATTCCAAGAAGTTGGACGCTAAAAATTATCCTCAAAATTCATTCCTTCAAGCTATAGTAGCTTAATCATAAAATTGTTATGATAGGATGGATTAAAAGTATGGGTAAAGTCGTTTACCTTACTTGGAGATTGCTAAGAGTGGAATCTAGAAGAATACTATTAATATTGTGATATTAGTAGAACAATCAAACTCAAAGTATGACTCAATGGGTGATAGTATATGACTAACACGCCAAAGAAATGAGCTAGTATGACTAGCATTGTTTTGATGTTGAATGATTTTCTGTAAAGGAAAGGGAATATTGAAAATATAATTACAAAAAGGTATATGGCAGAAAAAGAAGATAACTGGAAAAGTCCAGCTTAGGAGTATATGCTTGATATACAAGTTGTAGATGTATTACTAGTTAACAAAGTATTTTTGGGTATTTTGATACCACATTGGTTGGTATGAGTTGTCATACAAAGCAACGCAATGCAAGAAATACAAGGGACTAAAAGAAACTAGTAATAGATGTGGAATCGATTATGACAAGAACAGAAATAAAGTGTTATTGCGTTCATTGTCATATCAAACCAAACATTCAAGATTTATTTTAAGAACTTAATAAGTTGTTATTTTGTTCTAGTCTTTTGTGAGAACAAATGAAATTGTTCAAACTATGACTGTTTTCCATAATTGATGGATATGTTAATATAAATCATGTTGGTAAAGTAAACATCTATAAAACTAAATGCTAAACGTTGCAAGACGTGAAAGATTTTCACTTAAATTGTGACAGCACCATTTTAGTTCATATCGGAAAGGAAAACATGAAGGAACTCCATATTGATGGACTTCCGGAGTCATTTTGTTTTAAATAAATTGACGCTTGTGAGACCTCTTCCAAAAGATGACTAGAATTCTGTTTATAGGCAAACTAGAATGGACGACTAATTTAGTGGAGATTATACATATTGATGTATATAGTCCATTATGTGTAGTCATGTATGGTGGATTAATTTTTCCTTCATAAAATTCGTCGATGGTCTGAGTAGATATGTGAGTATATCTATTTAAAGAGAACGGAGTTTGACATTTTGAATTGGTTCAAATGGTTGTTAATATGAAGTAAAAAATCAATGTAACAAGATAATCAAGTATTTATGATTGGATCATAAAGGATAAAGTTTGAATTACAAGTTTAGCAAAACATCTGAGAAGTTGCAGAACTGTTCTACAACTTATACTTCTCGAATACCCCACATTAGTTTGGAGTATTAAAGAGACAAAATCTAACCTTGTTGGACATTGTAAGATTAATAAAAATTCCATTATAATTTTGTAGTTTATACATTAGTGACAACCGCTTTTCCACTAAAAAGAGCACCATCATGATCCGTTGAAATTGACAACATATAAGATATGGTTTGGGTAGTGACCCGAATTGTCATTTTCTTAAGTTTTGGTATGCATAGCATGTGTAAAATGTTTACAACCAAATAGGATAAATATATGTTTATAAGGTTATCCCAAATTAAACATTGGGTATTTCTCCTATCACCGAACCAAAAGACAAATGTTGTTTGTCAGAAAGGGTTGATTTCTCGAGAAAGTAGTTCTTGCAAAACAAGTGAGTGGGAGGATAGTACAAACTCAACGAGATTAGAGAATCTCCGTTACCATGTCAAGAGTAGCGCAGCACTGGAAGTTGTTCCGGGGTTTCCTATTTTGACAAAGTAGAAGACACTACATGTGTTCGAGATACTTCGGATGAGTTTGCGTACTGAACCACAAAAGTCCAAAAACTTTGTACTTAGACCAACTTGTGGTTTAAGAATAAAGTGTTGTTTTGACAACGAAGGACCTGGACCTTATAAAGGAAGCAAATGATGGGCCCTGACTTCGTAAAATTGACTATGAGTCATTATATCCGCCATAGTATCCTTGTATGAATATCAAGTATGTGACTTGCCAGTCCTTTCGATGGGCATGATGCCTAACGATAGCAAAAGGGTCTATATAGTGACAAAGACATGTATTTTACATCCTTTGAAAGTTGTGCTTATCGAAAAGTTGTTTTCGACGAAGTTCAGAGAGTTGACTACTACAAGATTTTGATCTTTGTAGTGATGCTTAGTCTTTGCGGATAGTTCTAGAAAAGTTACATATTATGATATGGAAGTTGAATAACAAAACCAACTCTCCTCTCGAGGAAGTTTGATCAAGGATGTGTACTTGACACAGTCTGAGAGTTTTGTAAAATTCAAAAGGTTATTAGAAAGGTATGCACACTTCAATGGTTGAAGTGAGCATAACTAAGTTGAAATCTTTACCTTAATGAAGTTATCAAAAGAGTTTGATTCCATCATGAACGATAAAGATGCTTGTAGAATTACAAGAAATTATGTGGGAGCGCTAAGACATATTTCCAATGCTTTATGTAGATGACATCTGGTTGATTGGAAAATATGTATTTTAAAGTAACACGGTTAAGATTTTCATATTGATAAAAGACTTGGAAGATATTGGGCATCTACATTTATAAAAGATGGATTGAAGTGCCTGATATAATTGAAGCTAAATTACATAGATGAAATATTGAAGTAAGTCAATATCGAAATTACAAGAAGGAGTTCTTGTCACATGGAAAATAATTGAGCAAGATTCAAGTGTTTTGACACATGATGAGCATCGTTGAAATTGAGATTTCGAAGTCAAGTTTCCATGCTATGTACACAACCAGATGAGTCATATGCTATAAAATGTTATAGCAGGATAATTCATATGATGATTAGACAACAGTGGGAGAGATCCTTGTGTCATTTTAGAAATTATAAGGATATGTTTTTCCTATGTAGTACTGACAAAATGTTAGTTCTAATATGTTACACTAATAGTCTTGTCATATATTCAAATAAATTTATCTCAATTAAAATACGTGATGAAGGGTAGCACAATAGGCTGGAAGAAAGTTCCATGCTGGATTTGAAAGAGTTTCAAAATTAAAATATTGTGACAGATACTATAACAAAGGCTAAAGTATATCGTTGTGTTGACAACTGATAGTAAGCGTATTTTGTCTCAAGGAGTTCTTTATTGAGCTTGGTGAATTTCCAAGAATGCTGACACTATGAAGCTACATTTTCACAATGTTAGTAACATTAGTTTAAGCTGAGGAATTAAGTTATCACCGAAACTTGGTGAATTTCCAAGAATTCTAACACTATGAAGCTACATTTTCACTATGTTAGTGACATTAGTTTAAGCTGAGGAATCAAGGTTTCACCGATTGACCATGTATATACAAAGCCATCTCATTAGAGAATGAGTGATGCGTGTAGACGCAAAGAACATGCAAATACAATAGGACCTGAACAGTTTAGATCTTTTTGATGATGTTTACCACATGCGAAGCATGGAAATAACACTGGAACTCCATATGTGTTTAGTGCTTACAGACTAGATTATTGACTCTGGTGCAAGTGGGAGACTGAAGGGAATATGCCCGAGAGGCAATAATAAAGTGGTTATTATCTTATTCCTTGTTTATGATAAATGTTTATTTCTCATGCTAGAATTGTATTAACCGGAAACGTTGATACATGCGTGTTTAATAAACAAACAATCATTCCTAGTGAAGCCTCTCTTTTAACTAGCTCGTTGATTAATAGATGGTCAAGGTTTCCTGATCATGAACATTGGATGTTGTTAATAACGAGGTCATGTCATTAGAAGAATGATGTGATGAACACATACCCAATATCACGATAACAATATGATCAAGTCATTTAGTTTATATTGTTATATCTTGCGTACGAAGTAACTTATTCCTTAGACCATGAGATCATATCAATCACTGATACCGGAAGGGTGCTTTGATGTCATCAAACGTCACACCGTAACAGAGTGACTATAAAGGTGCCGTTAGGTATTCGGAAAGTATTAGTTGAGACTCATGGATCAAGAGTGGGATTTGTCCATCCAAAATGATGGAGAGATATACTCTGTGCCCTCTCGGTGATATCACATCGAAACCGCTTGCAAGCACATGATATGATCACAAGGATGTTATATCATGGGAACGAGAAAAGGGTACTTGTCGGTAACGAGATTGAACAAGGTATGGTTGATACCAATGATCGAATCTCGGACAAGTAAAATATCGCGAGACAAAGGGAATTAGTCACGACGTTGATGGTTCACACGATCACGAGAGTCATCGTTGAATATATAGGAGTCATCACGGATTTCCAGATTCCGCTGTTGATTATTGATCGGAGAGGAGTCTCGATCATGTCTACATTATTCACGAAACGTAGGGTGACACACTTAATGTTCGATGATGCATTTGAGAGGATACGGAACATCGGAGAAAAGTGTGGACAACACCGAAATTGTTTCGGGGAATATTGAAATAGTCACCGATATTGTTTCGGGTAATTTTGAAATAGTTCAAGGGGATTCTTATCAAATGGTTTTTAATATATTTAACAATAACTCAAGGGGTTATATGTTAATGTTTGTTAGTGGAATTAACAAATATTAAAATAAAGAAATAAAATTGTTTTATTTATTTATTAAAGAAAACCCTTGGGATTTTGAGTGGGAATTAATGGAAGAATGAGTGGGTTGAGTGGAGACTCCACTCACATCATAAGGGAGAGGTGGAGATAGCCAAAAATTCGTGGCTGCCATCCCCTCCTATAAAAGGAGGGGTGGGAGCTCCCTCTCCGACACACACACACACTTGTGTCATCTCTTCCTCCCTCCTCCCGCTGCTCCACCACTTGTTCGTGCGCTTGGCGAAGCCCTGAGCAATGTTTTCTTCACCACACCATGCCGGGTGCTGCTGGAGTTCCGAGGAATCCTCTACTTCGTCATCAACCGTACGTGTGACCGATCACGAAGGCACGCTAGATGCGATGCACTTCTTCTCGCTATCAGGATCGGTGTGAGTACGACTACGCCAACAACAAGATTTGATCTCGTAACGCTTTCTGTCTTTGAGGGTATGTGTTCTCCTTAACCCGCTCTTTGCTCGTTGCACTTCGTCTCCTAGATTAGATCTTGGCTTTTCGGGTGTCTCTCGCGTAGGAAAATTTTTATTTCTATGCAACGACCCCTTCACAGGTGCTATATAGAAAACCGGGAGTTAATATTTAGGATAGCACTTCGTAGCTCGAGAGGGAAAATTAGGATAGCTATCGGCTTTTCCTCGTTGGCCTTCAAACCGAGCCATGGAGTGAGCACGAACATGGGCAGGCATGCGGTTCACTTTTACTATATGTAAAAAAAGCATGCACGAATGTTTTTCCCATTTTGTTTTCCGTCAATCCTCTTTACCAATCTGTTTTAAAAAAATACACCTGCCAGGCTTTTTTGCCTTTTCATTATTTTGTTGATTTGATCATGGACAAGCTGCTCAATTTTTGGCACACCTGACGGAAATCCGGGTCCAAAGCGGAATGTCAAAGTGTAGCCTGAGCTACATGTAGCCCTCGGTTTTCCAAATTTGAAAAGTTCCAACAAACTCAGACAACAGTCCCAGATGTAGACAATAGTGCTTGCAACACGGGTATAAATCTCAACTCGAAATTGTCGGGCTACACAAAAATAACAAAATATGTCCGATTTTAGACACTTTAAATTTTACACTATTCACTAATTCATATTTTTTTCATTTTTTCTGAATTTTAGACAGTAGTATTTTTTTATAGATTCTATAAAAACCTTTTTATGTGATTTAAAAAATTAATTTTGAAAATAGCTACATGCAGCTCGGGCTATATATCACTGCACTGGCATCCAAAATCCCAATCACTTTTGAAATAGCACGGTCATCTCAAACTTTACACCTACCTAAAATTGCTAAATATGATGTTACTCGTGGGATTCATCCTGTCACCTCTTGTTACCACGTCGTCCTACAACTTGAATTTACCACGATCTTAGGCTTAGCGTCATCAAGTCTAGGCAATGTCGTGTCCTCTCGAGGTATTTCCTCCACTGGCCGCCAATTACTACCCTTTCACCTTATTGTTGTAAGTCCACTATTGTATTTTAATTTGGACATTCCAGTGACGTGGAACATGCATCATCTATACTACCGTCGTCATATAACTTGCTTTTTTTGTACAATATCAATGTTGCAATCTTAGGCTAAGAGGTTAAGATTTTGATCCGACTAATGTGAAAAATGACCCTAAAAATGCATGTACATAGATTTATATCAATTATTGGGGTTTGCCAATTCTAGTTTAAATGACAAATAAACTCCAAAGTTGTTGGATGTTAACGCGAAGATTTATGATGGTTAGTTGCATGATTAGCGTCACAAAAATTATTTGAGTTGCATAGTTGCAGCCAGATTAGTCTGGATGTTTGGGTTAGGAATACTTCAGTTCGGGGAAAAAAGGTCCAAGATTGTTTATTCGATACTTAAAAAATAACTGTTTTTGAGTGATACTAAAGTATAAATACTACGATATTTAGTTACAGCAAAACACATCGATCTATTTTAAACTATGGTATTTTGAAAAAGTGTAGTAGTACTCAAATATGTCAAAGATAATATGGCACCAAATGCAGCCCAAATCTTCTTCTATTGCACCACATGAGTACAATTGAAAAACAAAAAAATACTCGGATTTTCCTTTAGTTGCAACTAAACACTTTGCAATTATTCTAACGTGGCAACCGGGTAATCGATCAAAGTAACCAAATTGGGTGTCTATCTATCACACTACGAGTCAGACCCCAAATCCTGGTGGTCCAAACACACTTTTGTTGATAAAAAAATGGGCCAAATATTTTCATGTCCGAGCATTACGAAGGACAAACACGAAGTCGCTTTCCTGTCCGAAGGCAGTGCCCTCAGGGCCAGGAAGACAGGAGCCCAGCCAAAAGAATCATCGTGTCAATTACAAAACATGTGCGCGTTCACATCCTCCGTCATATCCTCCCTCCTTATTTCGGGCCAGGAAGACAGGAGCCCATCCATGCGATCACGCATGATCAATCTCGTATATATAAAAAGCTTTTGATAGGGTAGATCTGAATTTTCTGGATCATCTCCTCCTTAAATGGGGTTTTGATACAAAGTATAGATGTTGGATCAAAATGGCCACTAGAGGAGGTTTAGCGGTTGTCAAGATAAATAATTTAGAAGGAGATTTCTTTTTAACCACTAGAGGCTTGTGAGAAGGGGACCCAATATCGCCAATCCTTTTCAATTTGGTTGTGAATACTTTCACAAAATTGTTTGCTAAAACTACAAACACAAAGTTAAATAAATGGCGCTGCTCTGACTAATACCCTGGAGGCGTAGTAAGTCTGCAATACGCCGGTGATACAATCGTGTTTCTTCATAAAAATGTTAATATGGACAACAGCTTGAAGATAGTGTTGAACTTTTTGAACATGTCTCCTGTATGAGGATTAATTATGACAAAAGTGAGCTAATTCCAATTAATATAGAAGATAAGGAAATCTCCTCACTCCAAGCCATCATGGGATGTCTTGTAGGGAATTGCCCAATCAAATACCTGGGGATACCTTTGCCCTTTGATAAACTTACGAGAGAAGAATTGCAACCCATAGTCGAAAAAATTATGGAAAGGTTAGCTTGTTGGCGAGGGAAACTTCTCTCATGTGTTGCAAGAGTTACCTTGATCAGATCTTGTCTTGCAAGTAGCCCCATGTATCTCCTATCTTTCTTTAAACTCCCAAACTAGACGGTATACCTTATCAACTCACAAATGTCATACTTTCTCTGGAATGACTCCAAAGAAAATAAAAGGCTACATTTAGCAAATTGGAACCTGGTATGTATGCCTAAATACCTGGGAGGTTTAGGCATCCATAATCTTAGAGATGTTAACCTCTGTCTCCTAGCTTCTTCGGTAAAGAGATATGTTCATGGAGAGGGTAAGCTTTAGAGGCAGTTGATAGACTCTAAATATCGAACCACATATCCAAACCTTTTATGCATCCCTGACACAAACATCTCTAGATTTTGGAAGGGTTTATTTCTGCTGTTAGACTGTTAAATTTGGGTACCGTTGGAAAGTAGGGGACTGTCCAAAAATCAGGTTCTTGCAGGACATCTAGTTTGGCTCCTCCCCTATATATGCCCAATTTTGGGACCTTTACTGCATTTGCAAAGAAACCATGTTCCCGACCAATCAGATTTGGGATGGTGCCCATCTCCACCTCTTCTTCCGTAGGAATTTCAGCCGGTACCAAATGCAGCAATGGTATGAGATTGAGCAAATAGCTTCTAGCGTGATTTTATCCCCGGATTGTGACTCGCTAATCTGGCAGTATACAACTAATGGGACCTACTACACAAGATCGCTGTATAAAATTATCGGCTTCATGGGAGTTACACCGGTTTACAGTCCTTCAATCCGGTCACTAGTGATCCCTCCTAGAGATTAAGCGGGGGAGGGAGCGCTAGGTGATTTCTTCTTGGACCAAGTCTTGATTTCTAGGGGTCAATACCTAGCTCTGGCCTACACTTGTTGTACCTGGCAATGACCTTGTTGAAGGTATTATCTAGAGTGTATCATACTTTCTTTAAGGTGAAAACCTACAATTGGACATGTTGGCTTGATTGGGCGACGACAGCGCTTGTGCACTGTTCCCTTCCTCGAGGCATTCTTTTTGCAGAACCTCTTTTATTTCCAAGGTGTTTCCACAAGTGGTGGTTAGGTCTAGTTGATGTAAGTTGTTTATCACTTGGAGGGGTCTTTTTTCTTTTCTTTTTATCTTTTGGCTATGTGCATTCTTAATGTCTCGACTAGTTCTTGGCATTCTCAGGCTGGATGTAATTCGTATCGTTTTTATATTAATATAAATCTAGAGAAAATATTATCCAGCTGAACATAAGGATCGTATTATAAGCAAATATGGCATACATAGCACCTGCTTGAAAATACGTATGTTTCGCAATGATATCGGATTGAGCATAACATGATAAGAATAATAATTGTACTTATGTAAGTGAATTGTTCTATCGGAGTATAAGGAATCGTGAATACATAAAAATATGATCGATATGCACATGCACAAATGAATTTACCTATATTTCAATTTTTAAAATTATATGTAAGTGAGGAGTAGGTCAAACGTACATGTGTACCATAAGTCAACCCGTCACAATTTCAATATTCTAGAAATCGTAAACATCCGGATAGTGTGTTTATTTGATGCATCCAGTGCTAAGCATATACCAAATTGAATATATGTTGGTTGGACGGTGAATTATAAATACATATAATTAATTTACCATAGCGTGTGTAAAGATGATCGCCATTCACCACTTCCCTATATAATGTGATTCCCCATCTTTGCAAAAATGCAAATGGTCTGCTAGGATGGTGAGGAAAGGTTCGACGAGGCATGGTTGGATAGTGATTCTGGTAGTCGGTCGGAATGAAAGTTATTGGGAATTAGAGATGTACATGCATTCAATGTTAGTTTATATGGTCCCATCTATCATGTTGTGTTTGATTGAATTGTACGTAGCAACTGTGCATGATCATGCATTCGGACCGCTGCAAAATGTGGGCTCACCACGCTGTTCTCGCCGCTTGCAAAACTAACTCTACTGTATCCTTCTAGAGTAGCTACTTTTCCTTAAGAGCATCTCTAGCAGAACTTGTCGATCTCCACAATGTAAAAATGGTTTGAGGCAAACCATAACCTCTTTTACAATATAGCACGATTCCAGGCCAAAGAACCACTAAAAAATTGCTAATTTTTATTGTCAAATACTTTTCCCCTCCTTTTCCCCATCTTCTTCCTTCCAAAATTGGCTTGCTCTCCGATCTCTTTTTTCTCGAAATGGGGGGAAAAACTCTAGCCTATGCATCGAGTGATGCACACAGATTTTATTAATTATTTGTGGGTCTTAATTCAGTTTTACATCTCAATATCCAGAAAAACAAAGACCCGGACCTTCACCGACAATATCAAATGCACACTAAAGTACACAATTCTACTAATATGCTGCCATGTATGCGGGAGAAAAATATCATGTGCCACAGAGAGTAGTCTTATGTAACCATCCACATCCACTATAACTCCCGTTGGTCCTAAGGAAACTGGAAAGCCCATAACTAGATCCAATGCACCGTCATATGTATACCCTTTAATACATGAAAATATTTCTTCCTGTTAAAACAATAGTTTCCTGCAATTTCAAATAGACCAAAAAATGACGAAACACCGATAAAAACCCTATCCTTTGTCTTTGTATCCATCCCATTTAACCAATTTCTAAACATATTTGTAACATTGGTTGGAGGAGTTATATTATAGGTACAAAACATCACATGGCAAACAAGTTTTACAAAACGACAAGAGATAAATAAATGATTTATGGTCTCATTGTTTCCACAAAAGGTGTGATGAGTATCACCTTTCCAGTTCCTCTTTGCATGGTGATCTTTAGTGAGCAAGACTTTTCTATTATGGGACCACATGAAGATTTTTATTTTCAAATGAATTTTATCTTCCATAAATATGTTCGCAGAAATCTAGTATGTTCATCCATTAAATCCTCATACACAGATTTAACTGTAAACAAATAGTTTTGAGTCAATTTCATTCAAACACATCAGTAACATCATTCAAATTATTATCCATTAGATTAAGACATAAGTGAGTCCACATTCATTTATTTCCAACAAGTGCTCTTCTAAAACCTTAATTTATAGGAGGCGCATTGTTAAAAACATCATGAACCAAAATATGCTTGTGTTGAACAATGTTATATAGCAATGGATATTTATCTTTTAATGAAAAATTACCAAGTGTCCTCCCAAAACCTTCTGGTTTACCCATTACCTACTTTGAAGGAGCCTCTATGAAAGAAATCTTGCTTATCTCTTATCAGGCCCTTCCAAAAAGGAGAATCATTAGGTTGTGCTTCCACTTGACCCAAAGTTCTACTATGAAGGTATTTATTGTGTAGGAACTCCTGCCACACCCTTTCTTCATTTAACAGTTTCAAAATCCACTTGATATGCAAGCATTTATTTTTTAGCTCCAGCACCTCAACACCTAAACAACCCTGATCCTACGGTCTACAAATGGTGTTCCACTTAGTTAGGATGTATTACCTTCTCAGCGTCGTTCTCTAATAGTACGAGGAGAGTGAAGAATCGTGTGATAACTGCTTCATTAGGGTGGAGGGAATCTCGTTTTGCCTACCTACATTGTAGGTTCGCATCGACGATATAGTTTTCTGAAGAGGATGATGTTGTTGCACGTCTTCGGTCCTCTAGATCTAATTCTGAGTGACGATGGATGGCCAGGTTTGTCTTGTCGAGGAGTGTGTGAGGTTTTATTCACCGCTTCCCTCCGGATGCACCTCTGGTGTTTTCTTATTAATATATGTACTTTGGCTTTTTGGGGAGTAACTATTTGTACTCACTCCATTTCAAAAATATAAGATGATTGAGAGTTTTTCGTAATTTATATGTATCTAGATTTTAGTTTAGTGAATTTTAGTGCATATACATTTTATAACTTGAAAAGGAGGTAGTGGGTATTAGCTAAGAATGGACTGATTGACCCTTGGTGAACACGTCAAGTGGTCAATACTTACTGAAAAACACAAAAGATAATACCTCCGATCCATTTTTACACATCACAGAAAATGAATTAGCCATGAGCAACTAAATAGTACAACTCGAGACACTTAAATGGGATCGGAGGGAGTATCAACTTTTGATTCTCCGCAAAAAAAACGAAAAACAGAGAAGAAGCTGGAGACTCTTCCGGTATGATTCATGACCGAAGCTTCAAGCGCAAGTCTATCGTCACTGATGAAGTGTGAAGGTTGTGATATTTCGAAAGAAAGGCCATGCATGACTCCTAGCCTGAAATACAAAAAAAAAATGAACTCGATCGTGTATGTTTAATAGATGGGCCAGGGTACGTGGAGTCGTAGTCACGCATGACTCCATGTAGGCGCACGTGCTATATAGCAAACCGGGAGTTAATCTTTAGGATCGCACTCGCACTCTGTAGCTCGAGAGGGCAAATTAGGATAGCTATTGGCTTTTCCTCGTTGGCCATCAAACCGAGCCATGGAGTGAGCACGAACATGGGAAGGCATGCGGTTCACTTTTACTATATGTACAAAAAATTATGCACGAATGTTTTTTCCCATTTTGTTTTCCTTCAATCCTCTTTACCAATCTGTTTAAAAAATACACCAACAAGGCTTTCTTGCCTTTCTTTTTTATTTTGTGGATTTGATCATGGACAAGTTGCTCAATTCTTGGCACACATGACTGAAATCCGGGTCCAAAACAGAATGTCAAAGTGTAGCCTGAGCTACATGTAGCCCTCGGTTTTCAAAATTCGAAAATCATATTTGAAAAATTCCAACAAGCTCACACAACAGTCCCAGATGTAGACAATAGTTCTTCCAACACGGGTATAAAATCTCAACTTGAAATTGTTGGGATACACAAAAATAACAAAAATATGTCCGATTTTTCATTTTTTTCTAAATTTTAGACAGTAGTATTTTTTTATAGATTCTATAAAAACCTTTTTTGTGTGATTTAAAGAAATATTTTTTAAAATAGCTACATGAAGATCGGGCTATATGTCACTTCATTGGCGTCCAAAATCCCAATCACTTTTGAAATAGCACGGTCATCTCAAACCTTACACCTACCTAAACTTGCTAAATATGATGTTACTCGTGGGCCCCATCCCGTCAACCTTTTGTTACCACGTTATCCTACAACTTGAATTTACCACGTTCTTAAGCTTAGTGTCATCAAGTCTAGGCAATGTCGTGTCCTCTCGAGGTATTTCATCCACCGGCAGCCAATTACTACCCTTTCCCTTTATTGTTGTAAGTCCACTATTGTATTTTAGTTTAGACATTCCGGCGACCTGGTTAAGACTTGATGACACTAAGTTGTCCCATAACTCGCTTTTTTGTAACAATATCAATGTTGCAATCTTAGCTAGGCTAAGAGGTTAACATTTTGATCGGACTAATGTGAAAAATGATCAAAAAAAATGCATGAACGTAGCGTTCTTCAATTATTGCGGTTTGACCAATTCTAGTTTAGATGAAAATTAACTTAGAATACAATAAACTCCAAAGTTGTTGCATGTTAATACAAAGATTTGTGATGGTTAGTTGCACAACTAGCGTCACTAAATAAATTTGAGTTGCATAGTTGTAACCAGGTTGTTGTAGCTGCATTGCATTTGTTAATGGATTTTCCTTCGGTTGCAACTAAACAATTCTATTTTGAACCGATCCTAGTTTGGCTCCACATAGTTTTTAAAATTTAATTATAGTAACTGAATGTTAGGGTTAGAAATACTTCAGTTTGGGAAAAAATAAGTCCAAGATTGTTTCTACAATACTTAAAAAATAATAGATGTTGAGGGATACTAAAGTATTAATACTACAATATTTAGTTAAACACATCGATCTATTTTAAACTGTGGTATTTTTAAAAGGTGTAGTATTATTGAAATATGTCAAAGATAATTTGGAACCAAGTGCAGCCGAAATCTTCTTTTATTGCACCATATCGACACAATTGAAAAACAAAAAATACTCAGATTTTCCTTTACTTGCAACTCAACACTTTGCATTTGTTCTAACATGGAAACCGGATAATCGATCAAATTAACCAAATTGGGTGTCGATCTATCACTACGTGAATCAGACCCCCAAAGCCTGGCGGTCCAAACACACTTTTGGTGGTAAAAAATTGGCCAAATATTTTCATGTCCGAGTATCACGAAGAATAAAGACGACGTTGTTTTCCTGTCCAAAGGCAGTGCCCCAAGGGACAGGAAAACAGGAGCCCAGACGAAAGAATCATAATGTCAATTACCAAACCTGTGCGTGTTGACATCCTTCGTCATGTCCTCCCTCCTTCTATCGGCGCGGTCGGCGGCTGCCTTGGAGCCCATCCACACGAGCACGCACGATCAATCTCATATATATTCAACTTTTGATAGGGTAGATCTGAATTTTCTGGATCATCTCCTCCTTGAATGGGGTTTGGTCCAAAGTAGACATTGGATCAAAATGGCCACAAGAGGCGGCTCAATCGCAGTAAGAAAAAATAGTTCACATGGAGATTTCTTTTTAACCACTAGAGGCTTGCCAGAAGGGGAGCCAATATCGCCAATCTTTTTCAATTTGGTTATGAATACTTTCACAAAATTGTTTGCTAAAGCTACATACACAAATTTATATAAATGGCTCTGCTTTGACTAATACCCTGGAGGGGTAGTGAGTCTGCAATGCCGGTGATACAATCGTGTTCCTTCATAAGAATGTTAATATGGCCAGTAGATTGAAGATAGTGTTGAACTTTTTGAACAGGTCTCGTGTATGAGGATTAATTATGACAAAGGTGAGCTAATTCCAATTAATATAGAAGGTAAGGAAATCTCCTCACTCCAAGCCATTATGGGATGTCTTGTAGGGAATTTCCCAATCAAATATCCGAGGATACCTTTGCCCTTTGATAAACATAAGATAAAAGACTTGCAGCCCATAGTCGAAAAATTTATGGAAAGGTTAACTTGTTGGCAAGGGAAACTTCTTTCTGTTGGAAGAGTCACCTTGATCAGATCATGTCTTGGAAGTATCCCTGTGTGTCTCCTCTCTTACCTTAAATTCCCAAAGTGGACGGTAGACCTTATCAACTCACAAATGTCATATTTTCTGTAGAATGACTCCAAAGAAAAGAGAAGGCTGCATTTAGCAAATTGGAACCTTGTCTGTATGCCTAAAGACCTGGGAGGTTTAGGCATCCCTAATCTTAGAGATGTTAACCTCTGTCTCCTAGCTTCTTCGGTAAAGAGATACGTTCATGGAGAGCGTAAGCTTTGGAAGCAGTTAATAGACTCTAAATATAGAACCACATATCCAAACCTTTTCTGCATCCCTAACACAAACTCCTCCAGATTTTGTAAGGGTTTTATGTCGAGTGTTACAACTGTTAAATTTGGGTATCGTTGGAAAGTAGGGGACGGTGCGAAAATCGGGTTCTGTCAGTACACCTAATTTGGCTCCTCCCCTATGTATGCCCAATTTTGGGACCTTTACCGCATTAACAATGAAACCATGTTCCTCACCAATCAGGTTTGGGATGTGCCCATCTCCACCTGAACTTCCGTAGGACTTTCAACCGGTACCAAATGCAGCCATGGTATGAGATTGAGGAAATAGCTTCTAGCGTGATTTTATCCCCGGATTGTGACTCGCTAATCTAGAAGTATACATATAATGGGACCTACTCCACAAGCTTTCTGTATAAAATTATCAGCTTCAGGGGAGGTACACCAGTTTACGGTCCTTTAATCTGGTCACTAGTGATCCCTCCTAGAGATCAAGTGGGGGCCGGAGCACCGGGTGATTTCTTCTTGGACCAAGTCTTGATTTCTAGGGTTCAAAACCCTAGGTATGGCCTACACTTGTTGTACCTGGTAATGACCTTGTTGAAGGTATTGCACGGAGTGTATCATACTTTCTCTAAGGTGAAAACCTATGATTTGACATTTTGGCTTGATTGGGCGACGACATCACTTGCGCACTGTTCCCTTCGTCGAGGCGTCGTTTTTGGAGAACCTCTATTATTACCAGGGTGTTACCACTAGTGGTGGTTAGGTCTAGCTGTCGTAAGTTGTTGATCACTTGGCGGGGTCTTTTCTGTTTTGTCTTTTGGCTATGAGCATTCTTAATGTCTCGACTAGTTCTTGGCATTCTGAGGCTGGGTGTAATTTGTATCTTTTTTATATTAATATAACTTTATAAAAAAGTCCAACAGAACTTAAGGATCGTATTATAAGAAAATATGGCATACATAGCACCTGCTTTCAAATACGTATGTTTCGCAATGATATAGGATTGAGCAGAACATGATAAGAAAAATAATTGTACTTATGTAAGTGAATTTTTCTATCGGAGTATAAGGAATCATGAATACATAAAAATATGATCGATATGCACATGCACAAGTGAATCTACTATATTTCAATCATTAAAATTGTATGTAAGTGATGAGTAGGTCAAACGTACAGGTGTACCATAAATTAACTCGTCACATTATTATATCCTAGCAGCCGTAAACATCGGGATAGTGTGTTTATGTGATGCATCTAGTGCTAAGCATATACCAAATTGAATATCTGTTGGTTGGATGGTGAATTATAAATACATATAATTAATTTACCATAGCGTGAGTAAAGATGATCGTCGTTCATGCACCACTTCCTTATATAACGTGATTCCCCATCTTTGCAAAAATGCAAATGGTCTTTTCGGATGGCGAGAAAAGGGTCGACGAGGCATGGTTGTATAGTGATTATGGTAGCCGGTCGGAATGGAAGTTATTGGGAATTAGAAATGTACATGCATTCAATGTTAGTTTATATGGTATCACCTATCATGGAGTGTTTGATTCAGTTGTACGTAGCAACCGTGCATGATTGTGCATTCAGACTGCTACGAAATATGGGCCCACCTCGTTGTTCTCGCCGCTTGCAGAATTGACTCTACTATGTCCTTTCTGAGAAGCTACTTTTCCTTTAAGAGCATCTCTTGTGGCACTTGTTGAACTCCACAGTGTAAAAATAGTTTGTGGCAAAACATAACCTCTTTTACAGTTCCAGGACAAAGAACAACTGAAAAATTACTAATTTTTATTGTCAAATATGTTTTCCTTCTTTTCCCTTATTCTTCCTTCCAAAACTAGCTTGCTCTCTGAGCTCTTTTCTCGAAATGGGAAAAAAACAGCCTCTTCGTCGTTTGATGCACACAGCTTTTATTAATTATTTGTGGGTCTTAATTCAGTTTTACATCTCAATATCCATATTAATAAAGACACAAGCCTTCACGGACAATATCAAACGCATACTGAGGTACGAAAGTCTACTAATATGTTGCCATGTATGCCGAGAGAAAAAAATCATTTTCCATATAGATTAATCTTATGCAACCATCCACTATAACCCCCGCTAGTCCGAAGGAAATTAGAAAGCCCAAAACTAGATCCAGTGCACCGCCATATGAATACCCTTTAATACATGAAAATATTTCTTCCCATTAAAAACAATATTGTTCCTATAATTCCAAATAGACCAACAAATAGCTGAAACACCGATACGAACCCTATCCATTGTCTTTGTATCCATCTCATTTAACCAATTCCGAAACATTTTTGTAACATTGGTTGTAGGAGGTATAGTATAGGTAGAAAGCACCACACGCTAAAAAAGTTTCGCAAAAGGACAAGAGATAAATAAATGGTTTATGGTATCATTGTTTCCACAAAAAGAGCAATGAGTATCACCTTTCCCGTTCCTCTTTCCAAGGTTATCTTTAGTGAGTAAGACTTTTCTATTAGGGAACCACATGAAGATTTTTATTTTTAAAGGAATTTTTAACTTCCATATATATGTTCGCAGAAGTCTAGTATGTCCATCCATTAGATCCTCATACATAGATAAACTGTAAACATATAATTTTGAGTCAATTTTCATTCAAATACATAAGGAATAATATGTAGCCTAAGACATAAGTGAGTCCACATTCATTTATTTCCAACAAGTGCCCTTCGAGAACCTAAATTTGTAGGAGGCGCATTGTTAAAAACATCATGAACCAAAATATGCTTGTGTTGAACAATGTTATATAGCAATGGATATTGATCTTTTAATGGAAAATTACCAAGTGTCCTCCCAAAATCTTGTGGTTTTCCCATTACCTACTTTGAAGGAGCCTCTATGAAATAAATATTCCTTATCTCTTACCAGGCCCTTCCAAACAAGATAATCATTAGGTTGTGCTTCCGCCTGACCCAAAGTTTTACTATGAAGGTATTTATTGTGTAGGAACTCCTGCCACATCCCGTCTTCATTTAAAAGTTTGAAAATCCACTTGCTAAGCAAACATTTATTTTTTTAGCTCCAGCACTTCAACACCTAAACCACCCCGATCCTTTGGTCTACAAATGGAGTTCCACTTAGTTAGGATATATTTCCTTATCTGTGTCGGTCTCTCTATTAGTACGAGGAGAGTGAAGAATCGTGTGATAACTGCTTCTTTAGAGTGACATAATCTTGTTTTGCCTACTTACAATTTAGATTCGCCTCGATGACATAGTTTTGTGAAGGATGATGCGGTTTCACGTCTTTGGTCCTCTAGATCTAATTCTGACGGACGATGGATGGCTAGGTTTGCCTTGTCAATGAGTGTGTGAGCTTTTTATTCATGGCTTTTCTCCGGATGCACCTCTCGTGTTTTCTTATTAATATATGTCCTTTGGCCCTTTGGGGAGTAACTATTTGTAGTCGCTCCATTTCAAAAATATAAGATATTTGAGCGTTTTTCCTAATTTATAAGTATCTAGACTTTAGTTTAGTGAATTTAGTGCATATACATTCTAAAACATTTTATAACTTGACTGATTGACCCTTGGTGAACGCGGCAAGTGGTTGATACTTATTGAAAAACACAAAATCTAATACCTCCAATCCATTTTTAAATGCTGCAAAAAATGAATTAGACACGATAAAATCGATAGCACAACTAGAGACACTTAAATGGGATCGGAGAGAGTATCAACTTTTGATTTTCCGCAAAAAAAAAAAAAAAATTTCAAGCGCAAGACTATCCTCACTGATGAAGTGTGAAGGTTGTGAGATTCCGAAAGAAAGACCATACATGACTCCTGACCTGAAATAAAAAAAAAATTACTTGGTCTTGTATGTTTATTAGATGGGCCAAGGTATATGGAGTCGTAGTCACGCATGACTCGACGTAGACGCGCGTGCTATATAGAAAACGGGGAATTAATCTGTAGGATAGCTCTCCGTAGCTCGGGAGAAAAAATTAATCTAGCTAGTGTTTTTTCCTTGTTAGCCTTCAAACCGAGCCATGGAGTGTGCACGAACATGGGCATGGCTCGTGGTTCACTTTTACTAGATGAAAAAAAAAATCCATGCACGATGTTTTTTTTTTCCATTTAGTTTTCCTTCAATCCTCTCTACCAACCTGTTTAAAAAAATATACCTACCAAGCTTGCTTGCCTTTTCTCTTTATTTGTGGATTTGTTAATGGACAAGTGCTCGATTTTTGGCACACATGACGGAAAATCTGCGTCCAAAATGGAATATCAAAGTGCACCCCAAGCTACATGTAGCCCTTGGTTTTCAAATTCTAAAATCTTATTCGAAAAGTTCCAAAAAATTTAGAAAACAATCCTACATGTAGCTAATAGTAAAATATCAAAATATCAAAACATCCGGGCTACACAAAAATAGAATAAAAATCTCACGGATTTTAGAGAATATTAAATTTTACACTATTCACTACTTTCATATTTTGTTATTTTTTTCTAAATGGAGTATTTTTCATAGATTCTTTGAAAACTTTTGAATGATTTTAATTTTTTTTAAAATAAATAGCTACAAGTAGGTTGTTTATATGTCACCGCAATCCCAATCACTTTTGGAATAGCACGATTATCTCAAACCTTACACCTACCTAGACTTTCCAAAATCTGATGGGGCCCATCCCGTCACCCTCTTGTTACCACGTCATGTTGTGTCCTCGCGAGGTATTTCCTCGACTGACCACATATTACTACCATTTCCCCTTATTGTTGAAAGTGCACTATTGTATTTTAATTTAGACGCTCGGGCGACCTAGTACGTTCATCATCTTTACTTTAGTCGTCCTATAAACGCTTTTATTTTTGTACAATCACAATGTTACAATCTTAGGCTGAGAGGTTAAGATTTTCAGTCGGCAAATGTAAAAAAAGAACCCCCCTCCCCTCCCCCCCCCCCCCCCCCCCCAAAAAAAATATGAACATAGCTTTCTATCTATTATTGGGGTTTGTTCAATTCTAATTTAGATGAAAATTAACTTAGAGTACAATAAACTCCATAGTTGTTGGATGTTAACACTAAGATTTGTGATGGTTAGTTGCGCAATTGGCGTCACTAAATAAATTCGAGTTGCACAATTGCAACCAGATTGTTGTGGCCCCGCTGCTTTGCCGATGGATTTTCCTTCGGTTGCAACTAAATAATTCTACTTTAAACAGATCCTAGCTTCCGATCTCGGTGTTTTTAAAACTGAATTATAGTATCTAAACGTTTGGGTTAGGAATACTTCGGTTTGAGAAAAAGAGGTCCAAAAGATTGTTTATTGGATACTTCAAAAATAACAGTTTTTTGAGGGATACTAAAGTATTAATACTACAATATTTAGTCACAGCAAAACACATCAAACTATTTAAAACTGCAGTATTTTGAAAAACTACAGTATTATTGAAATATGTCAAAGATAATTTGGTACCAAACTCAGCCCAAATCTTCATCTATTGCACCACATGGCTACAATTCAAAAAACAAAACTCGGATTTACCTTTACACTGGTAGAAAACGGGCTTTTAGTACCGGTTCCAGAGGTCTATTAGTACAGGTTGGACAACAGGTACTAATTAATCAGTACTAAAGGCACACCATCTTTTAGTACTAGTCCCTTATGGACCGGTATTAAAAGTGCCTTCACGTGGCCCAGGAGGAGCCCACGGGTCCGTGTTCCTTTGGTACCGGTTCCTGTTACGAACCGGTACCAAAGGGTTTTCTTTTTTCTCTTTTTTCGAAAAAAAATCGAAAAAATTCATTTATTTCCATTTTATTTATTTCTATTGTTTAACCAATTAAACTCATATTTATCACTAACCAGTCTTAATTTCAATCTAAATTACTCCGTTCTACTAACACTTCCCGCAGAGGTCACCCATCCTCACACTACTCCAACACTAGCACGCTTAACTTCGTAGTTTCTTCCCTATGAGCTACCTACAAACAAGAGATACTTACTTGACTATAGTATCCTATCAATCCTATTAACCCGTATGAAACGTAAGCATCTATAGCGGCATACTAAATGTTCTTGCGGTGACGTGGGGTCATCTCCTACTTATTGTGGCTCTCGATCTTGGTCTTCATATCAGTGTAGTAGTCATCGATCAAATCGATTGCCCTGAGCCATTGAAGTCCTATCATGCCGAGGCCTAAATATGTCCTAGAGACCAATGTTGCAAGTAGCCGGTATCTCAATATTGAAGCTTTTCCTCATGTTGATCTTGTCATTATTGATATGAACGCTAAAAAACTAATGCCGCTTCGGCAAACGAAGTTCATGAGAGATAGACACTCCTTGTCACTACTAGAACAACAAATTAGAATGGAACAAATTGTTAATTATGAATCATAGCAATAACCTACGAATTAAATATATACGCCAATAGAAAAACTAATTCGGTACTAAATAGTATTGATCTTTCATATAGAATTCAAATGGGAACACTTTTCTATCCTATGCAATTTGCCAATTTGCATGTCGTAAATTAACTATATGTCGTTTTGCTATCCTATGCAAATTGCCAATATGTATTTTTTCTATATATGTTCTATCATGGATTTGCCAATTTGTAACAACGAAAATTAATTCACTAATAGTATTGATTTTCATATAGAATTCGAATGGGAACAATTTGCTATCCTATACAATTTGCCAATATGTACTACACTAACTATGTCTTCTATCACGGATTTTGCCAATGAAAATTAATTCGCTACTATATTAACTATATATCACGCGCATATATGATTCAAATGGGGATTAGACATATTTCTATCCTACGCAATTTTCATCATAACCCTATGGATAGATATAGAGCCCTAATTAAAACGTACCTTTCCCATTGGAAGACCAAGACATTCGTTTTGAAGCATAGTTGGATGACGGCAACTTCCATAGCATCGCACGTGAACTCAAGATCAAGCCCTAAGAACTTATCTTGTTCCTTAGCGCTTTGAACCAATCCTTCGAACGTGGCAAGATAACCCGTCATTTTGGCGCTCTCGTCGGTGTAGTAGACAGTAAGCACGTTCGTGCCATATGGGCGAAGTTACTCAATGTGAGGGATTGGTTCCATGGTGGATTAGAAGAAGAAGCCAAGAGAGAGAGAGGGAGAAGACAGGAGGAGAGGCGCGGTACCGTACCAAAACAGAGAAAACAGAGAATTGTACGTGCGCAGTTCACGACTTCACGCGCGCAGGAGGCAAACCGTTCAACCTTTGGTACCGGTTTTTGCCACCAACCGATACCAAAGGTTCCCAGCGCCAGGTGAAACGTCGCCACAGTACCCCTGCCACACACCTTTGGTACCTGTTTTTTCCACCAACCGGTACCAAAGATGCCTACACCATGCGAACGGTTGCCACACCCCTTTAGTACCGGTTCTAGCCACCAACAGATACCAAAGGTAAGGTTCAAACCGGTATTAGCCGTGTCTGATGTCCTCCCCGTTTGAACCGGTACTAGACCCCCATTAGTATCGGTTTTTAACTGAACAGGTACTAAAGGTCAAATCATTTGGCATTGTTTCCACTAGTGCTAGTTGCAAGTGAACAGTTGCATTTATTCTGACATGGCAACGGGATAATCGATCAAAGTAACCAAACTGGGTGTCGACCTATCACTCAGCGAGTCAGACCCCAAAGCCTAGCGATCTAAATACACTTTTGTTGATATAAAAGGGGCAGGTATTTTCCTGTCCGAGCATCACCGAAGGGAAAATACGACGTCGCTTTCCTGTCTGAAGGCAGTGCTCCAAGGGCCAGGACTGATCACAATGGGAGTAATATAGGTTAGTAACATACTTCTTTTTACTATGTTACTACCTCCATAGTGGACAGTAAGATACAAGTGGTTTCATGCAAAACTGCATTTATTAGCTTGTAGGCTCATATTGCATTGGATTATGTTGCCACAACCCTCTCTCACCTCATTAAATACTTGTCATGTCATATTTTTTCCTACCTAGCATCTATGTTACTCGTACTATGACCATCCTTACCGAAACCATGTGCGTTCACATATTTCTTCATCTCCTCCATTTTCGTACATTATCATTACTATTTTACTCAAGTAGGACATTAGCTCGGACATACATGTAGACCCTAAAGTAACTCACCGGTCTTGGCTATGGGTTGGAACTAGGTGTCAGATTGCTAAACCTCAACAGCCATATAAACATGTGGAGAGATAAATGCTCCTAATGTGGTCTTATTTGGTACACCAAGACTGAATATATGTTTGTTGGGTAGTTTGTGAATTAATAATACAGACTTAATTGATCATGGTGCGAGTAAGAGGCTCCCCTTCTCGACACAACCGGTCTATATATGTGCTTTCCTTTCCTTTATAGAAATTCAAGAGTCCTTTGATGGCACGATAGAGCCAACGAGGCATTTGGAGTGTCGGTCATTTATGTCGTGATTTTTGCTAACTCTTTAGAATGGAAGTTATTGGAAACTATGTCTGTACCTTAATTCGATATTATTGTAGATGTTTCGGAGGTTACAGTGCTTATATTTTAAGGTTGCACCGGCAACACTGCAGTAAAATTCAAAGTGACCCTTGTGAATTGCAGGTCCGCCTCACTCTTGTCTTTCATCACGAATCTTAATCGACTAAGTATTCTTGTGTTGCTACTTCTGAGCGGCGTGCAACGTTTGTTACGTTTCTAGTGCATACTTGTTTTGTGTATTTCACGTTTAAAAATAAATAAATGTGAGCCATTCGCGATTGGTTGGTTGATTCCTAATTTATTTTCCAGGTAGTGTAACTATGATATTATCATGGGCTTCTATTCCCGTGAAAACGGAGTAAATCGGCTTTTTTGCAACAAATTAACATGACTCATTTGAGCCCGATGGTAAGTACTATGCCCTAGGTAGAGTAGCATGTCAGAAAATGTACTGGTACCAATTTCCCTCGTGGATCACACAAATAGTGGATTATGGTTTCCCTTTTGCAAAGCATCGTCTAAGGCATGCCCATGTTCAGTGAAGAACTTCGCTTGTTAGGGCATCCACAGTGTCGTCAAAGCCAAATTTGCCACCTAGATTTATTTGGCATGAGTGCCAAGTTTTCTATGTTACCTACAATGTGGTAAAGCCAAAGCCAAATGCCAAAATCACTAATGTGTGACCCACTATGTACAAAGTAATAATTAAATATTTGTGGGCTGCTCAGTTCTCTCTCACTAGTGGAAAGAGGGCCTTTTGTCCCGGGTCGTAAGGGCCAGTTGTCCCGGTTGTGCAACCGGGATGGGCTGGCCGGGACAAATGGCCCGTCCCATTGGTCCCGGTTGTGCCAGGACCCGGGATGGTAAGGATAGGGCACGTGGCGAACCTGGGCCAGTGAGTTCGTCCCGGTTCGTTCAAGGGACCGGGATGGATACTTTTTTGACAAAAAAATATATACAATCCCGAGCCCGATCTTTTGTGCTCCTGTCTCCCAATCCCGAGCCGGCCTCCACTTCCCCAACCGCGTCCAGGCCCACGTCTTTTATTAAGCCCACTGGTCACATTTTTTTGTCAAAAGGGCCCACTGGCCCGCGTCTTTTATTATGGTCAGTCAACGGCTCGAAGGGCCCACTGGCCAGCGTGGTCAGTCAACTGGTTCGTAGGGGCCACTGGCCAGCGGCCGTTGGCTGGCTCGTCTGGTCCCTTAAATTAAGACTACAGGACGGTCAAAGGGCCAGTCGCCTCGTCTTCCCGCCCCGTCTCGGCTTCCCGCGCCCCCAGTTCCCCACGCGCATTCATGGCCGCCTGCAACCGCCGCCACGTCCAGGCCGCCGGTTGGCATGCCAGCCCACCCCGGGTCCTTTTTAAAGGCCCCCCGCCGCCCGTACAACCCATTCACCCCGGCCGCGCCCAAGGCAGACCAACCATAGCCACCATGTCCCGCTGGTTCGGCAGCGGCTCCGGCAGCGGCTCCGGCAAGCGCCCCAGGAATGAAGGAGGCTCCTCGAGCGGCGCCGGCCGCGTCCCACCACCGCCGGCGGAGGCCTTCGGCTACGGCCCTGGAGGTGTCCGCCTCGGCGGGGTGCCGCGCGTCCCCGCGCCACCACCGGCTGCACGCCCGCCGCCCAGCGCCGCGCCCAAGGGCAAGAGGTTCCGCCGGTACGTCCGGGTGGACGAGGCCGAGTGGCACTGGAACAATGCCACTCCGGTGTTCTATGCCGACGTCCACCTCCCGGACGGCTGGCACCTGAACCCCCAGCGGATCCCTGTGCCGCCGGTCCCGACCGGCCAGGCGCTGCTTGAGGAGGTCGACCGTCGGCGCGAGCTCCTGCCGGCCCCCGTCCGCAGGGAGCGCGCGTACGCGCGCAGCTCCCCCTACTGGGCCGCCTGGCTCGAGCAGGAGCACGAGCTGCGCCGCCGCTCCTTCATCCCCGCCCCCCACGAGGCTAACGTGGACGACTACCCCCCGCCAGCGCCCGGCCGGGAGAGGGAGCTATGGCTCCTCGTGGACGAGCCGGAGGACTTCTCCGGGGAGGAGGACCCCGAGCTCCGGGCCGCCATGGAGGAGGCCTGCGAGCGCTCCCGCCGCTCCCTCGTCGACGACGAAATCAAGCGGTGGGAGCGGGTCGTGGCCGCCGCCGCCGCCGCCACCCCCTAACGAGCCTGCTGTCCCCTGGTGGCAGGCGATGAACGCCGAGCTGGAGGCGTCCGAGGACCGGCCGGAGCCGCAGCCGCTCCCACCAGGCCTGGAGTACGGCATGACCTGGGCCTGGACCGGCGGCGTTTGGGCGCCGGGGTCGCCGGAGCAGGAGGAGGAGCTGCCCCCTCCGCCGCCGCCGCCGCAGGAGGTGCTGCCCCCGCCACCGCCGTACCCGCCTCCGATGCCCCCGATGCCTGCACCCCCGGCCCAGGCGCCGCCTGCCCACCTGTGGCAGCCGCCCCCCTACCACTGCCTCTCCGACGACGAGGACGACTAGATCGGCGCCGGTCGCCTGTGGCCGCGCCGCCCCCCCTATTCTATATAGACAACGCCCCTAGCTACCCCCCCCCCCCCCAAGAAACGGCCGGCCGCCTGTGGCCGCGCCGCCCCTATGTAAGCAAGGCCCCTGGCCTTATTTTTAATATAAGTTGTGTTCCCCCTAATCTACTGTGTCCCTACCCCATACCCGCCGGCGGTCCGCCGGCGGGATCTGACTAATCGTTCCCGCCTCCGGCAGGGCTTCGCCCAGCCATGTCCACTCGTACCTGTCCCTGGGGTGTTCGTTCGGCCTGGAGAGAGGGCCGCGATTTTTATACACCTGGGCCTCTAGTCCCGGCCCGTGCAACCAACCGGGACTAGAGCCCCTTTGGTCCCGGTTGGTACCACGACCCGGGACCAAAAACAAATTTCGAATTTCGGTGGCACCCCTGCGCGCCCAAAATTTTTTAGCGCCAAAATTTGAAAAGGGTTAAGTTTGCACATTAACAACTTCTATATACTTTCAAATTTGACAAAAATTCCAACATGAAAAATGCTAGAATTTGCAAAACTAATTTAAATCTATTTTTCGTTTAACTAAATAATTATTCTAACTATTGAAACTATTAATTATTTTTTCATTTCTATATAATTTGAATATAAAAATGTTACAATTTTTTATTTCTCTCGTGATCTTCCTAATTCAAAGCGAGTTGTACCTTATTGACACGGTGAATTTGCCATCTTCGTCTACAACAGAAAAACCATAGTTTTCCTTCGAAGTTTTACTCTGCGCATCCACACGTATTTCCTCTTTATTCTGACCCCGCTTGAAAACATAGTAACTTCCGTGTACGCTATCATTAGTGAGAGACTTCACGTCGGCAATCTCAATTAAAGTGTCAGTTTGTGTCTGATCCCACCAACCCTCAAAATCCTCCTATTAACTTCACCTATCTCAACTGAAATCACTGTCTTCATGTGGATGCCAAGCCTGTGCAAAGCTATCTCTCCTTCTCGAATACCGGTGAATAAGGACACCACATTAACACCATTGGGAAACATGTTCTTCAACACCGACAAGTGGCAACCCACAGTATCAATTTGGAATGAATTGCATTCCGTGTACGCTATCATTAGTGAGAGACTTCACGTCGGCAATCTCAATTAAAGTGCCAGTTTGTGTCTGATCCCACCAACCCCTTAAAATCCTCCTATTAACTTCACCTATCTCAACTGAAATCACTGTCTTCATGTGGATGCCAAGCCTGTGCAAAGCTATCTCTCCTCCTCCAATACCGGAGAATAAGGACACCACATTAACACCATTGGGAAACATGTTCTTCAACACCGACAAGTGGCAACCCACAGTATCAATTTGGAATGAATTGCATTCCGTGTACGCTATCATTACTGAGAGACTTCTCGTCGGCAATCTCAATTAAAGTGCCAGTTTGTGTCTGATCCCACCAACCCCTCAAAATTATCCTATTAACTTCACCTATCTCAACTGAAATCACTGTCTTCATGTGGATGCCAAGCCTGTGCAAAGCTATCTCTCCTCCTCCAATACCGGAGAATAAGGACACCACATTAACACCATTGGGAAACATGTTCTTTAACACCGACAAGTGGCAACCCACAGTATCAATTTGGAATGAATTGCATTCCGTGTACGCTATCATTACTGAGAGACTTCACGTCGGCAATCTCAATTAAAGTGCCAGTTTGTGTCTGATCCCACCAACCCCTCAGAATCCTCCAATTAACTTCACCTATCTCAACTGAAATCACTGTCTTCATGTGGATGCCAAGCCTGTGCAAAGCTATCTCTCCTCCTCCAATGCCTCAAATTAATATGGTGTGCCTGCAATATGTGCGCGGAATATATGACACCCATAAGGCCTATCGATGTAAAGCAGTCAGTCAAAACTTTTTTGTGTTGTTTATGGTGGTTAACTCCAATGAATAACAATCACTTGTTCTATACCGTGTGTCAACAGATACTACATCTTAAAAGTAGTTATAATCCTGCAATATCTGTCAGGATGTTATCCGTACTATCACTTCGAAATGTATTCGGATATGGGTCATAGTTGTCAGCTATTTACCGGTCAATACAAAATACTAATCAAACAGAACTATATGATCATGTATTCCACGCTTATTATTACACATCACCAACATACGGAGGAGAGAGAAACAGAAAAGTGGGATGGTGGAACAATAATGCTTGCCAGCTTTTCTTCGTGTCCCTTGCTTATGATCGCTTCGGCCGTAACCATGGAGCATCTTCATTATTTAACGGGATGGTGGGGTCAGATTTCACTGTGAAGGGTGGAATTTCAACAAACTTATTATAATCTTCTGACATGTCTGTCGTGTCCTCGATTCCCACGATGTTTCTTTTCCCTGAGAGAACTATGTGACGCTTCGGCTCATCGTATGATGAAATTGTTCCCTTATTTTTTCTTTTCTTCGGTCTGGAAGACATGTCCTTCACATAGAAGACCTGAGCCACATCATTGGCTAGAACGAATGGTTCGTCATTGTAACCAATACAGTTGAGATCCACTGTTGTCATTCCATAAAGCGGGTCTACCTTTACCCCTTCTCCATTCAGGTTGACCCATTTGCACTTGAACAAAGGGACCTTAAAAGAAGGTCCATAGTCAAGTTCCCATATCTCCTCTATGTAACCATAGTATGTGTCAGTTTTTCCATTCTCGTTTGTTGTATCAAAGCGGACACCACTGTTTTGGTTGGTGCTCTTCTTATCTTGGGAGCTCGTGTAAAATGTATTTCCATTTATCTCGTACCCTTGAAAACTCCCAATAGTCGAAGATGGTGACCCTGCCAACATGTATAGCTGATCTTCAACAGTGGTGTCATTTATAAGACGTGTTTGCAACCAACTTCCGAAAGTCTCCATGTGTTCGCGTTTAATCCATGAGTCATCCTTCCCCGGGTTTGCAGACCGTACAATATTCTTGTGTTCCTCGACATACGTAGCCATGAACATAGAATTTTGTAGAACTGTGTAGTGTGCTTTGGTCAAAGAATGCCCGTCCCTAGGTATCATTGTTTTCTTTCCCAGCGTTCCTTTTCCCCTCAGTCTCCCCTCATGCCGCGATTCAGGAACACCAATTGTCTTAAGGTCAGGAATAAAGTCAACACAGAACCCAATGACCTCCTCTGTTCCATAGCCCTTCGAGATGCTTCCTTCTGGCCTAGCACGGTTATGAACATATTTCTTCAAGACTCCCATGAACCTCTCAAAGGGGAACATATTGTGTAGAAAGACCGGACCGAGAATATGAATCTCTTCACATAGGTGAACAAGGAGATGAGTCATAATGTTGAAGAAGGATGGTGGGAACACCAACTCAAAACTAACAAGACACTGGACCACATCCCTCTGTAATCTTGTCAGAATTTCTGGATCGATTACCTTCTGAGATATTGCGTTCATGAATGCACATAGCTTCACAATGGGTACTCGAACATTTTCCGGTAGAAGCCCCCTCAATGCAATCGGAAGCAATTGCGTCATAATCACGTGGCAGTCATGAGACTTCAGGTTTTGGAATTTTTTCTCTGCCATGTTTATTATCCCCTTTATATTCGACGAGAAGCCAGACGGAACCTTGATACTGTAAAGGACTTCAAAGAATATTTCCTTCTCTGCTTTAGTAAGAGCGTAGCTGCTTAAGGACTGGCGCCCTGTATCTGTGTGCTTGTTGCTTGGGTCTTTCATACGTTGCTGGTCCTCCCGTGCTTCAGGCGTATCTTTTGACTTCCCATACACGCCCAGGAAGCATAGCAGATTGACACATAGATTCTTTGTCACGTGCATCACGTCGATCGAAGACCGGACATCTAAAACTTTCCAATAGGGTAGCTCCCAAAATATAGATTTCTTCTTCCACATGGGTGCCCGCTTATCAGGGCCGTACGGAACTGGTTGGCTGCCAGCAGCCTTACCAAAGATTACTTCTAGGTCCTTGACCATATCGAATATATCATTACCACTACGGAGCTCAGGCTTCTTTCGGTTATCTGCCTCACCTCTGAAATGCTTCCCTCCTTTTTTCCTTAAGGGATGCTTGATCGGTAGAAATCTACGATGCCCCAGGTATACAACCTTTTTACATTTATCCAAAAAAACACTGTCAGTCTTATCTAAACAGTGTGTGCATGCATTGTATCCCTTGTTTGTATGACCGGAAATGTTACTAAGAGCTGGCCAATCATTGATGGTCACGAAAAGCAACGCCCGTAGGTCAAATGGCTTTTGTTCGTTCTCATCCCACACACGTACACCTGGTTTGCCCCACAGTTCTAAGAGTTCTTCCACTAAGGGCCTTAGATACACATCAATGTCGTTGCCAGGTTGCCTCGGGCCTTGGATGAGAACTGGCATCATAATGAACTTGCGCTTCATGCACAACCAAGGAGGAAGGTTGTACATACATAGAGTTACAGGCCAAGTGCTATGACTGGAGCTCTGCTCCCCAAAAGGATTAAAGCCATCTGTACTTAGACCAAACCATAAGTTTCTCGCCTCTCCTGCAAAGTCTGGAAAGTCTCTCTCGATCTTTCTCCACTGCGATCCATCGGCGGGGTGCCTCAACTTTCCATCTTTCTTATGGTCTTCTTTGTGCCATCGCAACAACCTAGCATGCTCTTTGTTTCTAAACAGACGTTTCAGCCGTGGTATTATAGGAGCATACCACATCACCTTAGCAGGAACCCTCTTACGGGGGGGCTCGCCGTCAACATCACCAGGATCATCTGCTCTGATCTTATACCGCAGTGCAGTGCATATCGGACGTTCATCCAAATTCTCGTACTTCTCACCGCGGAAGAGAATGCAGTCATTAATGCATGCATGTATCTTCTGCACATATAATCCTAGAGGGCAGAGAGCTTTCTTTGCTTCGTACGTACTCTCAGGCAATTCGTTATCCTTTGGAAGTTTTGGCTTCATTAGTTGAAGTAAACTCTCAAATGCCTTGTCAGTCACACCGTTTTGTGCCTTCCATTTCAGCAACTCCAGTGTGGTACCGAGCTTTGTGCTACCATCTTCGCAATTTGGGTACACCAATTTTTTGTGATCCTGTAACATGTTGTCCAGCTTCAACCTCTCCAATTTATTTTCACAGTCTTCCCTTGCATCAGCAATAACTCGGCCAAGATCATCATCGGCCTCTTCTGATGGCTGTTCTTGATCACCTCCTTCTTCTGCATTCTCTTCCATTGCAGTATCGTCGTATTCAGGGAACGAAGGATCTTCTTCTTCTTCTTCATCGTCTTCCATCACAACCCCTCTTTCTCCATGCTTGGTCCAGCAATTATAGCTGGGCATGAAACCTCTCCGAAGTAGATGGCCGTGAAGGATTCTTTCGGAAGAATGTTCTCTGACGTTCCGACAGTCAACACATGGGCAACACATGAAGCCATTATCTTTGTTCGCCTGAGCTACAGCAAGAAATGCATTCAGGCCTGCCATATACTCGGAAGTGCGTCGGTCACCGTACATCCATCGCTGCCGTGCATCCATCTGCATCATATAATTAAGTTTATCAAAATACATATTAATTAAGAGATGACCACAGTACATCGACAAATAATACTTTTTTATGTATCAGTTACAGATGAAAAAGATAATTTGTTAACCTCGGTCGAAGATACCATTTTCAGTGAGCTTGTGCGCGTCTCGGGAATTTCGTCGAACACCTCGTGTGCATAGTAAAAAAAACACACTAACACCACACTCTCTCACACCTCCAAGCAAAAAAAAGATGGAAGGAGGGAGGGGCTGGGGCAGTATATATAGGGGAAGGGGGCATTGGTCCCGGTTTGTGGACTGAACCGGGACAACAGGTCATGCGCGTGCCACGTGGCCTGTGGCTAGGCATTGGTCCCGGTCCGTGGCAAGAGCCGGGACCGATATACCCCCCACGAACCGGGACCAATGCGCCCAGGCGATTCCTGTTGCCCCGGGCGCACGAACCGGGACCAATGCAGGGCATTTGTCCCGGATTTGGTTGCAACCGGGACAGCTGCCCCCCGGCCCCCTGGACGAGAGGGGTTGTTTCCACTAGTGTCTACTCCCACATCTCTATCTTATTATTTTATTCACTTGGATGAATTTGTCATTGGATCTTCTAGTTGCTCCTACGCCAAATTATTTGGCTTTGGCTTCACTATTTGGCACCTCCACAATGTACAAAATCAATGCCAAAAGCCAAATTAGCTATTTGGCATCTCTATTTGGCATACACTGTGGATGCTCTTAGACTACTAAGATCCAAACATGCAACTTGGGCGTTCGAGAGTTTCCATTTATAAAGAATAGATGCCTATAAGGACACAATGCCGAGTGTAATTCAATCTATCCTCCTTGAGTGTGTGATATATGGATTCACATATTTAGATACTATGAGAGTACTCCAGACAATATTTGTTCAAAGTGAAATCTAACCACCCTTACATAATATGAATGGAAATTCCTTACTATTTAACTATGTAACCTTCAGTAGCATGAACATGCACTTATGGATCCGGTCACTTAAGGACCTAGACATATCTACTTCGTATGAAAAATATGGTTATGTTGCCTCCACATCGCTCCAATGGTGGAACAATAGATTCACTGGCATTGTTGACCCACCGGACACCCTTGTCACTACTTCAAAGTGACACTATATTTACGGTACAAAACATCATTAGCAATGCAGGTTGGCTGTGTCGCCTCGACACTATCAGGAATGTGGGATAAGAAGGGAAACTGTTATCAACATTGTTTCCTTAATTATCAGGAGAACAGTTACATTTTTTTGTTTTCTACTATGCAAAAAATGGCGAGCTGGTTTCTCTATGTCTTTGACGGATCCCCACCCCTTAGGTATTAAGGGTCTATTCTTTGACGTCGTCCTATCCTCGCACGTATGATCTTGGTGATTTTTTTTCTTGGTGATGACGGCTTCTACCAAACCATAAAGACAAAAGAAATAACTATCAAAAACAATTAAAACAGAGAACTAAACTAAAATAGAGTAAACATAGCCTAATTATGCTATATAATAAATAATTTAAAAAATCAATTAAATTTAGTGAGTAAGAGAGCCTAAATAAGCTATGTATGCAATAATTTAGATATACAGAGTATATATAAGGTTCATCCTTCTAAATCTAAAGATACACAATAATCATGCATAATTAACTCGAAGTGAACCTAAGAATTAATATGAACCTAGAAAGGTAACATAATTCTAGAATTTATAGAGGTGATAGCACTGGCGGTACAATAAGTTTCGATGTGCCTGCAGTTTGGTACAAATAGTCCTGTACTGCTGGTGCAGAAAGTGTTCTCTCGGGGTGTGTATGTTATTCGTAGTATGACCAGCCCAATGAGAGTGTGTATCAATATATATACACGCATGTATTCATGCGCATACGAAATTGGGGGCCGACAAGAGCGATTGCGATTTGCGCACGGTGACATGCCCGATAAGATAGTGTTCGTATGCACGGCGGCAAATCGGTCCAAACTAGCTAGCGATGAGTGGAGAACCTGCTTGTGGTAGGATGGTTAGGAGGGTGGTTGTACCCCCAGCCCAGCAGAGTTCAAATCCCAGATTTAACGTTGATGTTTCTCATTTCAGGCAGAATATTATTCAGTGGGAGACGACGTTCCCGTCGACAGCGAGGCGCCCATTGTGACTTCGTAATTTCAAGACTCGATCCGCCGGCTCAGTCTCTCGGAGGTGCTCATAGGGGTAGGGTGTGCGTGCGTGCGTTCATAGGGGTGAGTGTGCACGTGTGTTTGTCAGCGCTTTCGTTGTACTGTGTTTCGCAAAAAAGCTAGCGATGAGTGGTCGCCACGCCTCGGGCGGTAGTTGAAAACCGACCCACATCTTTTCTGTACGATTCATCAACCGTAATTCTGAATTTTTTAGCGACATGCACTGATTTTCTATTGTATGTGTAAGAAATACATTGAATAATTATAAGGGAGGTTAAGCTATTACAAGGAAAGGGGACTAGTATAAGGAACTTTCCTTGTATTAGATGGGTCTCTTTTTTTTTGAACTTTTAAATATATTAGGAAAGCAAGCCGCCTCGTTAAAAACCTTCCAGTCCCTTACGGTACCCTGGTAAGGAAAAGAGTACGAAACTTGCTGACCGAGATCACAACGTCATTACATCATTAGCGAGCTTGCCAAGAATAAAACTAGGGGGTTCATCGATCCACATACAGGAATTTCTAGAGGAATAAGCGTTCTTGGCAAGCTCATGGGCTACTTGATTAGACTCCCTATTACAGTACTCGAGGGAAACATTATTGAAGCCCTTCCAGAGGATGTTGCAATCATCAAAGATAGCTACCGACGCTGTAGCAGAAAAACCCCCATTATTTATGGTCTCTACCACCTCAACGCAATCAATTTGAACCGTAAAACAGTTACTCCCAATATGTTGAGCTAGTAACAGGCCCTCTTTGAAAGCATAAGCTTCAGCCATTGGTGCATCTAACACATGGGGTAAAAATTTCTGTGCAGCAGCCACACACTGTCCCATAAAATCACGGATAACCACTCCAATGGCACCATTACCTGAATCAATATGAAAGGATGCATCCACATTTATCAGTAGTCTTCCTTCCAATGGTTACTTCCATTCTGAGCTTTTCTTTTCTGTAGATTTACTTGCCGATTTAAAGTAGTTTTTGGATAGCACGGCAATCGATAACGCTGCACGAAAGGTGGATTGAACCTGTTCATTATGGACAATTTGCCTCCTTTGCCACCAAATATACCACCCTGCAGTTAACATTAGTTCTGGAAAACCAATATTATCCATAGCCTCAATTTTCTCATTCCTTGTTATGATTTCTTCCAAAACAATAGAACCTGATCTGTCCGTACCTTAGACTTCATGGATCCTATCCCTCAATCCCAAGTTTGTCCAAATTTCTATTACCCGATGATATTTAAAAAGCACATGTTTTAAATCTTCACATGCTATTTTGCAGATCGGACAGCTACTGTCAGTACCAATGTGCCTGTTTGCCAGAACTCCACGACAGGGGATCATAACATGGAGAACACGCCAACCAATTGTTTTTTATTTTAGAAGGTATATTCAGTTTCCAGAGATTTTCCCATACCTTATTGTTGGCACTTCCATTAATATCCACATTCCTTTCATGTCTTCCAAATTTGTAATTCCACTGACAATAATATGCCGACCTGACCGTGAATAAACCTTGTTTGGAGAAATGCCATGCAACAAAATCCTCCCTTCCAGGTGATAAAGGAATCTGTAGAATTCTATGTGCATCAACCGGCCAAAAGATTTCATTGATCAAGACCTCATCCCATAGACCATCAATTCGATTAATAAGATCAGATACACGGTTTAGAATATTTCCCCCTTTTGGTGTCATAACCTTCAAATTATGACTCGAAGGAATCCAATTATCCTCCCAAATATTAATTTGGGAACCATCACCCACTCTCCAAATACTCCCTCTCTTAAAACAGTCCAAAGCTGACATTATACTCTGCTAAGTGTGCCCTTTGTTGTAAAATACTAGTCCGTTAGTCAAGAAGTATCGATCAATATAGACCATTAGATCTGCTAGCTTGGACGGTTTATATTTGACGGTCCCTACCGTAAAAAGCCCGAGTAGAAGAGATCGGTCGAGTCCACCATGTGTAGCGGTGCCGATCACTTCGCGAGCAATCAAAATCACGTGTACCAATACCTAGTACGTGGCGACTAGGGTTTCGAGACCTAGTCGGTGGCGACTAGGGTTGTGCTGATGCTCCTTCCCCGATCGGAGGGGGTGATCAGACTCGACATCGGAAGGGAATCGGAGAGGACTCGACGTAGGAGAGGGATTCCCTGTATAAAGATCGATTGCTGGAGTTCTCAGTAGATCGGATCAATACGTGGGAGGCCTAGGCGACCAGGGACAGAAAAAGATGGCGAATTCATCACAATCGAGCTCTTCTAGCCATGCTGGAGGAATAAACCGTGGGGGAGAAGAACCAATCGGTGACCTACTTGAAAGATTGGGAATTGATGAAGCAAACGATGCGGACGATCTCATATTTGAGGACGAACCTGATGCTCCAGTAGAGGGTATTAAGTGGATGGCTCTAGCGAAAGTTCACACATCCAATCTGTTTAGCCAACAGACGTTCGAGCAACACATGAAAATCGCGTGGAGTCCAGCCAGGGAGGTGAAGATCACTCCGTTAGGGGGAAACTTATTTACAATCCAATGCTATTGTTTGGGCGATTGGCTGAAGATTGAATCAGGGGGTCCTTGGCACTTTCGGCAACATGCTGTTAGTATTGAGGAATATGATGGATTGGGGGCTGTTCAAAAGGTGGACTTAAACTTCATTACGGTATGGATACAGATACACAAATTACCTGTGGGTTATAGGAAAGTGGTTTTAATTACAAACCTTACAGAAAAAAGAATGGGCAAAGTCTCGGAGGTTGAGATTGACGTACAAGGAGCAGGTAACTTTGTTCGGGCACGCGTGAGGATTGATGTCAGGAAGCCTCTCACTAGGATTTTGACGCTATCTAGAGCAGGCCAGAGGGAGGTGTATCAAGTGAAGTACGAAAAGATCCCGAGATTCTGTGGTGCATGTGGGTTATTGGGACACAATCACCTGGAATGTGGTTCTGGCGAGCATGATGTGGAGAAGCTCCAATGGGGAGAGTGGATGGTAGCTGAGTGGGAGACATGGCACGGGAGAAGAAATAGTTTAGGCAGAGGGGGTTTTGCGGGTAGAGCTAGAAGTGGAAGATCACAGGCAAGAGGCAGAGGGGAGACAGAGAATGCTTATGGAGATACGCACGTTAGTTGGAGACACAATGCAGTGGTGAACGCTCCAAAAGCAATCACTAATGATGACGAGGGTTTAATGGATACGGCATCTAGCCCTCTCAAACCCGGAGATACTGAAATGTCTGATCATGATTAGGCAGAAGCGGGGACCAAAAGAAGATTGTTTATAGAAACAAAAGAACATACCAATACTGATATTGTTGTAAGGGGGGCAAGGGATTCTCTTAGTGAAGCAAAGGATGGAGATGAACAAGGTCAAGGTAATAAGGTGTCTGATAGCATGATTATACGTCCTAAAAGGACGAAGATGACTTGAGCAAACTCCTCATCACTCGGATCGGCGGGCTCTTTAGAGGAGCATGTCCGGAAGCAATGAAAATTTTATCTCTCAACTGCCAGGGGTTGGGCAAAGACCCGGCAGTTCGATCTGTGTTGGATGTCCAACGCAAGCAGAATTCGGATGTTATTTTCTTGTCTGAAACTCACTTAGATAGTTACCCTGCTGAACAATTAAGAAAAAGTCTCAAGATGGATAGTATGATGGTGTGTCCTAGTGATGGAAGGAAAGGTGGGCTGCTGCTATATTGGAAGAAGGAAATCAAGTTACAGAGGTTAGAGATGGATCCTATGTTCATTGATTTTAAGATAACACAAGACGATGGTCAGGTTTGGAGATGTACTGGTATGTATGGGGAGTTCAAATGGGAACATAAGTACAAAACTTGGGAGAAATTAAAAGATTTAAGAAGCAAATACGATATGCCATGGCTTGTTATCGGTGATCTGAATGAGATTCTATTTTTGCATGAAAAGGAGGGGGGAAACCCGAGACCACTTCGGTATATGACTGCCTTCCAAGATACTATTGATCAATGTGAACTTTCTGATATGGGATATATTGGGGACCCTTTTACATGGCGAAGAGGAAGGATTAGAGAACGTCTGGATAGGGGCCTGTCAAACAGTAATTGGAATTCTTTATTTCCAGAGGCTGCGGTTGTTCATTTAAACTTCTGTAGGTCGGATCATCGACCACTATTAATGGACTCGGAATACTACAGCAATGTTCGGAGGCCACGAAATAAACAGCCAAGAAGATTCGAAGCTAGCTGGTTATTGGAATCCCAATTTGAAGATACAGTGAAACAAACCTGGGAGAAGGTCTCTAAGGAATTTCCATCAAGTGATATACATGTTAAACTCAATCGCATGCATGAGCATTTTCATGATTGGGATCAAAGAGTGCTTAAGAAACCGAAGAAAAGGCTACAGAAAGCACAGAGAGATCTTGAAGAGGTTTTGGTGGGGCCGATGAATGACGCTAATGATCTGAAAAGGAAAGAGTTGGCTGAATTGGTAGAGCATTTACTTGAATTGGAAGAAATTAAGTGGATGCAACGCTCTAGGGCCAATTGGCTAAAAAATGGAGACCGAAATACTTCATATTTTCACAAATATGCTTCGGCCAGAAGGAAACGGAATTTTATTAAAAGACTTAAAAACAACCAGGATGAATGGCTCGAAGGGGAAGGTAATCTTAACCCTCACATTGTTCATTATTTTACTAATTTATTCTCTTCGGAGGTGGCAGGGGTTAGTGATGATTTTTTATCAAAAGTACCAAGAAAGGTGACAGAAGAGATGAATGCTATGCTTTTGAATGATTTTACAATGGAGGATGTTCGGAAGGCTGTTTTTAGCATTGGGGATCTCAAAGCACCGGGTCCCGATGGTTTACATGCCATATTTTTCAAGAAATACTAGGCTATTGTGGGAGAGGAAATATCTAAAGAAGTTCTTGCTGCTATAAATAATAAGACTATCCCCAAGTCTTGGAATGACACTACAATTGTCTTGATTCCAAAGCTAGAATCTCCTGAAGTGGTGACACAATTTCGGCCAATTAGTTTATGCAATGTGTTATACAAAATTATCTCGAAGATGCTTTCCTCTAGGCTGAAGAGTATTCTTCCAGAGGTGATCTCACCACAACAGAGTGCTTTTGTTCCAGGAAGGCTAATTACTGATAATATCCTGGTAGCTTATGAGTGTGTTCATAAAATTAAAAATCAGAAGAGTGGCAATAAGGGCCTTTGTGCAGTAAAGCTGGATATGCATAAGGCCTATGATAGAGTGGAGTGGATCTTTTTGGAGAAGATGATGCTGCAGTTGGGGTTTGATGAACAGTGGGTTCAAATGATCATGGCTTGTGTTTGTTCAGTGCAGTATAACATAAGGTATAATTCTCAAGAAACAGATTCTTTCACCCCTTCTAGAGGAATAAGACAAGGAGACCCCCTCTCTCCATACTTGTTCCTCTTATGTGCAGAGGGTTTGTCTAGTAACTTGCAGTTTGAAGAAGAAGCTGGTGGCATTGAAGGGATGAGAGTGTGCAGGAGTGCACCGTCAGTATCACACCTTTTATTCGCTGATGATTCTTTAATCCTTATGAGAGCAGATGTTATAAATGCAGCTTCCTTACATCAAGTTTTGGACTCCTATTGTACTAACTCGGGACAATTGGTAAGCCTATCAAAATCTAGTATTTATTTCAGTCCTAATACTAGAGTGGATACAAGGGTTGATGTGTGTGAAGTATTACATATTGATAAAGAGGCACTATCTGATAAATATCTGGGGCTCCCTGCACTAGTGGGAATTGATAGAAGTGATTGTTTTAAACACCTTCATGACAGAATTAGAAAGGCACTCTCGGGTTGGAAAGAAAAACTTCTCTCTTTGGGAGGTAAAGAAATTCTGTTGAAGGCTGTTGCTCAGGCTATCCCAGTGCTTGCTATGTCTGTTTTTCTGTTACCAAAGGGGGTATGCAAGGATATCACAGATTCGATTGCTAAATTTTGGTGGGGTGATTCGGAAGATGCGAGGAAAATGCATTGGCAGGCTTGGTGGAAATTATGCTTCCCAAAAAATGAAGGGGGAATGGGATTTAGGGATCTTCATTGTTTCAATCTTGCAATGCTTTCTAAATAGGTCTGGAGGTTAATTTCTAATCCAGAGTCCTTGTGTGCTCGAATTCTTCGTGCTAAATACTACCCTCAGGGGGATATTTTACAAGCAGGATCGAAGAAGGGATCCTCACTTACGTGGCAGAGCATTGTGGCGGGTATTGGTACTTTTAAACGAGGTTATATTTGGAGAATTGGAAAGGGAGACATGATTAATATATGGACTGATCCTTGGATACCTTCTAGCCCTACAAGAATGGTTTCTCAGCCAAGGGGAAATATGGTGTTAAATGTGGTTAGTGACCTGATTGATCAAGGTAATGGATGTTGGGATGAGGCACTGATTACTGCAAGTTTTAACCCAATAGATGCTAATAGAATTCTGCAGATTCCCCTCCACTTGGATGCTTTCGATGTTTTCATAGCTTGGCACCCCAATAGGAGAGGGTTCTTCTCTGTCAGATCCGCATATTTTGTTGAATGGAGCCACCGTTTTAGTCGGTTTCTCGGATAACCTATCTACGGTGGATGCAGCTGTGGATGTATCGATTTGGTCTCATGTGTGGAAGCTGAAGGTCCCAAAGAAAGTCCAAATATTTATGTGGAGGTTGATCAGAGGCATTATTCCCCTCAAATCTGTTCTGTTTCAAAGGCATATTTCAGACTCTAGTTCCTGTCCAATCTGTAATGGTGCGGATGATGATGTAACTCACTTTGTGGCTCAGTGTCCTATGGCTAGGGGCCTGTGGGAACGCATGGGCATCGAAGACTTCATGGTTGGTCTGACAGGAAATATGGTTACGGGTCCTATGGTTTTACAGAAGTTATTGCTTAATCCGATCAAGTCATTGCCGGTTCTTCCCTCTATTGGACTCCAGGAGGCAGTGGCAGTGGGGCTATGGTACTTATGGTGGATTAGGCGACAGATAGGCCACGGGGAGAAACATCCCCCGCCCAACAGGTGGCCAATGTCAATTCTTGCCATCACACGGAATGCGAGTAAATTGCTATCTAATAAGGAAGAAGCTTGTTCATCCTGGAAGAAACCGATGGGGGGGGGGGCATATAAACTAAATGTCGATGCTTCTCTTCATATTCATTCCGGTGATGGAGCCTTGGGAGCTGTTCTGAGGGACAAACATGGGGGGTTTATATTGCTGCTACAGGTAAATTCATTGATAATGCTGGAGATGTAACTACTATGGAAGCCATGGCAATGTTAGAGGGCTTAAAACTTGCTGATTCTATGGGATTACATGATATTGAAGCAGAGACGGATTCCCTTGACGTGTTTCATGCTTGCAGAGATCATGAAAGTTGGTGTGATCCTGCGGCGGCTATTTTTGCTCATTGCTTGGATGAGAAGGCAAAATTCAATTCACTGACCTTTTCTCATTGTAGTAGAGATGCAAATACTGTTGCTCACGAGATAGCTGCTTTCTGTTTTAGTAAACTTTCAAATTTCCTTTGGGTTGATGATCCACCAGACTTTGTGATGGACAGTCTACTAGCTGATGTAAACATTTTATAATTGTGGGGGCAGCAAGTTTTTTACGCACTCGTTTTCTTTCAGGGTACCTGAGGGGGCTGGAAGGTTTTTAATGAGGCGGCTTGCTTGCTTAATAGAGTTGGTTTTAAATTTCAAAAAAAAAAAATCACGTGTACCGCTTCCAGCCCGATGACCTTCAGAGCTAAACGGCTGGGATTATGGAGGCGTGCGATCTCGATCAGAGGATTGGTCAAGCTCGTCACGAGAAGAGGCATGGCAGCCAGGGCCAAGGAGCGGGGGAAGGTTTGTCAGAGTACCCAAGGGCGGTGCTCACGACGTGCCTGACATTCCTGGAGCACAAGATCGGCTACCTCCGCTGGATCCTCTGCTCCACGCCCCGCCCCCAGCACCCAGCAGCAGCACGCCATCGTGTCCGCGGAGCGCCGGTGCATCACCGTGCAGCTCGTCACCATTGCAAACGACCTCGCCGCTGGCGCCAGGCCGCCAGGAGCGGACGCGTCCCCGTCACCATCGCCGGCGAACTATCAGCTGGGAAACGATGACTCGGACAACAATGATCATGCCGACGCCGACGCCGGCAACGAAGAGGAAGCGGAGCACCCAGCGGAGGGGTCGTACGAGGTGGACCAGATCGAGAAGGAGGACATCCTGGCGCCGCACGCGCACGCCTGCAAGATGTGCGGCAAGGGATTCAAGCGCGACGCCAACCTGCGCATGCACATGCGCGGCCACAGCGACCAGTACAAGACGCCCGCCGCCCACGGCAAGCCCGGGCACTTCTCGCCGGCGCCGGACACGAAAAGGCGGTTGTACTACTCGTGCCCCTACGTCGGCTGTAAGCGGAACAACAGGGAGCGCAAGGATTTCCAGTAGCTCAAGACTCCGGTGTGTGTCAAGAACCACTACCGCCGAAGCCACTGCGATAACAGCCACCTCTGCCGCCGCTGCGGCGTCACGAAAAGCACTGCGGCATCGACCTCTGGGTCTGCTCCTGTGGCACCTCCTTCTCCAGGAAGGACAAGCTCTACGCCCACCGGCCCTCTTTGACGGGCACACGCCCGCGCTACCACCGCCCAACGAGAGTGATGCTACCCTCCATTGCAGCACCGCCAATGACAATGCTAGTGCCACCGCAACGGGCAGCGTCGTGCCGGGCTCCGGTCAGCTTTCGCTGCCCAACGGCGAAGCGGTGAACATGATGGGCCAGTGCTCCTCCGGTAGCATGTTCGACGATTTCAGGTGCTCCGGAGTCACTTCGAGCATGGATAATGGCCGAGGGCAACTCCCCTCCCAGTCGGCGTCGATGTCTGCGATTTTGAAGGATTCAATCTCTTCAGAGCAGTTGCCATGGTTTTTTGACTTTTTATGCCTGGGGATGGAGGGTTATCTGAAACTCTCTGAACCAGATTAGTACCAGTTAAAGAACATAAGGTTAAAATTAGTTGGGACTAGGATGCACAAGAATTAGGAACAGTGGACTGATTAAACAAACATCTGTACTTCGTAGTTCAAGATAACCATCATGGTGTCGGCATTGATTAATTTTATTAATTATTTTCAGAAGAAAGTGAGATTCTGGTGACAGCTAATAATTGAACTGTGCAAGAAGTACCCAACTGAACTCGAAAACTGTATTGGGCTGGAACTGGCAGATTTTGCAGACACTAACACATGTCAGGTTACTAGATTGGAGAATTTTGGAACTTACTTCAAGTCTTCAATTGCAGGAATTGACATAGCGACTAGCGAACCACGCCTTGTTCCGAAGATCAGAATCATAGGAGCCATTACAGCTTATAATCCGAACAAGATAAGCGTACCACAGGTCCACAGTACAGTGACCAGATTCTGCACTTTCCAGTTTATGTTGACGAATGTAGAAGGATACTGAAGTCTGAAGATACATAAAGTACACTGGTGTAGGCCCTTTCTTTTTGAAAAACAAAACATCAAGTACAATGGTAGAATCACAAGGAAGGACAATCGAAGTAGTCTTTAAGAGCTCAACAATCCAAAACAGGAAAACATATTGAAGACCTTATATACCACTCACGTGTACTAGACGTATTTATTTCAAATCCTTTTACACATGGTATAGGTTAGATGTTCTTGAAGATGTATATAAGTTTTTAACAACCGATGCAACAACAAACAGATTTGTAATGTATTGTATCACCTGAACTTATGAAGCTTTGTGCCGTAATATAGAACAGAACACTAAAACCTAACCCAACAGCGGGTGCACTGTGCTGCACAGTCCCCTCTGCAGTCAACGTTATAGCCCAAAACTTTCGGATTCCGTAGGAGAACACTCCGAAGAGTTTTCCCGTTAATTTTCCAGTCGCTGTCCAGCTTGCCAACATTCAGCTTCACCTCACTCTCAAGATCACATCCAAGCACCTCTGGAAACTTCTTGAGCAACTTGTAAAGATCGCCGTCCGAGAGCCCGAGGCCCCTGATGTAGTCCAGCACTGCACTTAGCACCTCGACGCTCGGAACCTCCTTCTTTCGCTCCTCGGTCCAGTATGGCGAGTGGGTCCATCCGTACGCCTTCTTCAGCATCTTTTCAGCATCTTCAGCGGGGAAATTTAAGGAAGTGAGTAATTGTTGGCACTCTTCCCATGTTTTGCTGTCGCCTGCGTCCATGACAGCGGCTTGAGCTGGGTCTGATGACAGTGCCCGCCATTTTCTGTGATTCCTCCTTGCATCTTCAGTTTTTCCGTGGTGGATGTTTGGCTGGATATTTAATCTTGTTCCATGTTTCTTCTTGGAAACATTCAGACTCGGTGAAGCCAAGAGATCGCACTGGAGGAATAAAGCACAAACTACTCTTAGTTCATAGCTATCCAATTAAGTCAAGAGGTGGCGACACTAAAGAAATTAGAATCTCAAAGTGTGGCAACAAAGTATGTATGTCTCTTTGCTGAAATCATTGGCTATGCTAAAAGAATGGTAACTGGGCAGTGCTATGTTGAGAATACCAGAGAAGACAAATCATCAAGCTCACAGATATATATCCTCTAATCGGTGTACGCAGATTGTAGATGCGTCAAGTAATTGAGTCTGAAATTAACAGTTGCATGATACATCGTCTAACAGTGGCATCTTGTTTTGAATCCTATTATGAAATCTGCAAGTCACGTAATATCTGAATTTGCTGTTCGCAGGGAAAGGAGCTAGCTAGGTAAGTTAAGCGGAGCAACATACTGTTCTTACAGAAGATGGGAAGAAGGCGCGTGGCGCAGCAGCAGCAGTTTCAGTGGCCGTCAGAAACGGCAGCTTGGCCAACATCCTGCAACAGCATTAGCCACGGTGAGCGGTGAGGGTTTCAAATCAGCGAAACAGAGTCTCAAGCTAGCTTCAGCATCCCCATGACTGGAAGAAGAGAAGAGGAAATAGCCCGGAGCTCGCGAGATTGAGTGGTCGGGATCAGGATTAGACAGAATCGGCATTCCGGCTGGGCGGGGCAGGGAGAAGGGGTTGGTGGTACGCACGCATACGGCAGGCGACGGCGCGACGCTGGGCGGCGCTCTTGCTTCCCTCCTCCTCCTCTTCTGTGGCCGGCTTCCTCGGCGTCTTGCTCTGTCGGCGTAGGGAGTGGTGGGGAGCCAGCCGGAGAGGTGAGGTCGTGAGAAGGATTCGGCGTCTCCAACCGGCAGAGGAGCAGAGCAGCCTGGCCCTTCCCAGCTGCCTCCAGCCGCTTGTTTACTTGGCCTCGCAAGAGCCACCACAAAACAAATGCCAAACCTGACCTTTACGGCTCTCGTTCAGGTTCAGCTTCTCACCAGGAATTCAGTTTTTTTCTGGACTGGAATTCGGTATTAATTGTTATTCTTTTGACTGAAAGTATGTTAAATTCACACATGATCCAAACGGGTTTTCATTCTTCTTTCAAAAAAGCAGGCAGAAGCACTGTTAATGCACGAACAAAAATATGAGATTTACATTCCACGGGTTTCATCTTCGGTTTAACATCTTGTCTTGGTTGGTTTTTGAGTTTAGACTCCAGGAGTCAGCAAACCACGCAGAATTTCACACATGATGCAGGAGTCAGCAAACCACGCAGAATTTCACACATGATGCGTCCAGCAGCACCGGAGGAAGACGAACAAATAACATTTCCTCTTATTTCTCTTTTAACCAACACTGAAATCGAGCTAGTAATATAGATACAACGTGTTACTAACAACAAGGATCCATCCAGCAACCCAAGCACACCTGAGGCTACTAATCTGTATCGTCCCTCAACCTGGTAATCACACGAGGAGACAGGCCACGAGGAAATGGCTAAAAGAACAGAGTCTGAGACTACTAATCTGTATCATCAATCAACCTGGCAACCATCTCCCGTACAAATCAAATCTCAACAATTCAACGCCACCGCTATGAACTATCACGCACCAACTCCCAGCGACTCAGTGACCTCCGTGGCGGTAGAGGAGCAGCGACCGGTAGACAGCGGCGAGGTGCATGAACACGATCACCAGGATGAGGAAGTCGTCAAAGAACCCAAACAGCCCCAGCACGCCTGCACATTTCATCGGAACGTCGATTAGGTTGATCCATCGGGGTTTAGAAATGGAAATTGATTCGGAACATCAGCGCTTACTTTCGGGGAGAATGTCAACCGGGCTCAGGACATATATTGCGCTCAGGGCCACCTACAAAGTTCGAATCAGCAACCACGTCAGTTTCATGTTTTATACGTACGCCGGGTATCATGCCTCACATCCGTTGCAGCACCAGTCACCAAGGGTTGGTACAAGAATGAATGAAGTGACAAACAGCACAACCTGTTTAACTTCCCTAATCTTAGTGATTTTCCAGCATCCTGATAAGATGGCAGACATTGTTTTATGGCCTACAAAATACATACCATCAGAATCATCCTTGCCCTGAAGACAAGTGGAAGGGTCCTCTGGGGATCCATTAGTTCTCTGAACAGTCTCCTTATGAAAAACGGCAGGTCTTGCAACCTCTGAAAAAGAGAAGGTTTCAAATAATGAACCAGCTGTTAAATAATCTACTATTTAAATACCAAGAGTATGTAATTGGATTACAAAATAACAGTTGATTGATTGTAGAATGCTAACATCTATCGTGAGAAGTATGAAACTTCAATACGGATATCTAAGAAATCTGCACTGTTCTAATCTGGCAACACAATAACTGATGGTGCAGAACTTTCTCCTTTCCCTATAAACATTGATGTGGGGATTTCTAGCCTATAAGAACATGGGACACTGACATTTTCCATTGCTGAATTGATACAAGTTATTTCGGCCAAATCATCATGTGCAGCACAAAAGTTATATCAGGAAAACAGTTGTTGATCTTTTTGTAAAGACAGGAAATTTTCAATCATTTGGCCAAACCTCTAATGCAGACTAAATATCTGAAACATATGATGCCATGTTTCAAGAAGAGAATATTAAACCTGAGTTAGGCTGCGTGGCGCTCCACCGAATATGTGATTGTAGTGCTGAATCTCTCCCAGGACACGCTGTAACTGAGGATCATCATTCTGATCCTCTGATACATTTGCAGGTACCAGCAGATTTATGAGGCGGCGGCAAATGGGACACTTGCAAGGCTGTATAGCAGCTCCATGGTTCCAAACACGGATGATGCAGTCTCCTGCAAAAACATGGAACTTAGAAATACTAACTAAATCTTCAGGTTAGTACCCAAGGCAGGAATAAGTTGGATAGAGTATCAAGAATTTGCCTATCAGCAAACATATTTCTATATATCATATAGAGGGGAAAATGAAAGAAAGGTACAGATTTGTGCAGCGGACATCTCCACTACAAAAACACCATATGGTAATATATATCACATCGGTACTACAAACTACATGATAAACAATCCTTTTACTCCTATTGTACGAATCGAGTGCCACGTTTCTGTAAAATTATAACTACCATCCTACAACCAAGGGAACTTAACCTGAATATGAGTTTCTTGCCTGAGCCGTATGAGCAACCATTGGATGTGCCGAGATGCTGCTCATCAGCTTGGCAATGAAGGTGTTTTTTATGCAATGGTTTTACACAAGGGGATAGTGTTCATGAGCTTCATTGGAGGTACCAGAACAACCATAAATTTTAGATTTCCAAATAATGATAAAAAAAACCCGTATATCTAGCTTCTGTGTCATCAGGCAGGCCATGCACATTCTAGTACCCACTACCATGCTATGCAGTTGCATTACTTCACCCCAAGCAAACCACACACCCTCATTTCGGATCGATTTGAGCAATGGCCGGTTTTCGATCTGGGGAACGGGCTCGGCAGCTCGCAGTTCGCTCCTAATGGCCGAACAAATCTACAAACCCTCCGCAATTCCAACAAACCCAAGGCCCTCTTCCAGTGGGAGGCAGATTAAATCCAGGAGCAGCAGCTTCGCGCAATCGGCCGACTGCCCCGACGGGAGCGGTTCGAAGCAATTTGACGGGGATTCTAGAAACGGCCAAATTTCCGCGAGAGAAAGGGAAAACGTGAAGAGGGATCGTGGGAAGGAGTGGGACGAACCGCAGAACCAGTGGGAGCAGTTGGCCTGGCAGGGGATCCGGAAGCGGTCGTGGCAGACGGAGCAGACGTCGTCCTCCGGCGGCACCGGCGACGCCGACGACGACGAGGCGGCGGCGGAGCTCATCCCCTTGCCTCCCTCTTACGCACGCGCAGGGACACGTCACGCGCTTTTTGTTTTGTTTGTTGCCTTTCCCTTTCACGGTCAAGTCGTCGGCAACCGTTCTGTTTTCGTCTGCTTTTGCCGACGTGACGCGCCGTACCGCATACCATTCCAGACAGCGGAACGAAGCAAAGACTTTCCTTAACGGACTCGGTTTGCCGTTGTTCTCTGATTAAGAGCATCTGTCCAGTAGATTTCCTATATAGGTTTTTTTTATTAATATCGTATATATTTTACTGTAGAAAATATTACATAGTAGGGCATGTACACTGCTCAGGCGCTTAAATAGACGCTTGAGATGAAAACGAATCGGGCAATAATCCTAGCGTTCATGCAAGCGCCCAGAGCTCCAATGCATACTCCCTCCGTCCACGAACAAGTGTACGTCTACTTTTACACATAGTGAAACTTTTTAAACTTAGACCAAATTTATAGAAAATTGTAGCAATATATATGACATCAAAATGATATATTTTAAAACTTTATGTCAAGACAAATCTATTGATACTAATTTGGTGTCATAAATGCTAGTATTTTTCCCAATAAAGTTAGTCAAAGTTTAATAAATTTGACCGTTAAAAAAGTAAAACGTACACTTTATCGTGGACAGAGAGAGTATTCAGTTTTCAAGCGCTAGCTGATCCAAATAATTTCAGTTCCGATATTCATGCCGCACGCAAAAACAAGGATAATGTTGGGCGTCCCCCGGGATGAAAATTATCTATCCGCGCATCCCGACACGTGTCACTTTTTGCCCCAAAAATCAGTATTTGTTCTGTGTGGCAAAAAAAACCCCGCTTTTGCTCCTATGTAACAGACAACGATTCGTGTAAAAATTAAAGAAAAATGTCAGACCTCGCCGGACACTTTGCCAGAGTTACTGTAGCAAAAACTCGTGCTACTGTAGCAAAATTAATTTCGTCGGAGACATCGCCGGGAGATTCTCACCGGCGATCGCCGGAGAACTCCCCCGGACAAACTCATAGCAAATAATTTGTACTATTATAGCAAAAAAAAAGAATAATTGTAGCAAAATAATTATTCTATTATAGCAAAATTTTAACATCGTCGGAGTTCTAGTAGAAAAAATTTCGCCATCCGCGGTGAGCGTTGACAATGTTGAGGATGGAGCACGGGCGCAGCTCGCTGCAGCAGTGCGACCTCCGAGCTGTCTCCATGGGGTCGCGCAGGACGAGCGCCTCGTCGGCTGTAATGATGCACCGTATCCGCTCGAGGTTGCAGACGACGGCGCGCTCGCGGCCGAGGATGGCGGACGGGTAGACGAAGAGCGGGTCGAGGAGCCGGAGGTCCCGCGCGGGCAGGTCGAGCCGCCGCATGAGCGCAGGTTGCGGAGGTCACGCGCGGGCAGGTCGAGCCGCCGCATGAGCGTCGGTTTGGCGACCTCCACCGCCTCGGACGCGCCTGTCGCTGCGTCTACGGGCACCCAGGAGCGCCGCCCGCCGTCGCGCTTCTTCAGGAGCGCCCCGAGCACGCCGGAGATCGGAGAACGGCGCAGCTAGAGCGAAGGGAGTACGCCGGAGAACGCCGGAGCCCGGAGAGCGACGGAGATGGAGTGCCGATCGGAGGAGCTCCAATCCGTGAGGGAGAGAGAGCCTGTGGGGTGCAGCGCGGAGGCTGCTTCTTCAACTGTCGGCCGGGGTGCTCGAGAGAGGAAAAAAAGATTGGGAAAGTATGTGGTTGGGATGAGGATAAGGTCTGGTCTGAGAGTGCGCGACCCGGAGGATGGAGGCGTCGTATCCTCCGGAGGAACGCAAGTGTTTTCCGAAAAACAAACTAAGCGCCCGGCGCAACACTTTGCGGCGACGCTAGCGACTAAGCGCTGATGGACTGGGATTGTATCACGCAACCGTCGCTTGGCCAGGACTGAAATCCTAGCGTCTCTAAATAAGCAACTGCGTTGTATCTGCTCGTGGAGAATCAATACGGTATATATATTTATTGTAGCAAATAATACATAGTAGAGATACATGATCTTAACTACAACGATTACAAAATAAAGTTTAAAAGAGACTAGCAAATATTCAAGATCTTCATACGCTTTCTTCTTCCAAAATATAATCTTATACTTTTCCGAAGGTAACCGTAGGACAATGGTATAGATACCCAACCATAAATTTGTAAATACCAACGAAGCTTTTCCCATGATTTTAATTTTCAGCCGCAATACCAAGTCCGCGAGCACGCAAGCAGCCATTAAAATAGTCAACTCGGTAAGAGTATCAGCACCAGTATTACAGGGAAAAGCAACCAAATAACCTTCTCGATGTCGATGTGAGCCGATAGTATGAATCACCATTGTCGAAAACATAGCGGTCGGGACAAATATTACGAGGATAATACTCGTCGCGGTAACCAAGAGAAAATATCCAAAATTGATCTGGCGAAGTAAGAGCTGAAGGACCATACTTATACGTTGCTCCATGCTTATTTTCTATACAATAGATTTACATTTTAATTATGTTTTCATACACTAACCTATTGACAAGATGCCTAAGGACGGTTGATGTTTTTTTTTCTATTTGAGAAAAGTTCTAAGTGAAATATTCTCGAAAAGGGCTAAAAATCCATGGAGATCATTTTTTTACCCGGAACGAAGACGTAGTCCAAAGAAGAGCCGGAGAGGAGACAGGGGTGCCACGCAAGGCCCTACCCTAGGCCGCGCCTGGTGGGCCCCTGGCTGCCCTGGCCACCGCCTCACGCTGCCTCTTCTCCTATACCTTAATATTATCGGGGACGAAGTTATTTTTCAAGAAACATACAGAGAGGCGTCGTCACCTCGAAAGTCCAATCTAGAACTTCTTGATACGTCGTAAGCGTATCCTTAATTTCTGATGTTCCATGTTGTTATCATACTATTTTCCACATGTTTGTTATACACTTTATGTCATTTTTGTCGATTTCCAGGACTAACATATTAACAAGATGCCACGGAGCCACTTCTCTGTTTTCTGTTGTTTTTAGTTTCAGAAAAATTGTTTTAGAAATATTTTCGGAATTGGGAAATTCGAAACCCAGAAGTCTTAGAAATCCCAAAGGTTCCACAGAGTCCCGAAGAGACCCGGAGAGGGGCCACACCATAGGGAGCCCCCCCCCCCCCCCCGGGCCGCGCCTGGGGGTTTTCTAGGCCCCCAGGTGCCCTCTTCCATCTCTCTTTTGCCTATTTAATCCCCCCGACATATCAATCCTATAAATATACCACTTTTTCTCGAGCAACACCTGAGGCCGCCATCATCGTCATCCCGGGGTCCGGAGGGTTCTGGAGCTCTCCCTGGCACCCTGCCGAGAGAAAAACTCGTCACCAGAGGGGGCTACACCACCATGCCCAGGCACCGGCGACGCCAACGACGACGAGGCGGAGGCGGAGCTCATCCCCTTCCTCCTTCTTACTTACGCACGCGTTGGGACACGTCACGCGCTTTTTGTTTTGTTTGTTGCCTTTCACGGTCAAGTCGTCGGGAACCGTTCTGTTTTTGTCTGCTTTTCCCGTTTGCCGACGTGACGCGTCGTACCGCGTACCATTCCATACCGTGGAACGAAGCAAAGACTTTGCTTAACGGACTCGGTTTGCTGTTGTTCTCTGATTAAGAGCATATGTCCAGTAGATTTCCTATATAGGTTTTTTTAGATTAATATCGTATATATTTTACTATAGAAAATATTATATAGTAGAGAATCAATACGGTATATATATTTATTGTAGAAAATAATACATAGTAGAGATACATGATCTTGACTAGGATGATTACAAAATAAAGTAAAAAAGAGACTAGCAAATATTCAAGATCTTCATACTCTTTCTTCTTCAAAAATATAATCTTATACTTTTCCGAAGGTAACCGTAGAACAATGATATAGATACCAAACCATAAATTTGTAAATACTAATGAAGCTTTTCCCATAATTTTAATTTTGAGCCGCAATACCAAGTCCGCGAGCACGCAAGCAGCCATTAAAGTAGTCAACTCGGCAAGAGTATCAGCACCAGTATTACAGGGAAAAGAACCTAAATAGCCTTGTCGGCGTCGATGTGAGCCGATAGTACGAATCACCATTGTCGAGAACGTAGCGGTCGGGATAAATATTACGAGGATAATACTCCTCGCGGCAACCAAGAGAAAATATCAGAAATTAATCTGGCGAAGCAAGAGCTGAAGGAACATACTGATACGTTGCTCCATGCTTATTTTCTATACAATAGATTTACGTTTTTATTATGTTTTCACATATTTTCCTTCGTTTTCCGGATGTTTTCATACACTAACCTATTGACAAGATGCCTAAGGACGGTTGATGTTTTTTTTTCTATTTGAGAAAATTTCTAAAGGAAATATTTTCGAAAAGGGCTAAAAATCCATGGAGACCATTTTTTTTACCCGGAACGAAGACGGAGTCCAAAGAAGAACCGGAGAGGAGACAGGGGTCCATAACCCTCCCGATCTCGGAATGACAATGACGGCGGCCTCGGGTCTTTTTCGGGAAAAAGTGGTATATTTCTAGGGTTGATATGTCGGGGGGATTAAATAGGCGAAAGAGAGATGGAAGATGGCACGTGGGGGGCCTAGACAACCCCTAGGCGCGGCCGGGGGAGGGGCACCTCCCTATGGTGTGGCCCCTCTCCGGGTCTCTTAGGGACTCCGTGGAACCTTCGGGAATTCTAAGACTTCGGGGCTTCAAATTTTCCAATTCCGAAAATATTTCACGAACAACTTTTCTGAAACTAAAAACAATAGAAAATAGGGAAGTGGCTCTATGGCATCTTGTTAATATGTTAGTCCTGGAAATCGACAAAAATGACATAAAGTGTATAACAAATATGTGGGAAATAACATGAAAACAACGTGGAACATCGGAAATTAAGGATACGTTTACGACGTATCAAGAAGTCCTAAATTGGACTTTCGAGGTGACGACGTCTCTTTGTATGTTTCTTGAAAAATAACTTCGTCCCCGATAAAATTAGGGTATAGGAGAAGAGGCAGCGTGACGCGGTGGCCAGGGCAGCTAGGGGCCCACCAGGCGCGCCCTAGAGCTCTCTGGTGACCCACAAGTATAGGGGATCGCAACAGTTTTTGAGGGAAGTAAAACCCAAATGTATTGATTCGACACAAGGGAAGTCAAATAATATTTGTGAGCCTTAACAAGTGAGTTGTCAATTAACTTGCACCTGAAAGTGGACTAGTTCACACTGGTTTATCAGTTGTACCAGTTTTATAGCAGCAGCAGTAGTGAAATAACAACAGCAGTAGTATGAAAACAGCAGTAGAAGTGATGTTTAAAGTAAACAGCAGGATTAAATATTGTAGGCATAGGGATGGATGAACGGGCGTTGCATGGATAAGAAAGTTCAAATAATCATCATGTCACAGGCATTGCAGATAAATAAGATAAAGCATCCAAGCACTAAGTAACCATAGGCATGTGTTCCGTAATAGTCGTACGTGCTCGCAATGAGAACTTGCACAACATCTTTTGTCCTACCAGCCCGTGTCGGTGGGGCCTCAAGGGAACTACTGGTAATTAAGGTGTTCCTTTTAATAGAATACCGGAGCAAAGCATTAACACTCCGTGAACACATGTGATCCTCACATCGCAGCCATCCCCTTCGGTTGTCCCAACTTCTGTCACTTTGGGGCCTCGGGTTCGGACAACGATATGTGTAAACAACTTACAGGTATGATCAAGAAACAATAATTATCATCATGATTTAATAACATGTTCAGATCTGAGATCATGGCACTCGGGCCCAAAGTTGCAAGCATTAAGCATAACAAGTTGCAACAATGTCAATAGCACTAATAGAGGATACTAGGCACTTTGCCCTAACAATCACGACATTATTACATGAACGATCTCATCCAATCCCTACCATCCCCTTCAGCCTACAGCGGGGAATTACTCACACATGGATGGGGGAAACATGGATGGTCGATGGAGAGGCGTTGGTGATGACGGTGGCGATGATCTCCTCCAATTCCCCGTCCCGGCAGGGTACGAGAACAGGAACTTCTGATCCCCGAATCGAGGTTCGGGTTGGCGGCGGCGCTCTGTTGTGTTTTCGTGGAATATGAAGAACCCCCTCGGGTTTTAGGGTTGGAGGCTACTTGTAGTCGAAAGGGGAATCCGAGGGGGGCTCTGGGGACCCGCGCCTGTGGCTCCTCTCCTGGCCCCCTCCCAGGGTCTTCCGGGGTGAAAATAACAATGGGCTCTTTTCTGAGCATTTTACCGAAAGTTGATTTTTCTGCACAAAAAAAGACACCAAGGTAATTCTGCTGAAAACAGCGTTAGTCCGTGTTAGTTGTATTCAAAACACACAAGTTTAGAGGAAAACAATAAGAAAAGTGTTCGGAAATGGAGATACGTTTTCGACGTATCAACTCCCCCAAGCTTAGCTTATTGCTTGTCCTCAAGCAATTCACTGACAACTGAGTGCGACAAAAGACTTTTACGTACACATTTGTTTCATATGATGTAAATATACTCACTATATGATCAGATACTTAGTTATGCTCATGATAAGACACATGCACGATATCGTCACTTAATAGCTATGCAAACCATGTAGAGACACCAATATATTAATAATAAACAACATGAAGCATAACTATTTGCAAGATTGAAGTATTCATAATAAGATCTAATAAAGTGGTATATCGCTTGCCCTTAAGTGTGGGGCAAAACATAAATGCCAGGGCACCTCTGAAGTTCAAGGGAAGACTAGAAGTAAAGATATCAAATATGCAAGTATCAAGAATATACCACAATCAACCGTGCTTTGGGACAAACATATTACACTAAGAATGATAACTATGCTCTCAAGAAAGTGCTCAAATAAAATGGCGGAGACTCAACATAAAAGTAAAAGAAAGGCCCTTCGTAGAGGGAAGCATGGATCACTCATGTGCTAGAGTTTTTTATTTTGTTAAACAGAGATATTGAAAACATTTTTAAGAGTGGTGTATGCTTATGTCAACGAATGGTAAACAAACAATGCAATATGTCACAAGACAACTGGATTCACAGGAGCGACTCCCATGGTGAAGAACACAACTGGTGTAGAAGGTCATCCCTCTTTCTCTTTTGCTTACAAAATTATGCTTTAACTAATAAATCAGGGGCAAAAATAGTGAAGAGAATTTGTTTGTATTAATTTGGGGCTGGGCACTCCGCTGCCAGCTCTTCTATCATTTGGATAAGCGGATGAAGCCACTAGTCTAGGGTGTGTAATCCAATCAACAAGTGAGATAAAGATTCTCTATTTACGTCCTCATGAGCTAAAACAGTGGCACAAAATAGGAGTAATTTTTAGAATGTTTTAAAGCTAGCACATGAGCAATTTATTTTGGAGTGGCGGTTAAATACCACGTATAGGTAGGTATGGTGGACACATTTGGAAAACTTTGGTTTTCAGGGATTTGGATGCACGAGTAGAGCTCATACTCAGTACAGGTGAAGGCTATCAATAGACAGGGAGCGACAATCAAGAGAGCAACAATTATTATAATCATGTTTGCGACAAAATAAAATTAACTGAGGATAAAATTGATACTAGAACTCTCAGGCAAAATAAATCATCGAGGCTTATTGACTTTTTGTTTTCAGTATTAGCATGCGTGAGCATGTGCCAAGTCGATTCAAATAAAACTGTCAGAGGAGGCTACCACAATGTCATACTCTTCTTATGAATAGAACAATATTTATGCGACATGTCATTTACTATTAATAAATTGGAACAAAACATGCGAGAGCACGAACTATTAAACAGCCAAGTCACATATATCTTATACGAACAAACTAAGCATGCTCATATAGATGGATATATGTACAAAAATGAAAGCAAATAGAATTCATACCAGCCTCTCACCACACTTGAATTGTCGTAGATCGTCATTATTGCTCTTCACTTGTGGCTCGAATAATATATAATAAAAACCAAGCTCCAATGGAATCACGGACGACTGTTGAACTCTGCAGCAAACTTTACAAAATCAAAGAAGAACAACAAATATTTTTGGGATTTTCAATTAAAGCACAAGCAAATGAGAACAAGAAAACAAAGCAAAAATATTTTTGATTTTTCCGAAATAAAACAAGAATAAAGGAAAGCAAGCAAAACAAACAAAACAAAAAATATTTTTGGGTTTTCGAATATTAAAATGCAACTAAAGAAACAAAGAAAACCAACTAAAGAAATAAATAGATAGAAATAACAGAAATATTTTTGGTCTTTTTGTATTTTGGAAAGCAAAAACAAAATAATAAAAACAAAAGAAATGAAAGAAACAAAAACAAGCGAAAGAAACAAAAAGAAGCAAAAGAAAAGAAAACATGGATATACAAAGAACCGACAGAACATAATATGTAAATGAGCGTGATGTCGGTATACCTCCCCCCAAGGTTAGGATTTTGGCCTAAGTGGAGATCAATCATGGCGCATGAAGTATCCCCACTGCGGTGGGTTATCTCTCGCGTGGTCGTACTCGGGTGCATAAGAGAAAAATGATGTAGTTGGTGCGTAGTCATAGCCGGGGTGCTGATATGGAATCCCCGTGGTGTCGTAGGGCTGGACGAAATCGATATCGTCCCCCTCTCCGGCGTCCTCTCCTTGCTGGGGGAGATGCTCACGGTATGTGTCCAACTCACTGTCAGAAAGCTCCCATCCTTTCCTGCCACTAATATCAAACAAAGGGTGTGCAGTCAAAAGTACTTCTCTAACAGTTTTAACAACTCTCCACCCGGATCGTTTGGAGAAAGTTAATTCAAAATATAAATTATGTAAGTGAACATGATTAGAAAGAAACTTATGTTGAACCATGGAAACAAGATTAAGCCTCTCTATAGGAAACTGAAAGTCTAGATGGTGTGGCTCCAAACCATGTAAAGCTAACAAGCGTGAGGCAATAAAGACCTCCACAAACTCTCCATTCTCACGGTTATGTGAGAGATGGTAAGCAATCAAAGAGCCAAAGTTATAAGAACTATTGTGTCTCAAAGCAGCAACAATAAACGCCAAATCATAAGAAGATAACTTGCTGGCAGTTTTCCTACCTAATACACATTTAGAAATGAAATAGGCAAAGTATCGAATGCTAGGGAGTTGAATTTCACGAATTTTACCCTTCTCCCCTGTGAAGCTTCTGCCTTGGCAAATCTCTCCATATAAATCCAGTAGTGGTTTGGGCTGCCCACTTATTCTCTCACAAGACCCCCACTCAGGTACCTTGATAGCTTCACAGAAAACACTAAAAGGCAGGCTCACAACTTTATTATAAATATTATAGTGGACCATTGGGTTAGTTGGAGACCATTTAAAACGAAAATCCTGCACTATAGACATAGTTAGTTTCACATATTGGATAGGCTCATCCTCAATGAAACGCTCCAAGCCTGCATTATGCACCAGAGTGTTAAAGTCCTGCAGAATTCCTGTAACTTGCATAAATTCCCGACACAGATAGATTGATGGGAACACCCTCTCTTCACGTTGTACAAGCATGACCTCGTGCACCTCCAACTCATGCTGGTTTAGTTGATAGACATTGTGCTCCATCTCTGAAATTTTTCAACAATCATTACAAAAATTAATTTCAAACAACTATAAGGTGGATACTACCATAGGGACTTATATGAGAGCTAAACATACATCAAAAACAAATTATTTCTACTCAAATAAAGCATGCAAACCCACATAAGATGTCACCTACAGTACCAAAATACTCAAGAAATACTTCACTAATTAAAATTCTACTTGGACCATCGGAGGAGTCACATACTGGAGATCAAACACACCAAATATCAGCACAAATGACGGGCCGAAGAAGGAGATCAAAAATCCAGAGAAAGAACACGGGTTCCAGGAAATGTTTTCAGCTTTCGAGGTGAGAGAGAAGACTTTGGCAGAGGAGAGAGTAAGTGGCGGGCCAGGGCCCCCACACCATGTGTTGGCACCACCAGGGGCTGGCCGCGCCACCCTGTGGTGTGCCTTACTGGTGGGTTCCTCTGGGGTCTCCCAGGTGGCTTTCTGCCTCATTTTTTACGTAAAAATTTATTATAATTTTTCTGGAATTTTTCGAGAAACTTTACTTTTGAGGTATTTCCAGAATTTTAATAATTAATAAAAACCGGGACAAAGAAAGTGAAAACGTGGAAATAAAAACCAAAACAAGAACTACAAAGGTTCTATGATAGTTTAATGAAATAATAGCCAAAGAAAACAAAGGTTGTAGTGGTGAAAACAAAAATATGGGTGGTGAAAACATACATAACTTCAGTAAACAAGGTGAAAACATCAGGAAAACATGCATCAGGATAGTGGAAAACATGATTGTACTCAAGTAGAAATGTCATAACAAAAGTAAACATGGTGAAAACATAATGGGGAAGGTGAAAACATAGTGAAAACAATGTCCTCTTCATTAAAAATCATTTTGTTAACAAGGGTGATCAAGTCTTGCTACTAGAATAATTTTCATATGAAGAAAAACTTTGCTAAACACTAAATAATTATGTTACCTCAACCTTGATAGGCATAGTCCCAATCATAATAATTTCATACTCCTTTGGTGGTACTGGAATGGGACAATAAAATTCTCTAATCTTGATGGTCTCAATATTTTTAATTGAATTTAGACCATATTTCTTATCAATCTTCTTTGGAAAATAAACAGTGTGCTCATTATCATTAACATTAAAAGTAATTTTCCTTGATTGCAATCAATAACGTCCCCTGCAGTATTAAGAAAAGGTCTCCTGAGGATAATAGACATATTATCATCTTCAGGCATTTCCAACACAACAAAGTCAGTTAATATCAGATAATTATTAGCAACTTGAACAGGAACATCCTCACATATACCCATAGGAATAGCGGTAGATTGATTAGCCATTTGCAAAGATATATCAGTTGGTATTTATTTTTCTAGGAGGAGTCTTTTATAGAGAGTAAAAGGCATGACACTAACTCCAGCTCCCAGATCACATAGAGCAGTTCTAACATAATTGGTTTTAATAGAACAGGGAATAGTTTGTATACCAGGATCTCCAATTTTCTTAGGAACCTTGCCATTAAAAGAATAATTAGCAAGCATAGTGGAAATTTCGTCATTAGGAATCTTCCTATTGTTAGAGACAATATCTTTCATATATTTTACATAAGGAGGCAATTTAATAGCATCAGTTGAAGGAATTTGCAAGAACAAAGGTTTCATCCATTCACAAAACTTCTTATAGTGTTCTTCTTCCTTAGATTTGTGTTTCTTATTACGAAAAGGCATTGGTTTTTGTACCCAAGGTTCTGTTTCATTACCATGTTTATTAGCAATAAAATCTTCCTTAGTGTACTTTGCAGTTTTAGCTTGCTTTGCAGGTTCAGCTACAGGTTCTTCTTTATCAGAAGCATCATTGTTTTCATTGCCACTTTTAGTTTCAGCATCAGAGACAGATATACCATTAGGATCTTTAGCAAGTTCAGAGGATTTTACAGCAATTTTATGTTTCTTCTTCTTTTTCTTCTTAGTATGAATAACATCTTTATTAGTTTGCTGAGAATCTTGCTCAATTCTTTTAGGATGTCCCTGAGGATATAAAGGGTCTTGTGTAGCAATACCACTTCTAGTTCTTATCTCATAAGCATGTTTTTCTTTAGAAGCATTAACTAGCAAATCTTTTTGCACTTTAGCAAATTGATAAATTTGAGTTTGAACCATTTGAAAATGTTTAACAAGAATTTTAACATCATTAGAGGTTCTTTCCATAATACCATGCAAATCATTAGTAGCTTTAGAGTTTTCCATTAGGTGATTTTGCACTCTCATATTAAAATTATCTTGCTTAATAACATAATTATCAAATTCATCTAAGCATTGATCAGGAGGTTTTCTATAGGGAATATCTCTACTATCAAAATATTGGAGAGAGTGTACCTCAATGGGTGATGAGTGAGGGATTGGCTTACATAATTCTTCTTTAGGTGGAAGATTCTTCACATCTTCAGATTTAATACCCCTCTCTTTAAGAGATTTCTTGGGTTCTCTCATCTTTTCATCATTTAATTCAATCATTCCCCTCTTCTTGGGTGTTGGTGCTGGTACTTGAGTAGGGGTCGGCTCAGGCTCAACCATAGTCCAATCATCATGATTTTGGCTTATTTTGTCCATTAACTCCTCAGCTTCTTCTGGAGTTCTTTGCCTGAAAACACAACCAGCACAACTATCCAGGTATGTCCTAGATTCAACAGTTAGTCCATTATAGAATATATCAAGAAGTTTATTATCATCTAGCTTATGCCCAGGTCTAGCCTTTGCTAAAGAACCGAACCTTGCCCAAGATACAGGCAATTTCTCTTCTTCCAATTGCTTGAAATTAAATATATTTTGTAAAGCAGCATGTTGAGCACTAGCAGGAAAATATTTCTGAAAGAAAGCATTAAACAAAACGATAGGACTATCAGTAGATCCAGGAGACAAATTGTTAAACCACGTTTTATCTTCATCCTTTAATGAGAAAGGGAATATTTTAGCAACAAAGTAGCTACGTTTCTTAAGATCATCAGAGAATAAACTACTCAAAGAGGAGAGCTCATTCATATGTTTCGCAGCACTTTCATTTTCAGTTCCACAAAAAGGTTATTTCTCAACAATAGATATATAAGATAAATCAAGAGAGAAATCATAATCCTTATCCCTAATATGAATAGGAGAAGTGGCAAACTTAGCATCAGGAGATAATTTATATTTAACAGCACGACTTTCCATAAGACGTATAGCATCATCTTTATCCTTCATAGCACGTATTTCATCAATAAGATCATCACTAAGTTCAATATAGGCATCATCAAGATCATCACTAGGATTTTCTCTAAACTCAGAAAAAACAGGAGTAGCAGGATTTTTATCAGGAGTTTCAGTGTTTGCAATATTTTTAGCTTTAGCAATAGTAGCATCTAGGAAAGGACCGAGAGAACCACTCTCATCAAGCACAATAGAGGCATCATCAAAAGTATCAGAAGTATTTTCAGATTCAGCAGAAGTAGCATGTGTAGCATGTGGTGGTGTAAGCAGCTTACTCATAACAGACGGTGAATCAAGAGCAACAGAGGTGTTCAGAGTTGTACCTCTTCTTGTAGTGGATGGTAATATAGGAACTCTTCCATCACGAGACTTACCCATGATGAATGATTGGCAGTAAATAACATTACTCTCCGGTCAGCTCGCAAATAAAGCTATGCTCCCCGGCAACGGCGCCAGAAAATAGTCTTGATGACCCACAAGTATAGGGGATTGCAACAGTCTTCGAGGGAAGTAAAACCCAAATTTATTGATTTGACACAAGGGGGGCCAAACAATATTTTGTGAGCCTTAACAAGTGAGTTGTCAGTTCACTTGCACCTGAAAGTGGACTAGTTCGCAGTGATTTATCAGTAGTAACAGTTTTATAGCAGCAGCAGTAGTGAAATAACAACAGCTGTAGTATGAAAACGGCAGCAGTATGTTTGAAGTAAACATCGGGATTAAATAATGTAGGCATAGGGATGGATGAACGGGCGTTTCATGGATAAGAAAGTTCAAATAATCATCATGTCACGGGCATTGCAGATAAATAAGATAAAGCATCCAAGCACTAAGTAACCATAGGCATGTGTTCTGTAAATTGTCGTACATGCTCGCAATGAGAACTTGCATAACATCTTTTGTCCTACCAGCCCGTGTCAGCGGGGCCTCAAGGGAACTACTGGTAATTAAGGTGTGCCTTTTAATAGAATACCGGAGCAAAGCACTAACACTCCGTGAACACATGTGATCCTCACATCGCAGCCATCCCCTTCGGTTGTCCCAAATTTTGTCACTTCGGGGCCTCGGGTCTCGGACAACGATATGTGTAAACAACTTGCAGGTATGATCAAGAAACAATAATTATCATCATGATTCAATAACATGTTAAGATCTGAGATCATGGCACTCGGGCCCAAAGTGGCAAGCATTAAGCATAACAAGTTGCAACAATGTGAATAGCACTAATAGAGGATACTAGGCACTATGCCGTAAAAATCACGACATTATTACATGAACGATCTCATCCAATCCCTACCATCCCGTTCAGCCTATAGCGGGGAATTACTCACACATGGATGGGGGAAACATGGATGGTCGATGGAGAGGCGTTGGTGATGACGGTGGCGATGATCTCCTCCAATTCCCCGTCCCGGCAGGGTGCCAGCTGAGGACCTTCTGATCCCCGAATCGAGGTTCGGGATGGCGGTGGCGCTCTGTTATGTTTTCGTGGAATATGACGAACCCCTTCGGGTTTTATGGTTGGAGGCTACTTGTAGTCGAAAAGGGAGTCCGAGGGGGGCTCTGGGGACCCACACCCTATGTTGGCGCGGGCAGGGGGACCCGCGCCAGGGGGTGTGCCCACCCTCTGTCTCCTCTCTTGGCCCCCTTCTGGCTCCCTGGGTCTTCCGGGGTGAAAACACCAATGGGCTCTTTTCTGGGCATTTTCCCGAAAGTTGATATTTCTGCACAAAAAAAAGACACCAAGTTAATTCTGCTATAAATAGCGTTACTACGTGTTAGTTGTATTCAAAACATAAAAGTTTAGAGGAAAACAATAAGAAAAATGTTCGGAAAAGCTGATACATTTTCGACGTATCACTCTCCCCGGCACCCTGCCGGGAGGGAAATTCGTCACTGGAGGGGGATACACCACCATGCCCTCCTCCGAAATGACGCGTGAGTATTTCATCCCTGGACTACGGTTCCATAGCAGTAGCTAGATGGCTGTCTCCTCCACTTTATGTCTCATGTTTAGATCTTGTGAGCTGCCCTACATGATCGAGATCATCTTTACGTAATGCTACATGTTGTGTTTGCTGGGATCCGATGAATGTTGAATGATGTGTCTTTTGATTATCAATCTATCATGTCATCTTCATGTATATGTTATTTATGATCCTGCATGATCTCCGTTATTAGTAGATGCGCTGGCCAAGTAGATGCTAGTAACTCCAAGAGGGAGTATTTATGCTCGATAGTGGGTTCATGCCTCCTTTACATATGTGCTCGAGTGAAAGAAACGTGACGGACGGAGGATGTGTTGTTGCCATTAGGGAGAAAACAACAATGCTTTGTCTAAGGATGAATCTATTGTTTACATTACACACTTTGCTTACTGCGATTATTTGTTGCTTGCAAGATAATACCCAACGTTTGTTCGGATGATATTCAGAGGGTGGATTATTAGTCATAGATGCAGTTGGATGACGGTTTATATATCTTGTTGTAATGCCCGCATGAATCACATAGTAATCTTTATGTCATGCATGTTGTCGTTGTTACGATTTTTTTTGTTATTCTACTACGTAACCCTTCATATTATCCTGATAACCTCATGGTCAAAAGATGCATTGTAATATAACCGTGTTATGATATGATTCTAAGTACAAAGATATCTTAGTGGAATCTCTTAGGATATCAATCTACTCAGGGAATACCCAGCCATATTGTTCGTTTCCAATAATATGATATTCATTGATATTGACAAAATCAATGTTCATGACCACAAAAACATAGTCATCAAACATCTAATGAATTAGTCGTAAACAGCAGGATTAGGGTTTATTTTTGTGTTCATGTTACTACACGTGAGCGTAAGTTTTCCCTTGAATCTCATATTCATGAACCATGTCAGTTATATCATAGTAATATGAATCATAATTATGAAACAGATGTACAAATATTATTGCCTTCTAGGCATACATCCAACATTAGTTTGTTATGGAGAAGGCTTTTGTGAAATACTTACTTTTTTATGTAATCGGGTGGGCTGTAAGGTTTTTTATTATTCAGCAAGTTTCTAAGCTAGGTAGCAGAACCTTTACATGGAGTGAGCTAGTATTAAGCGGGGCCATACATCAAAACTCACATCTAGGTCCTATTGAAAGTTATCCAAAGTTAAAACAAAATAATAAACATGTATGTTTAACAAAATTGACCAAAATCACCTTGTTCTCCACCACACATCTAAATGTCTATGTTTATATGTAGATTTTAATAGCCATTTCCATCGGCACGGAGTGTTGGTTGCATTGACTAGTGCATTAAACATAACATGGTATTAGAGCCAAAGATCTTGAGTTGTCCTGACTTCCAATATTTATCTACAAAAAATTGTGTCCATCCTGTGTCCACGTATAGGACTCTTGAGACATACCTCTGATATTATTATTTTCTATCCACGTGTTGACTTTCCGCGTCACAAGTGAGAAAGGCTATTGAAGTGTATATGTTCCTAGACCTTTTCATCAGTTCTCACTTTCGATTGTGTTGGCTAGTGCATGAAACCTAGCATGGTACACTAAACAATGCAAAAACAAAGTAAAATGTCATAAGTGAACCCACGAAATATTGGATCAGACAATTACAAGCTTCACTTAAAACATACCCAAGCTATTATTTGCACACCTATATTGCATTGTAACTTGTGTATCCTAGTGCCCTGTAATCCAATAGATGCAATTAATAATTCTTCAAAACTGCAATCAATGCATTCTGAACACCAAGTATCTATGCAAGAAACTCTTGGTCTCATTATGTGCCAATGGGGAAAATAAGATGGAAGAAATGGTTTCTCTTGTTGCATACAAATGCAAAGAATAAGAAAGAAGAAAATTTCCTTTGATTGTTTAGACATGCAACAAATAAGAGAGGAGATGATAAAGGTAAAGGATCCAAGTGATAATGACAATACATATGGTTGGAAGCCAAGGGAAAAACCATGGTCAAATGCCACCAAAATCTTCTTCCACTATTATCAATAGTGGGATACAACAAGTTATTTTCTAGTGACTAGTAGAGGCTCCCGTGCATCAAGATATCGCAGAGTTCTGGGTAGTAACAATTTCAAGAAATATAATGGTATCATAACTTGAAAGAGATAAGATAATGGATTTTGAATTCACAAACACCGATGCTTGATCTCAAGACTCTTTATTTCACTTTTCTCTTTTATTTTACTTTATTTGTTCCAATGAAGCTAACCTAGGACTTCTTCATTCCACTATCGGTGGCCAAAATTCCTATAGTTCATAACCTGAAAGATTGGTTAGTTCTTGCGCATGTTTGAGGAGTCAAAGGCTTCATTTAGTCATGTCCACCCAGCCTACATAAGGATTATATCCTAACAATTGGTAACGATTTTGTGAAAAATATTTCATCCAAACTATTCAAGCGGCATACACAATTTGCATGGCTAGATTTTTTTTCTTCGTAAGCTATCGTGCCGATAACATTCTATTAATTGGGTAATCTATTTATCGTTTATTTGACAACCTCAAAGTAAGATGTGTATATATTTGTAAACATATGTAACCTAATCTTCATCGTCTATTTCGTGTAGATCATTTGATTGATTTAGAATAGTAGCGGTACACACATATCTTTTATTATCTAAAAATAATCCATGTCAATTATTGTTTGGATCTATCAAAATAAAAGGTATATGTGTGTATATGATTACGCGATAGTTTACTAATTCACATTTTGTACTCCATTTTCTCACTAATTTACTCTAGCAACATATCTTTTTACTAAGTTAAATGATGTAGGTATTTTCCTCTAGAAATAGTCGGTGTTAGAATCTAGCTTGATAGATCTAAATGTGCAATTGTCATTTTTTCACATATCAAATACAAAACCTTATTTGGATTGTAGGATTTTCATAGAATTTTGTCAAGAATTTCATTCTCAACTTGGATTTAGCTTTATAATAATGGTTCATGTCATGGACTGAGTAGATAAATAAATTATGGAACATGATCCCTTGTCTCCGTCCATAGGCCCGATTTGATTATAAATATTTTCACATGAACAGCGGAGAATTTTAAGCTTCCTACATTTTCCTATAGACTTTGTACGAAACCTCATTAAGTCTTCCTATCACCTCAATTTTTGCATTATTTTTACACGAGTGAACTTTTTCCAACTAAAACGATTGAAATACTTAATCTTCTTAATATACTGTAACTTTTTATTATATATTGTTGTGTTTTAATTTTTGTAGAATTCAATATGCCGTAGTATTCAAGTCATATAGTTTTTTCTATTCTCATGTTTTGGAAATTCTACAAATTAAACATGTTCACATTAATATCACATAAGCTCTAGATTTTTTTTTCAATTATTTTAGTGCTCTTTTTACAAAATAATGTGCACCATCCATCGAAACACAACCTCTACTCAACCCAATTAATGCCGCTACTATATTATCGGGAGCTTGCTGCTACTACGGCGACCACACTGACATGTAAGTGACGTTCGGTGGCAGGATGAAAAGTGGGGCCCACAGTGGACCCTCCCTATCACGCCAATACATATGTAAGTCTTCGGCTAGTTCAAAAGTTTTGAACAATAGGAGATACGTGCCCCTTCCGTTTTATTTTTCCTCAATCCTCTTAGAACATTTCCCCTTTTTGTGTTGTTCTCATATCCCAATGGAGAAGAACAACAAGGAGATGATTTGTGCTGAACTTTTATACATTTTTATAAACTATTTTTGTCAAATAAAACAACTTAAATATTATAGCTTGGATTACTTAGACATTTAATTTAACCAACTAGTAGTATTGTTATATATTTATATTATCGTTCATCATTACATAGCTCGAATATGTCTACCATTCGAAATAATATTAAGATGTGTTCATTTTGGACTATATCTTATAATCCAATTTATATTATCATTTTTATTTTTGATAAATTTCCACTTGAATCTCTATTTCAACTCAACACCTTAATTTTTCGAAAAAATATTAAAGAACAAATCTTGAGAGAGAATGTGTTTATGTATGTGTCTATTTATATTTGGCTATCCTTAAATATTTTGATAGCTATCCTAAAGCATATGATGTAATAAAATATTGGTAATAGTATCCAAGCATGATTAGATATATAAAAAATATATTTTTTAGAGTATATATAGAATGTGTTTATGAGGATCTTGACATCTCCCAATTGTCATGATTTTGTAAATATTTTCACTATGCTACAAGTCTTGTCCATTCGAGTAGTTTCCTAATCAGTCCGGGATGTGTATATGCTATGTATTTGTCACCAAAATATTTCCATTTATAATATGACTCCGACAGAAGAGGATTATTTTATAAATTCTTCTATTTCTATGCACATAGAGTTTGATTATTTCATAAATTTTGCATCAAGCTTTAATCATAAAATAGAACTTGCTTACTTCTAAACATTATAGGGTTCCAAAGTTCTATGTTTGCAATACTTGTTTGATTGTGAGAAGTCTAGCGTGTCAATATATTGCCGAAGGCTTGCATGCGATTTGAACCAAGAAATTGAAGAGTGATGAGCAATCAATAGTGCTAAGAATTATCTCTTGACAATGGTAGAGCCAAATGTGTTAGAACTAACTATTCCATCAGTATGAACGAACCGACTGCAACATCTAATTTTCTTATCCCATATGTAAAGATACCTCAACCCTTATATATTACACTTGTTGAACAACCTTCAATAATAAACATCCTTGCATATAATTGTCGCAAGGATAATGAGTCGTACAAATAAAATATTGTTTATTCCCTCGTGGGTTTTAGGGGTGTTAAACATCATGCATAGTGATAGTTTCACTTAGGCCTCTTGGGCCTCTTGTATACATATTATAGAGGGGTATGGTGTAGTATACCAACCTGAATAAGTTATATCTCCTATACACGCCTTCGGGGGAGGGGGGCTACCCGGCTATGTTAACGTGCACCCAAACCCCTAACGAGTGTCTCTTTTGCCAAGTTAACATGCTAGCGAGATCTACATATTTTTTTTAGGTCTAGCTCGAGATCCAATCTACAACCCAAAAACTAATCTCGATTGACATCAAAACCTTCTCTCCTCGGATACGTCTCAAACGTATCTATAATTTATTTTTCATGCTACTTATATTCCCTCACTACATGTTTCTACTCTGATTTTACAGCATTTTATTATACTAAGATATTAACCCAGTGCCAAGCGCCAGTTTCTGTCTTTATTATTTTGCATTACAAAAAAAACAAAAAAATTATTCTAGGAAAATTTCACAAAAAATACCGAAATTCTATCTTTTTGACATGGACATGAGGGACAAAGGGGAGCTGCAAGAAGGCACCATAGCCCCCACGCGACCTGTGGCCCCAGGTCCCACCAACGGGGCCCCCTCTTTGCGCCCCTTGTGTTGCCTCTTCGCCTATATATTTTTCTTGGCCTAAAATTTACGTGACGAGGTTTATTTTACCAAGTTTTGATACAGAGCCGTCGCCGTCGCAAAAACCGATCAAGAGCCCTCCTCCGGTAATGTGAGGCTAGAGGGGGGAATCATCGTTGGAGGCATCTACACCACAACTGCCGCCTCCATAATGATGTGTGAGTAATGCATCCTTGGACTACGGTTCCATAACAATGGCTATATTGTTATCTCTCCTCCATGTTTTCAATACAAAGTCTCTTGTGCTGGCTTAAATGGTCAAGATATGTAGTTGCTACATGTTGTTGTGTTTGTTGGGATATGATAAATTGTGATATTATGATCAGATAGTGCTTCTTATTTATATGATCCTATTTCTATCATGAGTTGATTTATTTATGTTCCTACATGCTCTCCGATTTATGTGTAAGATGGATCGTAGATGGTGTGGTGTGAATGGGGAGAAGGGGAGGAGAGATGGTATCTAAGAAGGAAAGGGGGAAAAATAGGAAAGTGGCCCCCGGATATCTCTCTCCGCGCGGCTGGGTCGGGCATGCGTTTGAATTTTTGGGTCGGTCTAGTTCGAGATCCAATCTACAACCCAAAAACTAATCTCGATTGACATCAAAACTTTCAATTTTCTCCTCGGATACGTCTCAGACGTATCTATAATTTATTTTTCATGCTACTTTTATTCCCTCACTACATGTTTCTACTCTGGTTTTACAGCATTTTGTTATACTAAGATATTAACCCACTGCCAAGCGCCAGAATCTGTCTTTATTATCTTGCATTACAAGAAAAAAATCTAGGAAAATTTCACAAAAAATACCGAAATTCTATCTTCTTGACATGGACATGAGGGACAAAGGGGAGCCGCAAGAAGGCCCCATAGCCTCCACGCGAACCGAGGCTGCAGGTCCCACCAACGGGGCCCCCTCTTTGCGCCCCTTGTGTTGTCTCTTCGCCTATATATTTTTCCTGGCCTAAATTTACGTGATGAGCTTTATTTTACCAAGTTTTTATACAGAGCCGCCGCCGTCGCAAAACCGATCTAGAGCCCTCTCCCGTTAATGTGAGGCCAGAGGGGGGAATCATCGCTGGAGGCATCTACACCACAACTGCCGCCTCCATGATGATGTGTGAGTAATGCATCCTTGGACTACGGTTCCATAACAATGGCTATATTGTCATCTCTCCTCCATGTTTTCAATACAAAGTCTCTTGAGCTGCCTTAAATGATCAAGATATGTAGTTGCTACATGTTGTTGTGTTTGTTGGGATATGATAAATTGTGATATTATGATCAGTTAGTGCTTCTTATTTATATGATCCTATTTCTATCATGAGCTGATTTATTTATGTTCCTACATGCTCTCCGATTTATGTGTAAGATGGATAGTAGATGGTGTGGTGTGAATAGGGAGAAGGGGAGGAGAGATGGTATCTAAGAAGGAAAGGGGAAAAAGAGAGGAAAGTGGCCCCCGGATATCTCTCTCCGCGTGGTTGGGTCGGGCATGCGTTTGAATTTTTGGGTCGGTCTAGCTCGAGATCCAATCTACAACCCAAAAACTAATCTCGATTGACATCAAAACCTTCATTTCTCTCCTCGGATACGTCTATCTATAATTTATTTTTCATGCTACTTTTATTCCCTCACTACATGTTTCTACTCTGGTTTTACAGCATTTTATTATACTAAGATATTAACCCACTGCCAAGCGCCAGTTTCTGTCTTTATTATCTTGCATTACAAAAAAAAAGATTCTAGGAAAATTTCACAAAAAATACCAAAATTCTATCTTTTTTGCATGGACATGAGGGACAAAGGGGAGCTGCAAGAAGGCATGTCTTAGCTTTCAAAAAAAAGAAGAAATTTTTTGTTGTTTGGGGGTGAACGTTGGTCACGCCTGTCTTGGCCGATTTTAACGTTTACTTGATTACCTTGCTTGCCTCATCTTTTCTGTTTAATAATTTGGAAATATATATTGTACGTACGGTGGTGATTAATTAGGGTTTCCATCCTACCTTGAGCTGGAATGGAATGAATGAATACCTTGCGAGGAGCTGCGGTGCATGAATCCAGTGCAGCTAACTTTTTTTTTTTGAGGCAAAGAACCGTAGAACAAAGTGTTCTACGGTGTATATATTAATATAATGTACAAAACATCCAAGCCCCAAAAATTAACCGATACCGGCTCTCTCAAAAATGAAGAAAAACATAAAAACTAGTAAGAACTAAAAATCATTTCTAAGAACTGAATCAATCCAGTTCTTAAGTGATTCTGCTTGACTTGATTTTAAACGTAGGCTGATGATCTGCAGATCCTTTGACAAGTTGAATTTCCATGATCGATGGCATGGAGTAATACTATTGAAGACCTTGTCATTTCTTTGTTTCCAAATGTTCCAACATCCCATTATAATGACTGGGTTCAGTTAACCCAGTGCAGCTAACTGGGTTCAGTTAACGGCATACATGTAACAAGCAGCGCTGACCCAAAGCAAGCGCTTGACCGTGGGAACTTTTGTAGGGTATGATCATGAACCTGCGAGAAGATCACATCGCATGAATCTGTCAAGGAAGGGCTAAGAAAACGAGAAGAGCATAGGGTACCTTTGCAGTGAAGAGCACAGGGATTCTTGATCTGACAGTGCCACTTGTCCTCGCACTCAAAAAGGTGGTCTTTCCTTTTGATCAATTTATCACAAACAAAGCTTTCGTTCGAGATTCGGCACTCACTTCTTAGTTCATGTATCTTCGCATACCCAGGAGCCAGGAATAATGAAAGGGCATGATAAGGGTCCCAGGTGCTCGGGTCAGCACCGCTTGTTCTGTCAGGCATTACTAGGTAGAGATTTCATGTGAATTCGCCCGATCAAATCACACCCTTCTCAATGGATGTTACCAATTAATAACCAAGCAGATCACAAGCGCAACGATGCGAATTGTGGCTAGTCTCTGGGTACCAATATGTGACAGCCCGATCCTCCGGTGCCTAAGGTGCATCTTCCAAGATAAGAACACGGAGTAAATGGCACTGGCGGTCGTGAGCGTGCACTTAAGTCACTCAAGTTGCAAAACGGAATTTTCAGTCACACAACTTACCAAATGTGTGCACCCGTGGTCACTTTCCGGTTTGGAATTGGATCACAGGTTTAGCATCTTTTTTTTTTCTTTTTTTTTTGAATGGTCACCGGGGGGAACGAGTCCCCACCTGAATTTTTCATTGAAAGTTGCCTATGAGGCGTTTTACAACCTCTACAAGATAGGTTCAAATGAACCAGACTTTACACAGGGTACAAGAGAAATAAAATAAAAAACACACACAACACGAAGGGGGCCACTCCGAGAAAACTCGGAGACAGATGATTGATGAGAAAAACTCATCACGGCCCAAGCTCAGCAATCGCAATGCAGAGCCAGCAGGACATGACAGCGGAGACCCAGCCGTGACACTGCATCATCAACATAGCCGAACAGCAGCGCGCATCCGAGGCCACACAACGCGCCGACACCACCTGTGTCGTGGGTGTGGCCGAAAGGTCGCGCGCGGCAGAGTCTATGCCATAAGGCCATTGTGCCACCGGCTGAAGTCGAAGGGCACCACAATGCAGAGACACCCCGTAGAGCGCGTCATGCATGAAGGACCCTCACCGCACGTGGGGGTCGTCGCCGCAATCGAAAGGCATAGCACCACCGAGGACAACCCAACCCCACCTGGGTCCGAGATACCCGAAGGGTGGGCTAGCCGAGAGTACGCACGAAGACCACACGCGCCAGACATGCCATAGAGCTTTATCAAGGATCCGACGCATGAGCCTAGCAACTGGCAAGGAGAAGCTACCACCACCACTGCCACGGCTTGCCTCACATCGGAGAGAAGACCGCATCCATGGCCGCCATCTGCAAAACCATGGGCACACCAATATAGAAGGAACAACATCCTCTGACACTGATGGCGAGACAGAGGAGGCTCTACACCCAGCCCCGATGGCCCCCGTGTAGGGAGCGCGTCGCCACCATGGCCGCCATCTGCGAAGCCACGGCACCAGCCAGCCCCAGCGGCACCCCCGCTGCAGGATGATAGCCGAGTAAAGAGGAAGACGACCCTCGCAACCACCAAGAGGCGCCGACCAAGAGGCCAGCACACCGCCGACGGCCACAACACCGCCCAGCACCACGCTGACCAGCGAGACGCACCAGCCCAAAGAGCCACTCCCCGCACACCACAAAGCCGCACCAGATCTGACGCCGTAGCGCCAAAATCATGCACCAAACAGGAGCACCGGGCCAATCGGGGTCGGGGAGGACGGCAGCCAGCGCCACCACCGGCAGGGGAAGGTTGAGGAGGCGGCACAACGGAGGAGAAGGGGCGGGCTATACCGAAACTAGCCGGCCCAGGCACCACCCCGCGGCGGATCCCCGACGCCCCTGCGCAGCACAACACACCTCAGAGGAAGACACGCCATGGAGCTCCACCCGCGCATCCAGATGCCATCGACGCGGTTGGACGGCCACGCGCAAGGGCGAGGCAGCACCAGGGACGGATCCCACCGCCGCCAGCAGCCGGCGAGCTTTGCCCGGCGACCCAGAGCCGACGGCGGCGAGGGGGAGTGGTGGAGAAGGGGGGGACCGCGGCGGCGGCGGCTAGGGTTCCCGCCCGAGTCGCCCCCAGGGAGACGACGCGGGGGGTGGGGCCGAACACACCTCCTCTTTTCTAAAGGTTACTACGTACTCCCCAGGTTTAGCATCTAATTCCATGTATTGTTCAATACACACGAAGAGTATTTATCGTCCTCTCCAGCACGCATCTCACACACACCCTCCTCTCAAGTCTAGTCCCGTGTATTTATGGTGCAGCCATGCAGGTAAGGTGTGACGTGTCGGAGCCGGTGATGGGCAGGACCTCGCACACCTTCATGGAAATGGAGCTTCAAGTGGGTCGCAACAGTGGGGAAGAAGAGAGGATTCCTCCATTTTCTTCTGGCAGCCCAAGATGAGCAGATGCTGTCGGGCTTCAGACTCCTGCATTCAGGGCTAACTAAAGCCGCATGAAATGGAGTACAATGAGATTCAAAAAGTTTTCCCCTAAAAAAGTTATGCAGAAAGATAGTGTGCTGCAGAATGTGGCCTATATATCCTCTAACAAAAACTATCCTGCATGCCGCTAGGAAAAAGGCAACACACCATCACCACTAGAAACAATCTCACATATCCTGCAGTCCACGGAAAAAACATAGACTGCATCTTGTTGTCTATCCCATGATAAAATAAATAACCACTCGTCCACCCAAAGCAAACTACTGAAAAGTGAAAATAATTCCAATGGTCATTGCTAACAACGCCAGCAGGTCTAATTTTATTCACTAGTACTATTCTCTGGTTACATTCTATCCACTCTAAAGTTTCTGCATGAAGGATTCAATACAAACTACAATACATCAAACTAGTTAAAGAACTAAACATTTATGTATAGTGCTGCGATGACAGACAGACAACATCCTCCCAGAAGTTTGCAAGACCTGCTTGCCTACGAAAATAGAGGTGATTTTTTGTCACCCATTGCGTAAGATATGATGTTCTTCTTCAATGGCGATATGAACTGGGCACCATGGAATGCAGCGGCTCTTAGGACGTTGAGGGGTCCGAAATCGACCGAGTACATCTTCTGGAAGCCATCTAGAACTGCTGCCATCGCAACATTCGCAGCCTTCCGGTCCTTCTCGTACCGACTTAGCAGAGATAGCTGGCAAGTGGGAAAAGGTTTTGTTATTTTGCTGTGCATGTTAAACATGGTATTGTTCATACTGACTACCTACAATATGCAAGATACACCCAAATAAAGATGATTAAGCTGCTGAAATCTTTTGCCTGTACTAAATTACTTGATTTACTTCCCAAATAATAGTACTACCAAGAATTGATCAAAGAAGCAAGGATATAGTGGTATAGCAAATAATCTAACCAAAACACAGCATTATTAGGTACTTAGTTGATTCAAGAAAAAAAGGTACTTCCTCCGATCCATAAAAAGTGTCGCTCACTTAGTATAAAGTTTGTGCTAGCTTAGTACAAAATGAGCGACACTTTTTATGGATCGGAAGGAGTACTGTTAGTTTTCTGTGATAAACAATGTGTTGTTAGGTTCTGTGAGATGGTAAACAAACTGTTATTTATACTAAATTAACTACTATATGGAAGATGATATAAAGTGCGCCCAAATAAAGATGAATGACCAGTTCTGCATCTTTTGCCTGCACTTGATTTACTTACTAAATAACAGTAGCAATAGTTGATCAAAGAAGCTCGGGTACAGTGGTGTCTGAGAAAATCTAACAAAAACACATCATTGCTGGGTACTTAGCTGATTCAAAAAAATAAGTAGGTACTTACATCTCCAATGTCAGCACCAACAGAAACTCCTTCAGAAATAACGTTTGCTAAGGCAGCTGCATCTCCAAAACCCAAATTAACACCTTGGCCGGCCAAGGGGTGGACTGTATGAGCAGCATCACCAACTAGCGCTAGCCCTTTTGAAACATAATCATGCGAATGCATCAGTGACAACGGAAATGCCATTCTATCAGAGATCAATCCAATCGCTTTCGGTGGCACTTCAAAGCATTCTTTTGTAGACGCTGCAGTATCTCCAATGCCAGAAAATAACCTTTCCACGTAACGGTCAAGGCTACCAGAGTTGGGATGTGGACCATAACCAAAATCCAATGCATGGTTCACCGACTTCACAAAATCTTCAGGGCTGGTTGACTTGTGGCGTGATGCCTCCTCTGGGCTCATTGTCCACACTATATTGCTGAAGTTGCCACCTATTGGAAGTAGGGCAATTGGACCAGAAGGGAGAAACCTCTGCCATGCACAGTCGTTCTCTGCAATATGCTCCACTGTACATATAATCGCACTCTGAGGATAATTCCACCCAGATGTTTTTATGCCCGCAGTCTGCCTCACATTGGACTTGGAACCATCAGCTCCTACCTGTCACCATAAGTTTACATAGACGATTAAAGGAAATGAAGAGATACAAAGGATTAAGTGAATGGAGAAGCAGATAAAGAAACCTACCACCAACTTCGAATATAAAGTCTGTCCATCGCTTAGGTCAAGTTTAACCAAATTACTACGACGTAATTCCTCTGAAGTATGACCGGCAGAGTCTGCCTCAGTTGATGGTGACTTCAGTTCTGCTGCTCCTTGTCTGTTCTTTGACGGGAAAGCAAGAGATATCAATCGAGTAGGATAGATCATCTTCTCAATGTCTTCCTTTTGCTCCTGATATGGAAAATATCTTAGGTATGAAAATAATGTGGCTATTTTGATGGAAAAGAAGTCAGCTTCCAAAATAAACACATCAGCTGGCTGCAAAACACCAAACTGTGTATTTCCACAAATTAAATTCTGTGAGACTTTTAGGATATGTAAGATCATCTTATGCTTTATGAATAAGGCTATCAACACCACACAAAAAAGTACAGTCTGCTTCATGACCAACAGTTCTATCAAAACTTATTGACAGTAACTAGGTATTGAGTACAGATAATAAACCTAATGCACAGGAATTAGGTGGCATAAAAGCAAGTACATTGGTTTGTTATACAAAAACCTTACTTTGCTCTCTTGAATATGTGGACTCTAAGGTTCTACATTATTCAGCAAGTTTGTAAACTAGGAAACAGACCATTTGTTTGGAGTGAGCTAGTATTAGACGAGTTCAAACATAAGAACCAACATCTATACCCAAATCTAAATCATCAATCAATAGTTTAAAGAAAAGTACAAACCTGTAAACGTAACAAAAGTGAGTTGCAAAGCACCTTGTTCTCCACCACACATCTAAACAATGCAAGAACAAAAAAAAATGTTATCAATGAACCCACAAAAAGATGGATCAGGAAATTATAGCAGCTTCACTTAAAACATACCCAAGATTTTCCTTGCACACATCTCTTGCATTGTACCTTGTGTACCCTAGTCCAGTGTAATCCCACACCTGCAAGTAATAATTCGTCCAAATTGCAATCAGTACTTATGCTGAACACCAACTACCTAAGCAAGAAACCCATGCTCTCGTTGTGTGCCAGCGCGGCACATAAGACAGAAGACACTGTTGCTCTTGTTGCATGTGAATGCAACGAATAAGAAACAAGAAACTGTTTTTCTGATTGTTTGGAGGTGCAACAAATAAGAGAGGACATGACCATATGTAAAGGAGCCAAGTGATAATGCCTCCACATATGGTTGGGCAGTTTCTGTACAAGAATCACACAACCATAGCCAATTGTGCAATAAATCAAACCATACAATAAGTGTCTTCCAACACCTAAGCTTCAAGTAATCTATCTATACTTCTTATAAAGCAAAGCCCCACTAACATGCATTAATTATTTTTCTATCTCAACATGCAAGCTATCCACATCATCCATCCTCTTAGCCAATCAATTGTCCATGCCATCTCCTCTAATATTATTAATTATTACATCAAGCTCCATATCATACATTTTTTTAACCATCCATTTTTCAGTTTAATAATTTATGCAAGTTACATTTCATATATTCCTTAAACCATCCATTTTTCAAACTAATGGATTATAATACGCATCGCATGCATGTCTATAAAATTTAGTATCTCGAGTACGATCAACCGAATTTTTCATATTTCTTTAGACTATATAATGTATTATGTAGTTTTTTTTTCGAAAAGGAGGTTAAGATCCTTAGCCTCTACATAAAAAGACACACATGTCATTTACTATAAAGGATCCCGCCGCAACGCGCGGGGTATCCTTCTAGTTCTATCCAAAAGATGAGGCTATACTAGATAAAACACATGTAGAATAAGGTAATAACACGGTGTCACTATCTTTTATGTTCCATACTTCCATTTGGGAATTCAGTGGGAATACTTTGCTAGTGTGAAAGTATAAATTGCATGATACATTTGTACAGTGATTGATCCAATAGTTTTTTGAACTTGGTTCACTAAGATAAATGCATGAATGGAGAAACCTAATACAAGAAGCATCAATGACTTGTTCAGAGTCTGATCAAGCACAAGCATTTATACAGAAAAACGTTATCACCATACGAATGAAACAATTGTATTTCATCACCTGCATTTTACCAAAGAATGCATGTCTTTGCTTTTGAATATGCTCCCACGCACCAATATCTGCCAAATGACACAGTAAAATTAGGAACAAAATATGTCCTGTTATGCAATATTATAGCTAGTAGCAAAACTAGAAGTAGCTGCAAACACAGGATAATAAATATTTAAGATGTTAAACTTACATATTGTCAAGTTTCCTATTTTCACTCCCGGTACGCACATAGTGCAGAAAATCTAATCAAACTTGTGAAAAGACTAAACTTGACGCAACAGAAAAGGATTGCTGGGAATACACAGATCAGCAGGGTTGGCTGTATCCATGTGGTTTGTGCTTATTTGACATAAGTTTCAGGTTATCACTCACTGAACTTGACAAGAAATGCAGCTCATCTGAATACTGTGTTATGATGAGTGCTAGGTGCATATCGATTGGCTAACATAGCAAAGCAAAAGGTTAAGAGTCAGGTGGTTTACGGTTGTACAACGTTCAAAAAAGCGGTGCTTAAGCGCCGCTTACGCGTCTAAGCGAGCGTAGCGGAGCCCTTCCGCTCAGCTTTTGGCCTGAGCGAGAGGAAAAGCGTTGGACAGAGAGAAATTGGAAACGGCGCTCGACTCCTCCCTCCTCGGCTCGTCCTCGAGCGCCGACCAACTGCTGGAGCTCCTCCTTCCTTCCCTCGTCCTCGCTCCTCTCCCCCCATCCGTGATGCTGTGCAGGAGGTCCAGGGTGGCTGCCTACCGCGCAAGAAGGAGAGACGGCGGTGGGTCCTGGTCCGGGAAGACGGATGCGGGGAGCAAGGGAGGCGACGGGGACGGGAGCCGGTGGTGGTGGGCCCTGCCGTGAGGAGGGGAGAGAGGGAGAGCAAGAGAGGAGGAGAAGGTGAGAGGCGGCTGGGGTGGAAAAGAGGAGGCTGCGTTGGCATTTCCTGGGGCATGTCTCTTGGGGTTAGGGTTTGGCTGCTGTGGGCCTTGGGCCAGTGGGGTGTGACTTGTGAGTGCGTTGGCATGGCTGGGCCGAATGGTGGCCAGCCCACTTTGGCCCTTTTTCTGTCTAGAATTGCCTCCATTTTTTCTGTCCGTACCGTTTCGTACAGAACGCTTAAGCAGCGCTTAAGCTTGCTTAAGCGGCAATTCCTCTGAGAGGTGCCTTACCGCTCGCTTAGCGCTTAACGCTTTTTTGAACCTTGCGGTTGTATGAACAATCTAGTGTAAGCACCCGCAAAACAAAAAACAATCTAGAGAAAGCATTAATGGTTCTTCATATCTACTTAGAAACAACTGTCAAATCCTTCCAAAGAAGTAGACCTTTCTTTCTTATCACCAATGACATGCTAAGCAACTTTAATTCCAAATATTGATGTATGGCAGACAGTTTCAGAATTCCAAATTGAAACAAGTAATGTCATAATCCATTTTAGATTTACAATCTTTACCTCTGAAGAAGGAAATGGTTGCAGGGGTAACAGTGCTGACCCTTGAATCAGGTATAGCATCTTTCTTCAGATAACCTCTTGACTTCAATGCAGGACTGCTATCGATGATGGCAACTCGCAGATGTTTGGTCAATGGCATATTAGCTGCATGTAGAATAAATAATCAAATGGGAAAGCTGAGATTATATACATATATGTTGGTACTTCTAATCTGAACCAATCATAGGGCTGTCAAAATTGATACACAAGGCGGGTTTTTTATCCAGACAACAAACCCCGATGCACTACAAACAGCATTAGCAACACTTCACGTTGAACTAATAAAATGACACAGAGAGACTTCTATTCCAATCCGACGGTGGCAGGTTTCCTTTTATTATGAGTAAAGTTGCATCCCATGATTACGAGGATCGGTCATCAGGATACAAGTAAACAAAACTAAGCTGGGCTAATGGACAGCTAAAGTAAGCAGAGAAAGAGAAGTACACAAAGGCAGCAATACCTACAGAGTGCACACGCGACGGCCAAGCCGACCATGCCTCCACCGACGATAGCCACATCGAGCTCATCATCCCCAGGTTTCATACCACCAACCTTGTCCGGGCCGTCCTACAATATTCACGGTCAGAATCACCAGCAATTGCTAGCATTAGGAACGAACCCTCTACGAATCTCGCAATTTTACAGCACCCAGAAGGCCCTATGGCGCCACGGCACAGGCAATTCGGGAAGAGAAAAGGTACCTGCGGCTCGGTTGCCCCCGCAGGCGCGCTGGAGAAGACCCTCGCAGTCGGACGGATCCGATTCGCCGCCGCGACGCATCTGGTTTGTGGGGAAAGTGGGAGGACACGGAATGAGTGAGCCAGGCCGGGGCAGACCAACGGCCTAAACCGTGGAGCGAGTGGAGGGGAGGGAGTGGGGCGCACCTTGTTCTGCGGAGCAGGGACTGGGCGGCGGCGGAGGCGCGCGCCGGCGTTGGCGTCATCGGCGAACGAGGAGGGTGAGCCCCTGGTCCTGCGAGCGAGACGTGGCCCGTTTGGGTCCGAACCAAACCTTGGTCTGGTTGGCTTAAGAGTTGAGACAGAGCTGGTCGGTGTGGTGGGCCTGGCTCTGCGGGTTTCCGCTCAAGGTCGAGTGCGCCGGGGAGAGGGACGAGCCGAGAATCCCGGAGGCCAACCCTGGTCAAGACCCTGGCGCAGCGGCGCAGGTGGGGAGACCTCAGAAGCGGCGTTCTTCGCCGATGGTGCCGATTCTTGCCGTCATCGCAGGGGAGGGCCAGTCGGGGCTTCCGGTTCCCCCCAATCCCCACCTATCCAGCGGGCAGCGGCACGGTCGACCTCCAGGCGGAAGGGACAGCGCTCCGCTGCGGTCAGTCGGGGCGGCAGGGTCGACCTCCGGGCGGTCGGGGACTCGGGGCACGTGCTTGCTGGCGGCCGGTCGGGGAGTCGGGGCTCGGGAGCTCGAGGCACCGTGCTTGCGGACGGCCGGGGACTCGGGGCTCGGGGCGGCTGTGCTCGCCGGTGGTCGAGGATTTGGGGGCACGGCGGCAGATGCAGGCGGGCGACTAGGTCTGGACTCTGGAGAGTGGAAACGGACGAGGGTGGATTTGCCTGGTGTGCTCGACCTTTTTTTTTTTGAAAGAGATATTTGCACCGTACATACATGAACTTGTCAAGGGGGAGCAAATACATACTCCCTCCGTGTCAAAAAGTAAGACGTTTAAGCGTTTTCCGACAACCCCGAAAATTGGGGAAGTTGACAATTTTATCCTTGTCGGAACACAGCGATACAGGTACAAAATTTGAAATCAGCTCCAGGTCCATCGCATCAGCTATCCCTCCACGATCAGCGTCGGGATCAACTCCGTCGCATCAGCGCTCCCTCCGCGAGAAGATCCCTCCGCTCCGATTTGGCCGTAGATCCCTCCGCCCCGATTTGGTCGCAGATCCCTCCGCCCCGATTTGGCCGCAGATCCCGCGCATCGCCGAGATTATCTCCGGCGCATCAGTGCTCGAGGTCCCGCGAGTCCAGCCGCAGATCCCGCAAGACGCCGGGATTAACTCCTCCCCTGATCTGGCCGCAACTCCAGCCGCAGATCCGGCGAGTCGCAGATCCGGCGAGCACATCCCGTAGCGTCCACGGCATCCCTCCGCGAGCCTGGTGTCCTGCGCCCGCGCCCGCCCTGATGCCCTGCCCGCCCCAGCAGCATGAGCTCCGCGCCAGCCTGATGCCCTCCGCCCTCCCTGGTTCATCAAAAACAGCAGCAATATCAGATCATCAACAATAGCAGCGAGTGCACACAGTGAAGAAGAAATAGCAGCAATAAGATCATCAGTACACCCTAGTTGCATCCCTCCCTGGTGTATCTTCTGGCAGATCATCAACAACAGCATCCAGTGCAGTTGTAATCAAAGCAGCAAGAACAACTGCTCCCTGGAGCATCAACAACAACAGTAGTATTGTGTATCTCCTGTTTGCAGCAGTAGTATCAGTACTCCTTCTGATTGCATTCCTGAATTCAGTTCAGTACTCCCTGGAGTATCAACAACATCAGCTTGATCCCTGTAGTACGTGCAGCAGTATCTTGATCCCTGTAGTACCTTGCAGCAGTATCAGCAACAGCAGTATCAAAAACAGCAGTATCAGAAACAGCAGTATGAACAACAATATGGCATTCCTGGACCTCAACTGTACGCCACCGGTAGACGACGAAGTAATGGAAGAACAAGTTTTCCATGATGAACAAGCAGTCAATATTGAACAAGGAATAGAAGAACATGATGATCCAGGTGTGCCACAGTACATTCCTGAATTCAGTTTAAATTTAGTGCAAAATTTCAGTTATGTCCAAAATTTGTTGCTACTGCTACTCCATTTGTAGCATGAACTGAAAATCAAGAAGGCACCGACATATTTCTTGCATTCATGTTGGTCTGGCTCTGTTTCTTTTTTTCCAGTTCATGCTAAAGAAATATAGTAAAAGCAATTGATTAATTTCTGGACTGAAAAATTATAACACCAGTAGCTGAAAAATTATCACACCACTAGCTGTTAGTAGCAACCAAAATTATTTACACCAAGGTTTACTTGGCAAGGAGTAGCAAGCAAAATTATTCAGTTCCATCTTGATTTGCTTTTATTTGAACAGTCAACCTTTACTTGTATTATTGAAGCAGTAATAAACAATTCATTTTCTAATATTCCATGCTGCTCTAATATTCCAAGAAGTGTTCTTACTTTAACTCATTAATTTCCATGCATGCAGGAGTACAAGAAGATGAAATTATGCTTGAAGATGAAGAAAATTTGCTTGAAGATGAAGGAAGTATAGCAGGTTTGCAGCAAACAAAAAGGACAAGAGTTCTACTAAATGACACTCAAAAATATGCTGCCTATGTGGCATTGCATACTCGTTCCATGAGCAGAGGAGGAAAACTTAAAAGAGATGACAAGAAAAATATTGCAGAATTTTTTGGAGTGGGCATTCAAGTTATCCAAAGGATTTGGCAAAAAGCCATGCAACAAATCGAAGCTGGTTTAGAGGTCGACGTCGCAAATAAAAGAAAAGGAAGATGTGGAAGAAAAGCAGTCGATATTCATATGGAACTAATCCCGACAATACCGTTGAATCAAAGATCCACCTTCCGATCACTAGCTTGGCAGCTAAGGTGCAGCCCTGCAACACTATTTAGACGCTTCCAAATGAAGGAAATAAGAAGGCACTCAAACTCACTGAAGCCATCACTAACCGAAAAACACATGAAGACGAGGGTGGAATTTTGTTTCTCATTCGTAGACGAGAAAACTAGAGCACATGCAAGGCCAAAAATGGCTAAAATGCTGAATATTGTACATCTAGATGAGAAATTTTTCAACATGACTAAAGAGGACAGGAATTACTACCTATTCCGTACCGAAGAAGACCCTATAAGATCAGTTGCAAATAAAAACAGCATTGGCAAAGTTATGTTCCTCACCGCGGTGGCAAGACCTAGGTTTGATAAAGATGGAAATGAGATATTTTCAGGTAGAATTGGTATGTGGCCTTTCGTAAGAGAAGTTCCAGCACAACGAGCAAGTGATAATAGACCTAAGGGTACAATGGAGACTAAGGCGGTTAAAGTCGACAGACAAGTGATGCGAGAGTTCATAATCAACAAGGTCTTGCCTGCTATAGTGGATGCTTGGCCTGATAAAGACGCCGGAGAAACCATTTTCATCCAGCAAGATAATGCGAGGCCCCATATTTTGCCCAATGACCCAGAATTCCTTGCGGCTGTTGCTAAGACTGGACTCGACATCAAACTGATTCAACAACCGGCAAGAAGCCCAGATTTAAACGTACTTGATCTTGGTCTTTTCAACTCGCTACAGTCGATAACAGATCGCAGAAGCCCAACAACTTTGCAAGAATTAATTAAAGGAGTTATGGAAGAATTTGACGGTTATGACGCCCATAAGCTCAACAAAATTTTTCTAACCCTCCAAGCTTGTATGGTGGAAATCATGAACCACAGTGGCAGAAATAATTATAAGCGTCCCCATCTCCATAAGGACGTGGTGGAAAGAGAGCTAGGGTACCTACCTCTAAGGATTCCTTGCCCTCCAGAAGTTTATGCCAATGCTCTCCAGGTGTTAGGCTTAGATGTTCATCAGGAGAGAGAAGGGTGCTAAGCTTATTATGTTGAAATGGTTGTTGTGTGTAAATTATGTTGAAATGGTTGTTGTGTGTAATTATGTTGAAATGGAATACTTGTGTGTAATTTATTGAGACTCTAAGAAATGGTTGGGTGTAATATATCGATATTTGTGTTTTGCTATTTCGAGTATTTGGCTTAATTGTGTTTTTATTTGGAGTAGGAAGCAAGCACTTGCTGCTGCTTCTAGCAAGCAGTGAAAGTGGTACTGCTGCTGCCACCTCCTTGACAGAAATTATAGTTACAAGTATTGGAACTGCCTAAACACTCCTAAAAGGCAGATTTAGTGTACCAAAAAATTTCAAACTTTGACTGCTAATAGAAATAGTTTTCATTAGAAGCACTACAGGAAACAAACAAGTTTTAGTGTACCAGAAGGATCGGTTGAAGAAAATGTACCAGAAGAAGAAATACCGGAAGATAATGCATTTTAGTGTTGGTACTAGTGCACTAATGATCAAACATGCTTTTTGTAGAACGAGTCGCCATCAACCCTGTATTGTTGCTTCGAGAGAAAGCATGATGTAATCAAGGGATCCACCATTTGTATGGTTCTCTGCTTCTTTGCTGCACTGACAAACAAAAGTTGACATCAGGATTCAAATCTATGCTTAACTGCTCGGTTATAATCTAAACAGAGGCCATCAACTAGTTCTGGTCATACTTTGCTGCATCTTTCCCTTTGTTGCTTCTCGCTTCAAGTTGGTTGAGATCAGAATTTCCCACTAGTTTCTTCTACAGAGGAAGCAGAGGATTAAGATCATGTCAGCATTTGCATAAATCAAACAAGAATACGTTTTTTGTTCAAAGTGCAATATGCTCACATCAGATGGTACCGATTGTTGTTTTCCTTGAGCTGGTGAGGCACCTTTGCTGCTGCTTACGCCTCACTTAAGGTCTCCCAGGACCGGACTCAGCAAGTGAGGGCCTCGCCAGCATGGTCACAATGAATTGCTCTCTCGTTTGCCCATTTGTCAGTTCTTGAGGCCGTGATTGCCTCGCTGCAGATTGTTCTTGCCTCCAGCTCTGGTCAGGGTCATACTGCTGGGCCATTGCCTGTGGCGGCCTTCTAATTGGTTCTTGGGTCCCCAGATACCTCTGCCCATTGTTCCTTGTATCTGTGAATAATTCAAACAACAATCAAGTTGTCAAACACTAGCTTCTTAGCACAGAACCATCACAAAGGAGTATCTGTTAAGTTAGTCAAGTTTCAGTTAAGGCATGACCGCATGATTAAGTTGCTGCAAGCTGCTGCAAGCAAGAAGTGCTAGCTGCTGCTAAATCGATGCATTCCATAAGTGAATTCAACCAAACTACAGCCCTGATTCTTCTACTCCAATAGTCCAAGTAATTTAATTTCAGTTATTTACGGGAATAGAGCATTATTTCTTCTACTGCTAGGCGCATTATTTCTTCTACTACTAGGAGTAGGATTACAATATTCAATGAAGTTAGGCGTAGAACTTTCACAACAAGTGTAGTACTATCAAGTTCACTAAACAAACGCCTGAGAAGAAAGTTTTCTGCAAGTGAGATAAACATACCAATATTTCTTCATCCAGGTAAGAAATCATGAATAAGCCCTCGAACATCCTGTTTGTAACAGAAAAGGAGGAATGTGACATAACTTGTAAATCCATGTAATATGCACTACAGTTACTAACACATTCATGGGATCTTTCAGATAGGCAAAAAATGCAAATAGACGGCATGGATAGAGTAGTGAAAGCATTCCTCAGTAGTCACTGTTGGCGGACAGTATTCCAACAATTCAATATTTTTGGCAAAGAATACAGTGATTACAAATATATTCAAGCGACCAGGATTTCTTTAACAAGAAAAGTCCAATAACAAATCCTGCAGCTGCCATGTCCGAATGGGCAATATGTTCCAGAAAAACCATGACTTTATTTGAAGAAAATAATTTTATTTTATTTTATTGAACCAATCATCCTTCAGCACTAAATGAGAGTTCTACTAAAAAACACATTCCTTAGAATAGTTGTCTCTAATCCATCTAAACCACTGCAAGAAATGCATCTAAACTTGTTATTTCACCAAATGACTGAGGTAAGCAAGGAGTAGGCTACTGTAAGCAAAGTTTCTAGCACTGCAAGCACTAAGCAAGTGCAAAAAATTAACGCTTAGAATAGGAACAATCTTCATAGGAGTAATTCATACTGTGTTGGTACGTGCGCGGAGGTGCCCGAAGTCCCTGAGGGTCTCAAGAGTGATCTTGGTCTTGGGCAGCGGGTAGGCAACAGCGTCCAACCTACCCTACCTCGCTGACCTTGTCCACCTACAACTTGATGCGCTGCTTGGCCTCTACCGGGGGCTTCTGGAGCACGCCCTCGGCGACGACGGAGGTGCCAGTGTGCGTGAGATGGTCAAGCGGGTGCACGTCCTTGTCGACCATGACCTGGAGGTTCCCATGGCATCACCTATCGTTGACCTCGAGGAAGGCGAATTCGCCCTTTCCCTGCTCGCGGCTGGTTTTGACCCAGCCGCCGACGACAACGCGCTGCCTGGCCAGGGACTCGCCGACGTCCAGGATGGCGCGGATGCGGGTGCGGGTGGTCGGCGGCTTGAGCTCGGACGGGGGCGCTGAGGAGATGGAGGCGGCGACCAGCTCGGAAAGAGCAGATCAAGCGCCGGCGCACAAAGATCCAGCGCCGCCGCACGCATATCCACTGCCTCCTCGCCCAGTAGCACCGTCGCCGGCGGATAAAAATGGAACTTTGACCTTCGGTGTGGGAGAGAACTAGGGTTATGGAGTGTGAGAGAACTAGTGCTGCACAGCAAGGTGGACACGGGGAGGAAGAGCGCGCCGACAACGGGGAGCCTGAGGAGAGCGTGGTGGAGCCGCCGAGAGAACGCTGGAGCGAGTGGGGAAGAAGAGAGCCATGTCCGCGCGGGGGTGAAGCGACAGAGAAGCGCTTCTGCGGGAGCGAATGGGGAACGACCGAACGAGAGAGGAGCGTGTCTGCGCGAGGGTAATCTGGGAAACTTAGAAATATTTTGTACGTGACGAAACTTGTACGTGAAAACGTTCCGCGTCTTACTTTCTGAAACGGAGGGAGTACATGAACTTGCAAAAGTGGACACGAACTTGCGAGGTTGGAGAAAACATACTCCCTCAGTCTCAATTTAACTCAATTTAACTGTCGCAACTGTAATTTTATAAAAAAGCCCTTGAAACATTTGAGACACAACCCGCGGTCCAGAGCCTGTCGGGACACAACCTGTTGTGCTACCAAGCTCCGCCCGCACTCTGCCGCCGACCTGCCGCCGCCGTGCCGCGCTCCCATCCCCTCCACCTTGTGCTCCACTTCGCCGTTCTCCCTTACACCTCGTCGTTCTCGCCTCCACCTCGCTGTGCTTCCCTCGCCGCTGAACTTCCCTCCCGTCGCCGCGTCGCTCCCTTCCACCAAAAGGTCCGATTTTTTGGTCCAACTCACCGGCGAGGCCAAATCCCGTGTCTGCAAGTCTGGATGCGCCAAGCACGGACGAGGAGGCCCAGGAGCTACGACGAATCGACGTTCACGGCCTCCGCCGGAGCTGAAGAACAAGCCGATGAGACAGGAGCTCTGCGGTCGATTCCGTTGGTGTGGGGGATCAGCGAATATGACGGAGATTCAGGTAGCCATGGCTAGGCTCGTGGTCTCCGCCGGGGCTTCGGGGAGCCATGGCTGCTGGGTTGTACACTCCTACAGTCCTACTGCGGTATAAGCTTAGATCTTTCTGCAACCAGAATGTGAGTGCTCCTAGTTGAGCTTATATATTTCTGCACAAATGTCTCTCCTCCAATTGCTACACATTGTTGGACTTGAAATTCCTAGTTGAGCTGGATAAGAAAATTTTGTTGCGTTGCACTTGGATGCAATATGCGGTGTTTAATTTGTTTTCTGAACTTAAGTGGTGTTGGTTACTTTGTGCTAACTGCACATTTAGTCTTGATTGTTGATTGCTTATGCATTAGTCAGTGAGAGTCATGCATTTTCTATTGTGCAGCAGCTCTGAACTTGTTGTGTTATTTCAGTGAAATTGTTGTTCAGTTCAGTTAGTTGATGAATTTTGTGAAAGCAATAAGGCAGTATTTTTGACTTGTTCTGGAAGCAAGAGTTATCTAATGTTAAGTTCATGAAAGTCAGTAATAAGTCAGCATTTCTTCTCTCCCGGAAGCAAGAGAAACGGGTTTGTCCATCCAGTAATTTTGCAGAAAAATATACTGTCAGATAACTAAAGCAGTTCCATATAATGATTCAACACTTCGACTAATTGTGTAATGCTCAATCAGAAAAAAGAGATCTGATGAATTAAAAATACTAGTGTCAATGCAAGTGCACTAGATGCACTAGTTTTAGGAGTGGCGGTACAAGTGCATCCAGTGTGACTAGATGCACTAGTTTGGTTGTATGAATGCAACATCATGATATACTTGTGAAGCTGCATATCTCGGTTTCCCCCCTGCATTGACATGTTAACATGATTGGTACATCTCATGTTCATCTTTAAAGAGAACCGTGTAAACCCCCAAGTCTTCCTGCCTATACCCATATTATCATTTGCATATTCTGAACTTTTCTCATATGTTTCGTTTGCAACCTGTATCTGTAATATCCTTTAAGTTATTCTTGTTGTTAGATGATTCTGACGGAATGTTGCATGTTACTCTTACATGCAAGTATAATCCTTATAAAGTTCAATGCTCTGTTTAGTTGTTACTTAAGTCACTTTTATTGTTACATAGGACATGCCAATATTTGGACTTTGTGTTGCAAGAGCTTGGTCGACCTACTGTTTCTTTGCACTCCCACAAGGATAAGTCGCTAAGGCTTTCGGCGCTGCTACTGACGTGGGCAGCCGTGAGTTGGATATCCCAACTGTTGATCTTGGATATCCCAGCCGTGGGCGAACAGCAAGAGCTACTAGGGGAGGGCTCTCTATAAGCTTTGTCACTCAGGTTTGCTGAATACCGATCTTACATGTAGTTCGTCACGTTGTCACTAATTAAGACAAGCAGCAACTAAGATGTTATGTTCAATTGCAGCACAGCAGTAGTAGAATTTCAGAACCCTCTAGAGGATCACCGTGACCGTGAGGACAATGAGCGGTTCACAGGAAGCTGCTTCAAAAGTGGTAAAGTGCTTGATTCCTACTGGGAAAATAGGTGTCTGTAGCAAGTGCATTCAGATGCAGGTTTAGTGTATCCCAATGATTTGGGAAAAGGAACATACAAAATGCACGGTACTGATTCCTTTTACATAAACGGCACCCCCCGAGAAGGGCCCGTGCTCCATTATTATTGCAATAACGGAACCACCAACCAGTTCAACAAAAAGCGTTTTTGTGCATAGGGACGCAACCCCTCCACACACACCCAGCCACCACACGGATTAGTATATGTACAAGAAGTCACCAGGTCCAAAGCTTGGACAAAAGAAAACCGAACGACAAAGGCCACCCAGGGAAGACAAACGCTGGGGGAAACTAAGCAGCTTCAAAGTCAAGAGTAACAGGCCCAAAGTATCAATCAACTAGCATCTTCCATTGTTTCATCAACAGCATCTTCCAGCAGTAAGGTCTGACGATTCACCACACCACTTGCACGAGTTCCAGCGGCTTCAGCAGTTGTTGCTACACGGATCAGTGTATTGGCACCTTCCCTGAGATCATCGCGTTCTTGTTGTGGATGAAGACCTGCCCAGTAATTCAAAAAGACACACGAGTAACTGATTAGTTCGAAAGGAGAGCTGATTAGTTTTGCCTCGAAACAGGCCCTATTCCTCAGCTTCCAGATGGCCCAGCAAATAGCCGCCAGGCCGGTAATCTGAATGTTACGAGATGCAGAGAGATATTGTCGTATCCACCAAAAGTATTGCAAGAAAGACCCCGGTCGATCCCTAGCACCCACAGCGGTACCCACCACACTCCAAACATATTTCGCCGCGTCACACCGAAAGAACAGATGCAAGATCGATTCATCATTGTCACAGAACTGACAATCAAAATTCCCCACCCATTTTCTTCTCTTCATATTGTCTTTTGTAGGGATCGCATTGTGCCAAATAAGCCAAAGCCATACTTTAATCTTGAAAGGTATTTTTGCCTTCCAAAGATGCTTGAAAGACCTATCCACCCCCATGCTTGACAGATGGTTGTACATCGATTTCACAGTAAAAACTCCTGATTTTGTCCACCTCCAACTAGGTGTGTCTACATTGTCATTCAAAGCAACACAAGCCAGCTTATTATTCAGGCTTCTCAAGTTATTTTGCAAATCCCCAACCAGCCACCTCCTAAAGGAAAGTGACCACCCCCTGCCAGCCATTTCAGCTACAGAAGCTTCCTGATCATTGCAAATATCAAATAGACCACGAAACGATATCATCAGAGGGATATGCCCACACCAAGCATCTTTCCAAAAACTAGTTCTTCTTCCATTGCCTATCCTCATGACTCTCCCCTCCAAGTAATGGTGTCTAATTTTCAGCAGATCAGACCAAAAAGCAGAGTCCTTGGCATTATGTTTTATCACTGTGATCCCTCTCTCACCAAGATATTTAGCCCTAATAAAATGTTGCCAGGGCCCATCTCCAGACTCAAGTTTCCACCACCATTTACACATAAGGCTAATATTAAACTTAGCCAGATTTTTAAGACTGAGGCCACCTTTTTTTCTAGGTTTGTAAATTATTTTCCAGCTAAGCAGATGGTATCTCCTCCTAGCTGCACTGCTTTGCCACAGGAAAGATCTCCTTGGCTTATCTAGATCTTCCAAAGTTGTTTTATGTAATAAGAACAAGGACATGTGGTATACTGCCACTGATGACAAACAAACATCAGTTCTAATGACTCTGCCCCCAGTAGACAGAGCCCCTCCCATCCATCCATCCAACATTTTTCTCACTTTCCCTCCCAAAAATTGCATTTCCTTGACAGATTTTCTCCTGGAGTTGACAGGTACCCCAGGTAAGTAATGGGCCACTCCCCTTTCTGACAATTAAACATATCAGTATAAGTTTGTTGTTTGTCAGCATCCTCTAACACCATCAACACTTCACTTTTTTCAAAATTTATCTTAAGACCAGACATGCTCTCAAAAATATACAGCAGTAATTTCAGGTTTCTAGCAGATTCCATATCATCTTTCAATAGGAAGATAGTGTCATCTGCATACTGCAGAATGGCAACCCCCCCATGGATCAGGTGTTCAGCCAAACCAGTCACCAACCCAGCATCTTGTGCCCTGTGCACCATTTTGGCAGGATTTTCAGCAGCAACATTGAAAAGAAATGGAGACAAAGGGTCTCCCTGCCTTACACCCTTATAACTAGCAAAATAAGGCCCACCTACATCATTCACCTTAACACTCAAGGTCCCATGATGTATAACACTTTTCAACCACTCCAGCCATTTCCCACTGAATCCTTTCTGCTTACAGGTCTCAAGGAGGAAATCCCAGTTAACCTTATCATAGGCTTTTTCAAAATCAATCTTCAAAATCACTCCCTGTTTCTTCTGGCACTTAGTCTCTTTTATGATTTCTTGTAACAACTCTACACCATCAAGGACGTGTCTCTGTTTGATGAAAGCAGTCTGGCACTTATTTATCAATTTCCCCATGTAGGACTCAAGCCTGTTAGTCAGAGCCTTAGTAAAGATTTTGAACAAGACCTGCAACAGGCAGATGGGTCTATATTTTTGAATTATGTCAGCATCTTCACTCTTAGGAAGAAGAGTGATAATCCCATAATTGATTCTAGATAAGTCAATATCATGCAAGAAGAACTCATGAAATAAACCCATCAGGTCACTTTAATGATTGGCCAACAGGTCTGATAAAATTCTGCAGGAATCCCATTAGGTCATGCTGCCTTATTTCTTTCCATGCCATCAACAACTGTTTTGATTTCCTCTTCAGTAAACTGTCTATCTAAATCATGTCTATCATCTTCAGATAGAATCTCCTCCACATTCCACACATCACTCCTAAGATTGAAACCTTTAGCCACAGAGGGGCCAAAGAGTTCTTTATAAAAAGCAGTGGCATGTTGCAGGATGTCAGATGTCCCCTGAATAACATCCTGACCTTTTTTCAAAGAAAAAATCACTTTTCTTCTCCTCCTACCATTAGCTACCCTGTGAAAAAAGTATGTGTTCCTATCACCTTTTAGCAGCCACATTTCACTAGACCTTTGATGCCAGTAAGCCTCCTCAGCTTCATGAATTTTCATCAAACTATTCTGAATCTGCCCTTTCCTGGTAAGCTGGTCATTGGATAAAGGACCAGTTTCTTCCAACAGTTCAAGTTCTTGCAGCTTCTGTAACATTTCAATCTTAAGTTTCTTATTATTACCTCTCAGATTAGCCCCCCAGCCTTTCAGGTGTTTTTTAACATTTTTTAACTTTAACTGAAACTGCTCTAGTCTAGAGCGAGCCCTCACAGGTTTGGACCAAGCTTTCTCTATTTTGCGCAAGAAATCTTCCTCCTTAAGCCAGCTTTTTTCAAAGCTGAAATCCTTTTTATTCTCAGAAACACCTTCCATGGTATCAAGGATGATAGGATTATGGTCAGACATCTCCCTAGTAATTTTGTGAACTGTAACCAAAGGGAACAGTTTTTCCCACTCTCTGTTCATGAGAAATCTATCTAATTTTTCCAAAGTTGGAATATCATGGTCATTAGTCCAGGTATATGCCCCTCCAGTCATATCAATTTCCCTGAGTTCATATGTATTAATGATGCCATTAAAAATATCTCCCCATTTCATAGAGGCAATACTCTTATTCTTGTCAGCAGAGCATCTAAGCAAATTAAAGTCTCCACCAATGAGCATTGGAAGAGACTGGTATGCACACACACCAGCTAACTCAACTAAGAAGTTATTCTTATCTCTCTCATGTGCTGCTCCATAAACAATAACCCAACACCACTCAACTTTCTTCTTGAAATCATACACCACCACTTGTCAACAGCACGGTACTGATTCCTATACTCAGACACCTCTGCTCTAGCACACCACCGGGCTCTAGACCCTCAGCTTCTAATTACTTTTTGGATTCGTGTATGTATCTCCATTTGGCTTCTAATTACCATAGTATGATGGTGTGTCATATACGGCTATATACGAACTCAAAATGTTCGTGCTTTGAGACTGGGTTGAAGCAACAAAGCATGACTAAAAGCCCGTTTGGCATCAAAGTACTTTTGAAGTATTCTACCATACCAGGGTTATAAAATCACTGCTGGATTAATTATCTTGACAATTTGATGCAACGGATACTATGTCTTTAAAACTGAGATAGGCTCTAAAACTGTATTTTCATACTATATTGGAAACTTTAATCCTCACCTGTTTGTTTTGTAAAGTAAAGAATGGTTTAGCCTGGCGATGAAATGGCTGCCAAACACAGCCTAAACCATTTCAAAGTCTGTAGTTTCTCTCTGTGAAGTTCAACCTACAGGTTTTATGAAGGGTTGCTTATTATTACCACAGAAACGAACAGGTTCGCAAATAGACATCGTTTTATGCCTCTTGCACAATTGCAGTCTTTAAGTTTACTGCAGCTTATGACTCCATTTATGCCTCTTGCACGAGATAGAAGATGATGAGGGGAACCGATTCGATGCATATGAGGGCGACGACAAAGAAGTCACTAGAGATATTTCAGTTTCTATTGATTCCTTATGCAAGAAGAAGAACATGCTATCGAGTGCTTGATGCATTTCTCTGTCGAAAGGTATTGCCTTGTGCAATTTTCTGTCAGTTTGAACTGCAATGCAACTGTCATAGGATCTTCTCAACTCTTGCAGGTTCCTGGTTCTTTCATCTTTCAGCGTCACGTTTAGGTTCGTTGTGTGCCCGCAAGGTCCTAGTTCACCTTCAGTATCCCTGTGTGGGAAGGTGCTTGATCGACGCCTTCAGGAAGATGGACGCCTGCAGGGTCGAGCTCTCCTTCGCCAGTCTTGTTCCCCTGCAGCAGCGCCTTGCCAGTCCCGTCTTCGTCGCTCGCCTACGGCAGAGGGGCTCTCCCGCGGACGGAAGGGGAGGCGGCGGATCGGCGGTGAGGCGAGGGGACGCCCGCGGGAGCATCTGGAATTTTGTGGGCTGAGGGGGGGCGGCGCGGCCGTAGGAGGGAGCTCTCTGCCCGGAGCAGGGTGACTGGGCGAGGTCGAGCTTCCTCGTGGCGCGTTAACGACGGCGGCGAGTTCGAGCTCCCTCTGCACGGGAGCTGTGATGCGGGGCGCGGGAACTGCGATGAGGGGGTGCGGACGGCAGGCGACTGCTGGCGACGACAACGGCAACACGGATGCAGACGGCGAGGTGTAGCTCCTGCGTGCGCCGGCAACGGGCGGGGTCCTGCCTCTGGACGGAGAAGAGGAAGATGTACAGGATCTGAATCACAAGGACTGATTTGTAACGTTGTCTAAACATTTGGATTTCAGTGTAAAATGTCATTTGTACGTGCGGGAATGGATGCCTGCGACAGTTATTCTGAGACGGAGGGAGTACAAAACCTCCCTAATGACGCCACATAAGCTGCCACGTCGGCTGTTTTTTGCTGAAAACCCCCTGCGAATCTTTGAGATTGGTTAGGGGAGGAGAATTAATTGCCAGGTGCCCCGTTTTCTTGCATATTTATGTCTAGGTCCCTGGCAGTTATTACGTGTATTTGGACCAACAACGTTTGCTTCTCCAATTTGTCGTCACTTCCCTTCCCTGCCCCGACCATCGTCGCCACTTTCCTCGCTAGTCCCCGCCGTCGCCGTCGTCAACCTTCGTCGCCTCGCCTCCCTCAATGTTGGACATGAACCAGTGCTGCGGTACGAGATGGAGCCTCCCGATTACGGTGCGCACGCCCTCCTCTGCCCCTTCTTCTCTGTCTCCTTAGCTCTTCGCACGCAGCCATGGCGGGTGGGGGTTAGCTAGGGTTCTTGATCGTAGAGGAATCAGCACATTGCGGGTGGAATCGGCGCGTAATCTCAGTTCCAATCGTTATTTGGGCTTGATTTAGAGGTAGAAGCTGAATTTTTTTGGTGGTTCCGTTCGTCCAATTGTGCCTTGTTGTGCGCAAGATTTAGGTCCAATTGGTGGTTCTGTGTTGTGAATCGGTGGTGGGTATGCTATGAGTTGTGTTTTAGAAGTGGAGGGTAGTGATTTCGAGCATGCCCTGTTTCGGCATATTTTGGATAGTTCATGCTCATTGACAGAAAAGATGATATTTTTATAGATTTGTGGCTTCGTTTTGATGCAGAAATGTGCTTAGATTGCTCAATTATGAATTTACTTAGCAGATGACACCTTAGGGCATCTCCAGTCGTTGCGCCCCCCCAGGACGCGAAAACCGTCGCTTTTTTTTGCGCCGCGGCGCTAAACGGCGCTATTCTGGGAACTGGGGGGCGCGTTTCACAGCCGTGAACCCAGGCCGCCCCCCAGCGGCGACTCGGCCCAATTTGGGCAATAGAAAAATTGCACACCAAATAAATAGAGTTTTGCCATACAAATAAATAGAGTTTTGCCACACAAATAAATTGTTCAACAATTTAAACAAAAAAAAATACACTAGTCATCGTCTTCAACATTGCCATTCCCCTTTCGCGCCCACAAATGCTCTTGCGGCGACCGGGCTTCGATCCAGTGCGACGCGGCGCGGCGTCCTGGGCCAGCAATCCGGCCAGGCAGCTCAGGACGAGCAGGTGCTCCTCGTCGTCGATGGCGGCCTGGTTTTCCTCGTCGAATAGCTCGGCGAGCATCTCCTCGCCGTCGGAGTCCATGGCTCGGACAGAGCGTCGAACACCTTGCGGGCGGTGGACGCGGCTCACTGGACGGCGGAGACGCGCTCGAACGGCGGCGGCGATGTGGTGGACCAGCCGATGGTGGTTTTTCTAGGCGCTCTTGTGCGATGGTGGCCGACGGTGGCGGCGTGGGGTGCGGCGGTGGGGCGGCGACGGCGAGGCGAGCGAGTGGAAAAGACGATTCGGGGGGGAGGGGAAAGTGGGCAAATAGCTCTCCCTCGCCGACAGCGCTGGCCCACGCGCGCTTTTCTTTTCGCCGCCCCCCCCAGGCCGAACCCAACGGGCTGGGTTCCGCCTGGGGGCGGCGGCGCTAATTTCCGCCGAAACGGCGCTTTTTCGGGTCCTGGGGGGGTCGACTGGTGAAAAAACGGCGGTTTTCGCCCAAAACGGCGCTAATTTGCGTCCTGGGGGGACGACTGGAGATGCCCTTATGATCTGCATATTTGTGCACACTATGAAGTGGGAGTTAACTGAATTCACATACTGCAAGTGTTCACTGAATTTACTGCAAGTGTTAACTGAATTGTACTGGAAATTGGTTGTGATGTTTTTGTGTCTTTTGTAATGTAGGTGGTGATCCTGATAAATTCTCAGTTCAAATAGATCACAATGGCTTTTTTGTTGGTTTGAGAGGGAAATTGAGCTATGATGATGGCACAACTCACTGGTTTGACCATTGTGAATCAGACACATGGTCACTGCTGTGGATTCATTATCTGGTGAAGCAATTAGGCCATGAAATTGAAGCAAGGACAAGGGTGTACTGGTGCCTTCCTAATAAAACTTTGCAAGATGGCTTGATCTGCATTGAAAATGATGCTCACACAATACTAATGACTGAAGCTGCAAAGGAGCATAAGACACTGAGTTTGTTTGTGGATCACACAGATTTTGTTAAGTTTTTCAGGCCTGATGTTCTTGCAAATGTAGGTCTAGGACTACCCACTGTTAACATTGCAGACCAAGATGGGGCAGACAATGATGTTGATGAACCAGAGCAAATGCAAGAAGGAAGAGTGACGACACCTAGAAGAAGAACTGCAGCTGATGGTCAGGGAGAAGATGAGAGGGATGATGATGACTCAGAGCAAGATGGGACAAACAATGAATTTTATGACAATGTTTGGGATGCTGAGGATGGAGATGATGACATATTTTTAGCAACTGTTGACATGGAAGTAATTGACAACAATGAAATGGTTGTAGAAGTAGAAGAAGAGGATGATGCAGGGCTTGATCATGAAGACCTCCATTTGACAAAAGAATAAGAGCAGGAGCTCAAGTACAAGTTTAGTGTGTTCAATCCAGAGGTTGACATGGCAGCTCCTATTTTCAAAGTGGGTCAGGTGTTTAGTTGTATGAAAGAGATAAGAAGTGCAATCAAGCCTTACAGTGTTAATGAGAGAGTTAAGTTGTTTAAAAAAAGAATGATCCAACCAGGATAGATGCTCACAAAAGAATTCTTAACTGAAGCAAAAGAGAGCATCAAGAAGCAAATATAAAACAAATTTAAGTCTAAACCACTTCCTATGAAATAGAATCTTGTAGAAAAACAAGTCATGAAAGCACAAAGTGGTTAGCATAGGAAGACAAAATAAGTGCAACTTCAGAAATTTCAACATAAAGAGGGGTAATTTGATATTTTTTAGATGCATAAGACTATGTTTCCCTCTCTCATAATAAATTTCAGTAGCATCATGAATAAAATTAAAAATATAACTATCACAAGAATCGTTCTTATCATGAGCCACATGCACAAAAGAATTATTACTCTCCACATAAGCATAGTCATTCTTATTAATAGAAGTGGAAGAAAATTCAACAAAATAGCTATCATTATTATTCTCATCACCGTAATCATCAAACATAGGAGGCATATTGTAATCATAATTAATTTTCTCCTCAATTGTAGGTGGACTGAAAATAACATATTCATCATATATTGGAGGCAAAGTATCATCAAATAAATTTTCCTCCTCAAAACTTGGGGGACTAAAAATACCATGTTCATCAAAAATAGCTTCCCCAAGCTTAGACTTTTCCATAGCATTAGCAATAATGGTGTTCAAAGAATTTATACTAATAACATTGCTATTAGCATGAAGATAAAGTTCCATAGGTTTTTTTAATTTTCTCTTCAAACACTTCATGTCCTAACTCAAGATAAAGATTATAAAGTTCTCTCATATTTTTGTTGTTTTCCATTAAGCCTAATTAGTGAAAATAAAAACAAGAAACAAAAAGGTATAATTGCATAATCTAAAGGAAATAACTTCGAGCACTCACACCCGCGGATGTGAGAACCTTTTACCTTACCTCCCCGGCAACGGCGCCACAAAAGAGCTTGATGTCTACGCACGTTTCTATTCTTGTAGACAGTGTTGGGCCTCTAAGTGCAGAGGTTTGTAGAATAGCAGCAAGTTTCCCTTAAGTGGATTACCCAAGGTTTATCGAACTCAGGGAGGAAGAGGTCAAAGATATCCCTCTCAAGCAACCCTGCAATTACGATACAAGAAGTCTCTTGTGTCCCCAACACACCTAATACAATTGTCAGTTGTATAGGTGCACTAGTTCGGCAAAGATAGAGTTAAATACAAGTAATAAGGATGTTTATAAGTGACAATAGCAATCTGAAATAAAAATGGCAGCAAGCAAACATGTAGCAGAACTGATTGTAAATGGTGTATCAATGCTTAGAAACACTCTCAATAATAATAGCATAATTGAATGCGTAAATATCTCTCTTCACTATGCTAGAACGAACCACTCTCCGGTCGAATAACAAACACCAATTCATTGCGTAGGGCTGTAACAACACTCCTCAAGTTTGTATTCCCATGTCTAGTTAACCCCACGCTGTCACTATGAGCGCCCTAGAAGGTACTAAACAAACGCCACAATTTCATAGGGTCATCCAACACAAGATATAAATATCATGCTAAACCACACGGTGCACACACTGTCACCTTTACACCGTGATCAAAGTGTCTACGGAGATGTGATAATAAAACCACTCGAGTAGCATAACAGATGAAGAGTACATCTACATATTCAACTAGATTACAAAGCTCATGATCACATAAAGATCACGCAATGGGAGAGAAATATGAACACATAGCTACCGGTAGAGCCTTAGCCCCGGGGGAGAACTACTCCCTCCTCATCATAGGAGACAGAAACGACGATGGAGATGGCGGTGGAGTCGATGGAGATGGCTCCGGGGGCACTTCCCCGTCCTGGCAGGGTGTCGGAACAGAGATTTATGTCCCCTGAAACTTGTCGGCAGCGGCAGCGGCGGCGGAGCTACGGATGTTTTTTGTGGAAAAGGCCGACCCCCTTTAGAGTTTATGCATTGGGAGACTATATAGGCGAGAGGGCAACGTCGGTGGGCGCCCGAGGGGCCCACACCACCCCCAGCGCGGCCAGGGGCTAGCTCGCACGGAGGCATGGTGTGGGGGCTCCAGGCCCCCCTCCAGGTCTTCTTTGGACTTTCGAGATGTGTCGAGAATTCTAAGACTATTGGCTTTTGAATCATCCAATTCCGAGAATATTTCCAGAACAACTTTCATGAAACTAAAAACAATAGAAAACAGGAACTGGCTCTGTGGCATCTTGACAATAGTTTAGTCCCGGAAAATCGATAAAAATTATATAAAGTGTAAGGAAACCATGTGGGAAACAACATGAAAACAACATGGAACATCAGAAATTAAGGATACATTTATGACGTATCGGCTGCCGTAACTGCCTGCCGTAGACCCGCCATAGACATGCCAATCTCCCTCCCTCCTATGGACGAGCTCGCCGCTTCCAGGCGAGGCCACAGACAGCCCACTCCCCACCACGCCCGTGGGGTGTTCGGCGTTTTGCCTCTTCGGCAATGGGACTTCGACGATGAGGAGATGTTTGCCGCTCTGATGGACGAGGAAGCCGATGAAGCCGTCGACGACGCCGAGCACCTCATGTGCCTTGCCGCTCTGGCCGCTCTGTTTGTGCAGAACGCGAAACCCCGGGATGGTGGATCAAACTTTGGTCGCCGGAAGGGCAAGGATAAACAGCGAGTGGAGGGCTACTGCATCCTCTACACCGACTACTTTGCTGATGCTCCATTGCACGACGAGGCAGTGTTTCGGCGCTGATTTTGGATGAGCTGGAAGCTCTTCCTCGACATTGTGCATGCCATACGGGAGTTCGACAGCTATTTCGTTTGCAAGAAGGATTACACCGGGACGGTTGGATTCACCTCGCTCCAGAAGTGCACTGTGGCTATGAGAATGCTTGCATACGACGCTCTCGGCGATACCCAATTTGATTGTTTGATATTCTACAAAATAATGCTGGTAGTGTTTGGCACAAAGTACTTGAGATCACCCAATGCTGAAGACACTGCTCGGATCCTAGCACATAATGAAGCAAGAGGATTTCCCGGGATGCTTGGAAGCATCGACTGTATGCATTAGGCATGTAAGAACTGCCCGTTTTCTTGGCAGGGGATGTACAAGAGGACGAAAGGATCTTGCAGTGTGATACTTGAGGTAGTGGCTACAGAGGACCTCTGGATTTGGAACGCCTTCTTTGGCATGCCTGGAACTCACAATGACATCAACGTCCTGTAGTGCTCCCCGGTCTTTGGCAAACTTGTTGAAGGCCATGCCGCTCCGGTGAACTATGAGATCAATGGCCACCAGTACAACAAGGGATACTACCTAGCGGATGGTATCTATCCAAGATGGTCAACATTTATGAAGACTATCTCCAACCCAGTATCAGGAGGCAAGCAATCTTGGTTTGCTCAGCGCCAAGAGGCTTGTAGGAAGGATGTTGAGCGAGCATTTGGTGTGGTTCAATCTCGGTTTGCTATTGTCCGGTACCCTGCTCTGACTTGGTCCAAGGAGCATATGTGGGAGGTGATGAACTGTTGTGTGATCTTGCACAACATGATCATCGAGAACGAGCGTGACGACTCAGTGTTTGACACTGAAACATATTTCAGACAGGGTCCTCTTGCAGCTGTCGATCATCAGGAGCCGGCATAATGGAATGCATATCTAGATAGGTGACAACAGATCCGAGACCCCGGTGCACCAAGAGCTGCAACATGATCTGGTGGAGCATCTCTGGAGACTCAAAGGCAACACCTAGTTTCATGTGTTTTCATTTGTGCTCAAAACTTGTTCAATTATGTTGAAATATTTGATTTTCAGCGATTTGTGTGCCAAAATATATGTTACGTTAAAACTGTGCGGAAATCATGCCGAATTTGGTCGAATTTCATGGAACGACGAGTGTATACTGAACGTGTGACGAACTTGTGCCGAATTTGGACGAAAACCGACAAAACTACGCCAATTTGGGTGAAAATAAAACATTCGGGGCAGTACGCTGTGTACGCGGCTGGGAAGCGACGCCCCAGGACGAAAAATGACGACGGGCTCTCCCGAGAGGCGCTATTTAGCGCCGAAAATTGGCCCTATGGGCGAACGGCTGGAGATGCTCTGAGGGCCAAGTGGAGCCCAACCCCTCCCGTGGATATATTCAGTCGCACCCATAGGAGTCTGCCCGGATATAAAGACCGAAACCGAAAAGACCGGGACCGAAACCGAAGTAACCTGTAATTGGTCTTCGGGTATCTCATCGGTCCTGACTATTAGCTGACCGAAATAAATATGGTCTGTTCGATTTCGTCCATTGGTAGACCGAAGCGACCGAACTGACCGACTAATTTGCCAGAAACGTGCCTACTAGTCTTTCTCTCCGCTTCCCAGGTCGAGCACAGCAATAAACCGGGTGTACCCTTTCGTTTAGGGTTTCTTCCTCCCGCTGGCGATCAGGCGGCGAGTCGATGACTCCACCTCGGGATCCGGCCTGGATTCAGGTTCTGAGACTGTTACCAACTGCCTCTTGGAGGCTGATCTACAAGTATCCCTGGACGATTGGACCCCGGGATAACCGTGGGTCTCCGACGAGGAGGGATTCGCGATCCGAGATGTCGAGTTCGAAATTGGCGACGCACTCAGAGTCGGCATCGAGGGATTCGAAGTTGAAGCAGCAGATGTGGGGCCCCGTACTGGATGATGCAGGAGAAGGCTCCGGAATCCATGGAGGACTGATCAACTCTCTCTTTGATCGCCTCGACATTGGGGAGGAGAAGTTTGACGATCTTGTGATCGAGGACACGAACATCGTCAATCTAATGGAAAGCACCCGATGGCTAGCAATAGCTAGGGTTCATTGCGACAAAGGCTTTAGTCATGAGCCCTTTTTCCTCCAGATGCGAGCGACATGGAACCTGACAAAGGAGGTCTCGATCCGTATGGTGGGAGTTAAACGCTTTGTGATTCAATGCTACTGCTTAGGGGACTGGGAGAAGATCACGGAGCGTGGTCCGTGGTTGTTTCGGGAGTGGGCAGTTGTGATAGCTCCTTATGACAGATTATCGGACCCCGATGAAGTGGAACTTAATCTCATGCCTATTTGGATCCAAATTCATAAAATCCCCGAAGGCTACATACAACAATCTATAGTGAAACAATTGGTTAGCCGACAGGCTAGAGAGGTGATGGAGATTCAGATGGTTCCGCCATGAATTTTCAGAGGAGACTATGTTCGAGTTAGAATCAAACAAGATGTACGCAAGGCGTTAACACAATTTGTTTCTATTTCTCTTGGAGGGAAGAGATCGATCTTTGAGGTCAAATATGAAAAACTTGGTATGCTATGCTTTGCGTGTGGTAGAATTGGCCACATCTATAAGGAGTGTGGGATCGGGGTTTTTAAAGACAAGGACCTGAAGTTCGGAGAATGGATACATGCGGATGGCTGGCGCTCTTGAGGTGGGGGAGGAGTACATGGTGGTTTAAGAGGAGGAGGAGGAATAACTCATGCAGTAGGTCGAGGAGTTTCCCCCGGAAGAGGGCAACCATACGATTGGAGGGTCCATCCGGAGAGACCCCTGGCTGTTTCGGAGGAGCTGAAAGACACGGCTACTAGCCCTATCAAGCCCACGGATCAGCATATGCTGGATATGGAGAAGAATGCCCGGAAGCGTCTCGCTTTCGAACATGAAAATAAGAAGGCCAATGAGTTGCTCATGATTTCGGATAAAGGACATACAGAAGAACAAATACCCAACAATTAAATGTAGGGAAAGTGTCACATCCCTGTTTTTAAGCACTTGTATAATAGTATTTTAGCATGTCTCTTAAGACCTTTGTAATGCAGTTAGGTGGACAACATGTTGGGTACTGATGTTTATCTATGCAATATTAGTGGTGTGTTTCTTTTCACTCACTTGAGGAGTTTTTCTCCTAAGAAACACATTGCTTTATTATTGTTTTCCCATGTTTTCCACTAAGGTTCTTATGAGATTATTTTTTTAAGACTTTAGGTGACCCTTTGTTTCAACTTGTAAATGTGTTACTAATGTTTAGGAATCAACCTAAACTTGAAATAAAATTAATTGGAAAAGATTCCATTAGCTTTTCCATTATGAATTTTGCCCTGAAAAACAGCCAAGTAGCTGTTTTCAACCCTTGTTTTCCACCACAAGGATTATCCAATTAGGGATTTTCTTTGATCAAAACTACTCTCTGTAATGAGTACAACAAAACTACACTCTTGGAAAAACCTACAAAGAAAATTAACACACAATGCCAAGATGGTTTTTGAGCCATCTTGATAAGACAGAATTTTGAGCATTTTAAAAACAGAGAATGTACCTACTTTGCCATTTATTTTCAGAGCCATAAACCCATCATTTTTCAAATCAAATGGTTGGATCTGAAACTTGGATAGTTGTTCTTTGTTGAGCATTTTAAATCACTCATTTTAGAGTTGGTTTGCTTGGTGAAAACAAACCCAACTTTTGCTATCTCTGTCTGTTTTTCCAGCACTTAGAAAAATTCAGAGAAACTGTCTGACTGAATTTTTCTGACAGAACAGTGATTACACTTTTAGGCTTGATGTTTTTAGATGTTGTGCACTGATCCAAGCCAGGGCACTTTGCCTATTCGAAAGCCTAGTGTATATACTTCTAGAAGGTGGCATTGGATCCCATGTTGGCTGGATAGGAGGGGAGAAAACTGAGGTGGACTTTGACTATATTGTGATGTCATTAGAGTGGTTGAAATAGTGTTGATTCTTTCTTTTGCCCATCACTTGGCCTTTGCTGTGGCCTTGCTCATCATTTTGGTACTTGCTTGACCCTTTGGCACCAATAGAAACCAGTGCAAGCCCTGGAGAACCCCCAAGGGGCAAGGGCATGCCCATGCCATGCCAACCCGAGCACCTCCACCTTGGCCTCGTGGCTACAAATCAATCGGGACCTAGCCCTCTCGCCAGCACACTCTCCTCACTCCACTCAACCACCCCGTAGCCCTCTCGCTTGCTCTCTCGCTCTCTGCAAGCGAGGCGAGCCGTGGCCATTGTCGGGGCCGAGCAGATCGGGCACGAGGTCGCCGCGGCATCCACTGCCTCTCCCACCCCTCTTTCGCCTCCATTACAACCCCCTGGAGCTGGCCAGCCTCCCTGACATCCTCTTGCCCCCTCTCGCTTGCAGGTTCCTCGCCGCCGTCCGTGGAGCCGCCGCAGAGCACCGTCGAGCCGCCGCCGTGTCCCTGCCTCCTCGCCACCCGTGCCCGCGCCAAGGAGTTGCCCAGACCACCCTCTCCCACACCCGCACCGTCCCCTTGCTTCTCGCGAGCCCGAGGTGAGCGAAATCCCGTGCCCATGAGGTGTTCGTCCGCGGATTAGGAGAGAGAGAGAGAGGAGCGACGCGGGGAGGAAGAACGCGCAGGGACCGTCGATCTGAGGATCAACGGCCCCCTTTGAACGCTGCGTTTCGCGCGCGCGCGCGCGCAGGCGGGCTGCGCTGTGCGTTGCTGGGCCGCGCGCTGCCAGATCTGGCCCGTTGGGCAGTTTCGGTTAAAAACGACCATATTTTTTTTTCTGGCAGAATATCTAGATCTTAGCTTTAGGCTTAGAAATGGTAGCATATAAAAGTATTTTACCTTGCTAATTTTTGTGCTGCTAGACATACAAAATTACAACCATATCCCACTGGCAGAAACTTGTTTTGAGTTTTTATGATTTTTCTAAAAATCATATGCCAGACAGTACCCTAAAAATGGAAATGAATAGAACTTCAAAAATACAAAACATTTTTGAGCAAACTCAACTGTTTTGGAAAGCCCTTTTCAATACCTATCAGTAGAATTTTAGTTTGCATCAAGGTGAGTTACCATTTGGAAATGCCATCCATTTTGGTAAAACATCAGTGGGCTATTCCATGATTTTTTAGAGGGAGTTTGGGATATTATTTTTGAGTGAGGAAAGTTGGAGAAGCTTTGTAGTGTTAAGGACTATCACATCCTAGAAGGGTTTGCCTTTTTGAGCAACAGAGAATTTTAGAGAGACAGAACAAGTTTTGGTTGCTTTCTGTCTAGATTTTAATTATAGATATTGCTTTGTATGTTACTTTTGTGAGTTGCAAAGGATGTGATCTTGCTTGTTATGTTGTTTTCCATTGTGGTTATGATGTATACAAGTTATATGAGCATGTTAGAATAAATGGTTTGAATGGTAGCATTTTAGAACTAGTTTTCCATGCTTATGTCTTGCTAATGGCTAGATTTTTAGGTATATTTTGAGTAGATATTTAAATGAATCTTTAGGCTAGTTGCTAGATTGTTTTTCATGGAACCAGTACCACCTAGGTACTGTTAGTTTGTTTATAACACCTCTGGATGCTTGATGCTTGTGGTTGAAATAGGTTAAAATAGAAATGCTTAAGGACTAGATTTCACACTAGAATATTCATATTTGTTTTGTGTCTTGTTTTTCCACTAGGGAAAAATATGACTCTTTGGTATTGAAACCAGAGGATGAAAAGTACTTGTGGCAATATTTCATTAGGGTTTTCACCTCTGGTAGATTCCCTATTAAATAGCACAAAAGCATGAGTAGCACTTGAGTGACTAGAAATAAATCTCCTCACATGTGTAGCTTTTTAAGCATATTTTTCCTTGTTTCCTAGCTATGTTTATATGTTATTTTTGTGAGATCCAGTAGCATATATGGTACTGGTTAGAGGTGTATTTTGCCTCTAAAATCTTGCACACTTGTGCATAACATCAGCTAGTATAGTCTAAACTAGTCTAGTAGTTTCCTAAATTTTCTACTAGTACGAGTAGGAATTTTTGGGGTGTTTGTGTGTTGTTTTTAGCACTTTTATAAAAAGTGACCAGAGGCTCATTAACCTCTTGGTGAGCATATTTACTAGTGGAACACCCACTGGTATGTTTGCCTCATGGTGAAAAATAAGTTGACTTGTTGTCATGAGCTTATTTTCACCACTTGAGTAATTTAGCAAATTGTGTGTGCTAGTAATAGAGTTTGTTGTGGGAATTTTTATGCATCAAAATGTGTTTTATGTGACACCCTACTGTCCATTAACATGTGCTATATCCCACTGGTCCATAATGTTCTTAGCTAAGAAGCATTGTTTTGGGCTACACATAAACACTAGGAAAAAGCAGATTTTCCAACTATAGTTTTTATGCCAATTTTTCTTTAGGGAAAAATGGAGAACTTTGAGTGGTACTTTTTGATTGCTTGCTGTATGTATTGCTTGTAGCATTGTTTGCCTTGTTTGGTTCTGAAAGTGTGTCTTTGTTTCTTTTTACGACGTTAGAAAACGAGGAGGAAGGAATTGCTGAAGAAGGGTATTGCAACTCCTGTTACTTTCAGGATCAGGACCATCACTTGTACCAAGGCAAGCCATCCTAATGCTTGCTGTATAACTACTTATCATTATCTATCATGCATGCTTTTCACTTCTGAAGTTTTACAAAACTATGCCTTCAAAAACTATTTTTGTGTGAATCCTACTACTACTATTAATATTACTAGTATAAGGACTCATAATAATAGTCAACTTGGTTTTACCAAGCCCTTAGACACTAAATGGTATATAAATACCATACACCTACTTAAAACTTGAGTTCTTAAATGAACTAAATAAAATGTGTTTTTGTAAACAAATGCCTTATGGAAGGAAAACCCCGGAGGAAGGGTGAGACCCTGTCTGCCGGAAGGAGTGTTATGATGGGAAATTTTATGAGAAATGTTTACAAAAGACACATAACCTAGTCTTCGCTGGACAACCATTATCGTACTGCCACTTTACCCCAATATGGGTAGGGGCTTGATTAAAAACTTGTTTGGGTTAGTATATGTGCTATCTCAAAGGCTATAGGGGATTGGATCCTCCGAACCGAAGTGTCGCTAGGAGTGAGTATACGGGACATCTAAAGTGTGGGATTAATTTTCCCTCCGGATGCAGCAGTTGGGTCTCCTGTTAGGCGGTGTGTGACATGGCTTGCCAGGGAGGGAAACCCCAATTGAAGAGATAGTCATGTACTAGCTTGTACAGAGTGGATAGTCAAGACCAGTTATCTGATGTTCTCATAGGTTGGGAACAGTCCATGGTTGTTTCATGGCAGGCTCTGGATCTGGTGGAAATGTGTACACCTCTGCAGAGTAAAACTATTTCGAGATAGCCGCGTCCTCGGATATGGACGGTTGAATGGCCATGTAGCTAGTATTGTGTCAACTTTTCAAAAGAGGTTTTTGAAGGAAGGCTTGAGTACCTGCGAGGGTACTATGGAGAATGACTTGGTATCTGCGAGATACCGATGAGAAAGAAACTACTACTAAAAGTTTCTGAAAAGAAAAACTTTCTTTTCCAAAAGTATTATAAAACCTCCAAGATATGTGATATCTACGAGAGCAAAACTACATTATTTTAAATGATTTTGTTTACAAAGAAGTGAACTTGAAGAATCAACCATGGCAAGTCTTTTATCTGTCATGGGTAGCTGAACCATATGTACGGCCTACCCACTACACCAAATAAGCATGTATGCATTATTGTAAGCTAATAAAGGATGTCTTGTTGAGTACATTCAAATGTACTCATTTGGTTTCGCCCCTGGTATCTACTTATCAGACTACGAGGAGCCACCTCAGGAGGAGTTCTATGAGGAGGAGTTCTACGCTGATGGCCCTGCGAGTTAGGATCGTCTCCCAGTCAGCAGCCTGTAGGATGAGGCGTGACTCGGGTTCTACTACGCTATGCTTATCGTCTTCCGCTGTGTTTGCTTTGAATGTCTGTCCTGCGTGACAGTTATCAAGAACTTGGTCATGTGACCATTTATGTAAGACTCTATATTCGCGTAATGGATGATGTATTCTGTATGCCAACTACGTATGTTGTTCACGACTGGTTCTTCTGGGATCGTGAATGAATGCATATGAGGGGTTCTGGACCTACCGGTCTGGGGCTTCTACAAAGTTGGTATCAGAGCCATCCTGACTCTAGGAGACCTTAGTTAGCATGGACGTTAGTGTATACTCCGATAATCTAAGTACTACTACAAAAAAATTGGATATATGACTAAGTATACAACTATTCCCTATATCCCACCACCTCTCTGGGTTAGACTCTACTTGCATTAAAGTTATTTCTTGCATGAACCTAAAACTTTGCACACTTGTATCTAACTTAAGCTACTTAAAATTTTGTGTAGATGGACGTGGACATCACCGTGGCTTTTCAGTTGGGACGTCCACGTGGCGAGTCTTTCCTTTTCGAGGAGAGGCTAGTGTCTATGGCTACTGTGTTGGGACGGGCCACTTCCGGAGCTGCGAGGAGGACTAGTTGTCGGGGCACCTCTGGAGGGAGACTGGTACGCGGAGGTCACTATCCGCGCACCTCTGGCTAGCCCGACAGTGGAGGCCTACGTGTACCGTGCTGTTGATCGTTCTTGGAACGAGGCGGCAGTGCGCGTGATACAGGAGTCAGTAGCACGTCTGGCACACATCGGGGAGTATATGTTCATCGGTTCCCGGTTCGAGCTGATTGGGAGACGTGATGAGGATGGCATACCACTTCCTGTTGAGCCAGATCTCACCACCGTTGGTCCACACTTGGACGAGATGGAGATTCTGTTACACCGCACTCAGACCAGGCTAGACGACCAGCGTCTTGACACCCTCCACGGCATATTGGTGCACCAGACACTGATAGCCGAGACTGACGAGCTGAGGGCTGAGCTTCACGACAGCCAGGAGGAGAGTGGAGCTCTGGCTCAGCAGTTGTCCGAGTCGAGGGAGCAGTTGGAGGCTACTACCGCGAGGCACCGTGCCTTACGGAGGCAGCTGAGAGCCACCCGCCTTGGCCGTGCACGCCTCACCACTAGACTGACGGCCTTGGAGGGGGCTAACGCCGTTCTGCGCGGCAGGCTTCAGATAGCTCGTGATGACATAGCCACGAGAGACGCTGCCGTAGAGGAGCTGGAGGAGGAGGCCGCAGAGCTTCACAGGGAGATTGAGGATCTTCTGCCTGTTGAGGATGTTCCCTCCGACTTAGAGGGGATGGACATGAGCGAGGCTAGCGAGCAGGATGATGATGACCTGTTTGACGAGGAGGAGGAGGACCCTGAGGAGCGTATCTTCGACGTTGGGGACAGCGACGACTCGGTGTAGTCGCTGCCTTCTCACCCTTAGCACATGGTGCTGGTCTAGATACTAGTTAGGTATGCTAGATCGTTTTGCTAGATAGTTTGCTAGTAGTAGCCTTGCGATGACCCCACCAATCGCACCCCCTGTAGCTCGATGGAGCCTTCCTTGTATGATATGGCTTGTGATGTGTGTGTGTAATGTAAGGAACTCTGTTTAATTATGGTGATGAATGAAATGTTAGGCTTGGTTTTATGTTGATTGTCATTGCTTTGCGTTCATTTCATTCAAGTTTGCGACTGCCCCGCTCTTGTTTTTGAAACATATCGCTAGTATTCCTTTTGTTTAAATATTAAGGTACTGGGTTTTCAAAAACAAGAATTTACTTCTTAGACTTACACATGTTTCACTTCAGCATGGCACCCCGTCGCGAACCCCCACCGCCACCACCACCCACAGTGGAGGCGCTGTTGGCCCTGCTGATGGAAGATCGCCAGGCCAGCCGAGATGAGAGTGCAGCCACCATTACCGCTCTGCAACAGCTAGCTGCTGCCGCCAACAATAATGGCAATGGCAATGGAAATGGTGCTCGCTCGAGGCTGAGAGACTTTCAGCACACCAACCCCCCAGTTTTTACCAGGATTGTGGAGCCTCTCGATGCTGACGACTGGCTCCGCACCATTGCAAACAAACTGGAAGTTGCTTCGGTGGATGAGAATGATAAGGTTCTGTTGGCCTCCCATTTTCTCGCTGGTCCTGCCAGGACTTGGTGGGAAACTACACGTGAGACTGTTGCTGCTGGTCACGTGTTCACCTGGGAGGAATTCTCTGCAAGGTTCCGCAAGTATCACATTCCCCAGGGGATGATGGCACTTATGCGGGAGAAGTTTCTAAATCTGAAGCAGGGAAGTATGCCGGTGTCTGAATACTGGGAGAATTTCACTACTCTGTCCCGGTATGCACAGGATGATATCAATACTGACGCTAAGAAGAAGGAGAGGTTCTTAAATGGGCTGGATGATGAGCTCCAGTGCTCTCTAGTAGTGGTTCCATTCCAGGACATGGAGACTCTTGCTAATGCCGCTATGGTGCTGGAGCACAAGCGGAAATCTGCTGATGATAACCGCAAGAGGAAAATGACTGCTCATGGAGGACCTAGTGCTCAGAGGACTCGCAACACTCCGTATGCGAGGCCACCAACCCACAAGGCGCCTGCTTATGCACCCCGCCCCAACCAAAACTATGCACCAAGGCCCAACAACTACAACCACCCTGCACCGTATGCACCAAGGTACGGAGGAAACAGCTATGGTGGTAACCATGGTAATCACTCTGGGAATAATCATGGAAGCCGCTATGGAGGTAACGCTGGAGGAAATAGGAACCACACCAACAATGCTCCCAAACCAAACCCAAGCCCAAAGCCTTCTGGAGGTTGCTTTGCCTGTGGAAAGGAGGGTCACTTCGCTCGCGATTGCCCCAACAAAGCTACTGCTCCAGCCCAGCTTGCTGCAACCAAGATGAACCATGGTCCTTCCACTGGACGGCAGAATAGGATGAAGGGACACCTGAACCATATCAATGCTGCAGAAGCTCAGGAGGCACCAGACATGGTGATGGGTATGTTTCCTGTCAACTCGGTACCAGCCGCAGTACTGTTTGATTCTGGTGCATCACATTCCTTTGTCACTAAACCGTTTGCTGAGAAAAGTGGTATGAAGCATTCCCGTATGCACAACCCTATGTTAGTACAAATACCTGGGGATAGTACTAAAGCCAACCTAATTTGCAATGAGGTACCAGTAGAAATTCAAGGGAAAACTTTTCATGCTGATCTTATAGTACTGGGATCCAAAGGGATAGAAGTTGTACTCGGTATGAACTGGATGGCCAAGTATAAGGGAGTTATCGATTGCACTGAGAAATCTATTGAAATGATCTCTGAGGATGGGGAAAAGGTTGCATACACTGCAACCCGACCCTCGTCACAAGTTCACTGCCACACTGGTATAGCCCAACCTGCCCTTGAGGAAGTCCCGGTAGTTTGCGAATACCCGGATGTTTTTCCTGAAGAATTACCCGGTATGCCCCCTGATCGGGATATCGAGTTTGTGATTGAGTTAGTGCCCGGAACTGGACCCATAGCACAGAAGCCGTATCGGATGAACCCGAAGGAATTAGATGAGTTGAAGACTCAACTGGAGGACATGTTAAGGAAGGGATTGATCCGCCCTAGTGCATCACCCTGGGGATCTCCGATCATTTTTGTGGGAAAACGGGACGGTACCACTCGTTTATGTGTGGACTACCGCAAGTTAAATGATGTTACCATCAAGAACAAATACCCGTTGCCCAAAATTGAAGACTTGTTTGACCAGTTGAATGGGGCTGTAATCTTCTCCAAGATTGACCTTCGGACTGGTTATCATCAATTGAAAGTCCGTGATACTGATATCCCAAAGACTGCTTTCACCACTCGTTACGGGCTGTATGAATACACCGTAATGTCCTTTGGTCTAACCAATGCCCCTGCCTATTTCATGAATCTCATGAATAAGGTGTTCATGGATTTTCTGGACAAGTTTGTCGTGGTCTTTATTGACGACATTCTCATATATTCAAGGAGTGAGGAAGAACACGAAGAACATCTGAGACTTGTGCTCGGAACACTTCGTGAGCATCAATTGTATGCTAAGTTTAGTAAATGTCAATTCTGGTTGACGGAAGTCGGATTTCTTGGACATGTAGTATCTGCGGGAGGAATATCTGTTGACCCTGCTCTAGTTCAGTCTGTGGAGAAGCGTGCTGCTCCGACCAACCAGACTGAAGTCAGATCCTTTCTGGGTTTGGCAGGATATTACCGCAAGTTTGTTCAGGGATTCTCGAGTATAGCCAGACCCCTCACCCAGTTGCTCAAGAAGGATAGTAAATTCCTATGGACGGACAAATGTGAAGAAAGTTTCAATGAGTTGAAGCACCGACTGGTGTCTGCCCCAATCCTTATTATGCCGGATGTCACCAAGAATTTCGACGTATATTGTGACGCTTCCAAGCTTGGTCTTGGAAGTGTGCTTATGCAAGAAGGGAAGGTGATATCTTTCATATCCCGCCAGTTGAGACCCCATGAACTGAATTATCCCACTCATGACTTAGAGCTTGCTGCCGTTGTTCATGCTCTCAAGACATGGCGGCACTTTCTTATGGGAAGGCGAGTGGAAATTTACACGGATCATAAGAGTTTAAAGTATATCTTTACTCAACGTGAGCTCAACATGAGGCAGCGCCGCTGGATTGAGCTCATTAAAGATTATGATCTGAGTATTCATTATCACCCTGGAAAAGCAAATGTGGTGGCAGATGCTCTTAGTCGAGAGCCGGCCTCTCTAAATGCTATGATTCTAGTAAGGCAACCCGAGTTGTGGAAAGAGCTGGATCAGCTTGGTATTGAAGTGGTCAGCTATGGCATGTTGGACGCCATAGAACTTAAACCAACCCTGGTTGACCAAATCAAAGAAGCGCAGAAAGGCCAGAAAAGTATTGATGGGATTAAGGCCCGCATGGAGAAGGAAAAGGTTGCTGGGTTTACCATCGATGCTGATGGGGGATTATGGTATGAAGGCCGTATTTGTGTTCCCTCCGAATCTGATCTCAAGCAGACCATCATGGTCGAAGCTCATGAGACCATGTATTCTATCCATCCTGGAGGAACAAAGATGTATCAAGACCTGAAAGAGAGATTCTGGTGGCATGGAATGAAGCGAGAGATTGCTTCATTTGTAGCCAAGTGCCATGTCTGCCAGCAAGTAAAAGCCGGGCACCAGCGTCCCGCTGGATTGCTCCAACCATTGCAAGTGCCTGTTTGGAAGTGGGATGAAGTGGGAATGGACTTCATCACTGGGCTTCCTAGGTCCAGCCGAGGAAATGATTCTATATGGGTTGTAGTGGACAGGCTCACAAAAGTTGCTCACTTTATTCCTGTCCGGACAACCTATCGTGGAGATCAGCTTGCGGATCTTTACATTTCTCGGATTGTCAGCCTACACGGAGTCCCAAGCAGGATTGTATCTGATCGAGGTACACAGTTCACATCTAGATTTTGGAAGAAGTTGCACGAGAGTTTGGGAACCAAACTAGCTTTTAGCACAGCATATCACCCGCAGACTGATGGACAAACAGAGCGTGTGAACCAAATTCTGGAGGACATGCTCCGTGCTTGTGTGTTGTCCTATGGGATTAAATGGGAAGACTGTCTGCCCTTCGCAGAGTTTTCTTACAACAACAGTTATCAGTCTAGCTTGCAAATGGCCCCTTTTGAAGCTCTGTATGGACGTAAATGCCGTACACCTTTAAATTGGACTGAGACTGGAGACAGTCAGGTTTTTGGTGTGGACACTTTGAAGGCTGCAGAAGAGCAAGTCCAACTTATTCGGGAACGTTTAAAGACAGCTCAATCTCGTCAGAAGAGTTATGCTGATACGAAGCGTCGTGATGTCTCTTTCAGCATTGGAGATTTCGTGTACCTTCGTGTTACGCCACTCAAAGGGATGCAGCGTTTCCATGTCAAAGGAAAGCTGGCCCCCAGGTATATTGGCCCTTTTAAGATCTTGGCACGTCGAGGCGAAGTTTCTTATCAGTTAGAATTACCTGAGGAGCTCTCTGCTTTTCACAATGTTTTCCATGTGTCATTGCTCCGGAAATGTCTTCAAGTACCAGAGAAGGATCTCTCGTATCAAGACGTGGATTTCAGGACCATTGACATAAATGATGATTTGACTTATCGTGATAGACCCCTGCGGGTTCTCGAGGAAATGGTGCGTGCTACCAGGAACCGTGCTATAAAATTCCTTAAGATTCAGTGGACCAATCACTCTGAGGAAGAAGCTACCTGGGAGCGTGAGGATGATATCAGGAAGGAGTTCCCTGATTTTCTTAAAGCCTAGACCCGCGAATCTCGGGTCGAGATTCTTTTAAGGGGGGGAGATTTGTCACATCCCTGTTTTTAAGCACTTGTATAATAGTATTTTAGCATGTCTCTTAAGACCTTTGTAATGCAGTTAGGTGGACAACATGTTGGGTACTGATGTTTATCTATGCAATATTAGTGGTGTGTTTCTTTTCACTCACTTGAGGAGTTTTTCTCCTAAGAAACACATTGCTTTATTATTGTTTTCCCATGTTTTCCACTAAGGTTCTTATGAGATTATTTTTTTAAGACTTTAGGTGACCCTTTGTTTCAACTTGTAAATGTGTTACTAATGTTTAGGAATCAACCTAAACTTGAAATAAAATTAATTGGAAAAGATTCCATTAGCTTTTCCATTATGAATTTTGCCCTGAAAAACAGCCAAGTAGCTGTTTTCAACCCTTGTTTTCCACCACAAGGATTATCCAATTAGGGATTTTCTTTGATCAAAACTACTCTCTGTAATGAGTACAACAAAACTACACTCTTGGAAAAACCTACAAAGAAAATTAACACACAATGCCAAGATGGTTTTTGAGCCATCTTGATAAGACAGAATTTTGAGCATTTTAAAAACAGAGAATGTACCTACTTTGCCATTTATTTTCAGAGCCATAAACCCATCATTTTTCAAATCAAATGGTTGGATCTGAAACTTGGATAGTTGTTCTTTGTTGAGCATTTTAAATCACTCATTTTAGAGTTGGTTTGCTTGGTGAAAACAAACCCAACTTTTGCTATCTCTGTCTGTTTTTCCAGCACTTAGAAAAATTCAGAGAAACTGTCTGACTGAATTTTTCTGACAGAACAGTGATTACACTTTTAGGCTTGATGTTTTTAGATGTTGTGCACTGATCCAAGCCAGGGCACTTTGCCTATTCGAAAGCCTAGTGTATATACTTCTAGAAGGTGGCATTGGATCCCATGTTGGCTGGATAGGAGGGGAGAAAACTGAGGTGGACTTTGACTATATTGTGATGTCATTAGAGTGGTTGAAATAGTGTTGATTCTTTCTTTTGCCCATCACTTGGCCTTTGCTGTGGCCTTGCTCATCATTTTGGTACTTGCTTGACCCTTTGGCACCAATAGAAACCAGTGCAAGCCCTGGAGAACCCCCAAGGGGCAAGGGCATGCCCATGCCATGCCAACCCGAGCACCTCCACCTTGGCCTCGTGGCTACAAATCAATCGGGACCTAGCCCTCTCGCCAGCACACTCTCCTCACTCCACTCAACCACCCCGTAGCCCTCTCGCTTGCTCTCTCGCTCTCTGCAAGCGAGGCGAGCCGTGGCCATTGTCGGGGCCGAGCAGATCGGGCACGAGGTCGCCGCGGCATCCACTGCCTCTCCCACCCCTCTTTCGCCTCCATTACAACCCCCTGGAGCTGGCCAGCCTCCCTGACATCCTCTTGCCCCCTCTCGCTTGCAGGTTCCTCGCCGCCGTCCGTGGAGCCGCCGCAGAGCACCGTCGAGCCGCCGCCGTGTCCCTGCCTCCTCGCCACCCGTGCCCGCGCCAAGGAGTTGTCCAGACCACCCTCTCCCACACCCGCACCGTCCCCTTGCTTCTCGCGAGCCCGAGGTGAGCGAAATCCCGTGCCCATGAGGTGTTCGTCCGCGGATTAGGAGAGAGAGAGAGAGAGGAGCGACGCGGGGAGGAAGAACGCGCAGGGACCGTCGATCTGAGGATCAACGGCCCCCTTTGAACGCTGCGTTTCGCGCGCGCGCGCGCGCAGGCGGGCTGCGCTGTGCGTTGCTGGGCCGCGCGCTGCCAGATCTGGCCCGTTGGGCAGTTTCGGTTAAAAACGACCATATTTTTTTTTCTGGCAGAATATCTAGATCTTAGCTTTAGGCTTAGAAATGGTAGCATATAAAAGTATTTTACCTTGCTAATTTTTGTGCTGCTAGACATACAAAATTACAACCATATCCCACTGGCAGAAACTTGTTTTGAGTTTTTATGATTTTTCTAAAAATCATATGCCAGACAGTACCCTAAAAATGGAAATGAATAGAACTTCAAAAATACAAAACATTTTTGAGCAAACTCAACTGTTTTGGAAAGCCCTTTTCAATACCTATCAGTAGAATTTTAGTTTGCATCAAGGTGAGTTACCATTTGGAAATGCCATCCATTTTGGTAAAACATCAGTGGGCTATTCCATGATTTTTAGAGGGAGTTTGGGATATTATTTTTGAGTGAGGCAAGTTGGAGAAGCTTTGTAGTGTTAAGGACTATCACATCCTAGAAGGGTTTGCCTTTTTGAGCAACAGAGAATTTTAGAGAGACAGAACAAGTTTTGGTTGCTTTCTGTCTAGATTTTAATTATAGATATTGCTTTGTATGTTACTTTTGTGAGTTGCAAAGGATGTGATCTTGCTTGTTATGTTGTTTTCCATTGTGGTTATGATGTATACAAGTTATATGAGCATGTTAGAATAAATGGTTTGAATGGTAGCATTTTAGAACTAGTTTTCCATGCTTATGTCTTGCTAATGGCTAGATTTTTAGGTATATTTTGAGTAGATATTTAAATGAATCTTTAGGCTAGTTGCTAGATTGTTTTTCATGGAACCAGTACCACCTAGGTACTGTTAGTTTGTTTATAACACCTCTGGATGCTTGATGCTTGTGGTTGAAATAGGTTAAAATAGAAATGCTTAAGGACTAGATTTCACACTAGAATATTCATATTTGTTTTGTGTCTTGTTTTTCCACTAGGGAAAAATATGACTCTTTGGTATTGAAACCAGAGGATGAAAAGTACTTGTGGCAATATTTCATTAGGGTTTTCACCTCTGGTAGATTCCCTATTAAATAGCACAAAAGCATGAGTAGCACTTGAGTGACTAGGAATAAATCTCCTCACATGTGTAGCTTTTTAAGCATATTTTTCCTTGTTTCCTAGCTATGTTTATATGTTATTTTTGTGAGATCCAGTAGCATATATGGTACTGGTTAGAGGTGTATTTTGCCTCTAAAATCTTGCACACTTGTGCATAACATCAGCTAGTATAGTCTAAACTAGTCTAGTAGTTTCCTAAATTTTCTACTAGTACGAGTAGGAATTTTTGGGGTGTTTGTGTGTTGTTTTTAGCACTTTTATAAAAAGTGACCAGAGGCTCATTAACCTCTTGGTGAGCATATTTACTAGTGGAACACCCACTGGTATGTTTGCCTCATGGTGAAAAATAAGTTGACTTGTTGTCATGAGCTTATTTTCACCACTTGAGTAATTTAGCAAATTGTGTGTGCTAGTAATAGAGTTTGTTGTGGGAATTTTTATGCATCAAAATGTGTTTTATGTGACACCCTACTGTCCATTAACATGTGCTATATCCCACTGGTCCATAATGTTCTTAGCTAAGAAGCATTGTTTTGGGCTACACATAAACACTAGGAAAAAGCAGATTTTCCAACTATAGTTTTTATGCCAATTTTTCTTTAGGGAAAAATGGAGAACTTTGAGTGGTACTTTTTGATTGCTTGCTGTATGTATTGCTTGTAGCATTGTTTGCCTTGTTTGGTTCTGAAAGTGTGTCTTTGTTTCTTTTTACGACGTTAGAAAACGAGGAGGAAGGAATTGCTGAAGAAGGGTATTGCAACTCCTGTTACTTTCAGGATCAGGACCATCACTTGTACCAAGGCAAGCCATCCTAATGCTTGCTGTATAACTACTTATCATTATCTATCATGCATGCTTTTCACTTCTGAAGTTTTACAAAACTATGCCTTCAAAAACTATTTTTGTGTGAATCCTACTACTACTATTAATATTACTAGTATAAGGACTCATAATAATAGTCAACTTGGTTTTACCAAGCCCTTAGACACTAAATGGTATATAAATACCATACACCTACTTAAAACTTGAGTTCTTAAATGAACTAAATAAAATGTGTTTTTGTAAACAAATGCCTTATGGAAGGAAAACCCCGGAGGAAGGGTGAGACCCTGTCTGCCGGAAGGAGTGTTATGATGGGAAATTTTATGAGAAATGTTTACAAAAGACACATAACCTAGTCTTCGCTGGACAACCATTATCGTACTGCCACTTTACCCCAATATGGGTAGGGGCTTGATTAAAAACTTGTTTGGGTTAGTATATGTGCTATCTCAAAGGCTATAGGGGATTGGATCCTCCGAACCGAAGTGTCGCTAGGAGTGAGTATACGGGACATCTAAAGTGTGGGATTAATTTTCCCTCCGGATGCAGCAGTTGGGTCTCCTGTTAGGCGGTGTGTGACATGGCTTGCCAGGGAGGGAAACCCCAATTGAAGAGATAGTCATGTACTAGCTTGTACAGAGTGGATAGTCAAGACCAGTTATCTGATGTTCTCATAGGTTGGGAACAGTCCATGGTTGTTTCATGGCAGGCTCTGGATCTGGTGGAAATGTGTACACCTCTGCAGAGTAAAACTATTTCGAGATAGCCGCGTCCTCGGATATGGACGGTTGAATGGCCATGTAGCTAGTATTGTGTCAACTTTTCAAAAGAGGTTTTTGAAGGAAGGCTTGAGTACCTGCGAGGTACTATGGAGAAATGACTTGGTATCTGCGAGATACCGATGAGAAAGAAACTACTACTAAAAGTTTCTGAAAAGAAAAACTTTCTTTTCCAAAAGTATTATAAAACCTCCAAGATATGTGATATCTACGAGAGCAAAACTACATTATTTTAAATGATTTTGTTTACAAAGAAGTGAACTTGAAGAATCAACCATGGCAAGTCTTTTATCTGTCATGGGTAGCTGAACCATATGTACGGCCTACCCACTACACCAAATAAGCATGTATGCATTATTGTAAGCTAATAAAGGATGTCTTGTTGAGTACATTCAAATGTACTCATTTGGTTTCGCCCCTGGTATCTACTTATCAGACTACGAGGAGCCACCTCAGGAGGAGTTCTATGAGGAGGAGTTCTACGCTGATGGCCCTGCGAGTTAGGATCGTCTCCCAGTCAGCAGCCTGTAGGATGAGGCGTGACTCGGGTTCTACTACGCTATGCTTATCGTCTTCCGCTGTGTTTGCTTTGAATGTCTGTCCTGCGTGACAGTTATCAAGAACTTGGTCATGTGACCATTTATGTAAGACTCTATATTCGCGTAATGGATGATGTATTCTGTATGCCAACTACGTATGTTGTTCACGACTGGTTCTTCTGGGATCGTGAATGAATGCATATGAGGGGTTCTGGACCTACCGGTCTGGGGCTTCTACAGAAAGTACAGGAGGTGAAGGAGAATAAGCGACACAAAGGGGGAGATTGTTCCTCCTTCTCAGCAAATTCTAATGGATTGGCGGCATCCTTCGAGGGTGATCGCCGGGTCCATTGAGTATCTTAAGCCTGAATTGTCGAGGGTGCGGGCGGCCTGAGACAATTCACGTGTTATGCAACTTAGTCAAGTTGCACCGTCCGAGATTGGTCTTTCTCTCGGAGACCAAGCTAAGCAATACGAGAGCGCAAGATCTGAGAGGAAGATTGGTCTTTTCCAATGCATTCGGTGGGAAGAGTGAAGGTTTAAGTGGAGGGCTAGCCCTCTTCTGGAATTCAGATTCGGTGGTGTCCCTCAAGTCTTACAGTAAATCGCATATTGATGTTTTTGTGATTAACGAGGAGATGGGAGGCTCGGAGTGGAGGTTTACAGGGTTTTATGGTGACCCTAACTGAACAAGGAGGAAACGAAGCTGGGAGTTGTTGTCGTACTTGAGAAGAGAGTTTGATACACCTTGGTTATGTGCTGGTGATTTCAACAAGATCACCTCGGCTGGAGAACAATTTGGGGGACATGGAAGAGAAGAGTGGAAGATGCAGGGGTTTAGAGATTCTATTGATCGCTGTGGCTTTGAAGACTTGGGAATTTCGGGTTTGCCCTATACTTGGGACAACAGACAGCAAGGTGGAAGCAATATCAAGGTGAGACTGGATAGGGGTTTGGCGGATCTCAGATTCATGGAGATGTTTGATAACACCATGGTGACACATATTCAAACAACACAGAGCGACCATTGTGCTCTCTTAATCGATATTCGCAAATCTTATTGGTATAGAGATGAAGGGGGCATAAACCCTTTCGTTTCGAAAATGCTTGGATGAGGCATCAGAGTTATATGCACACGGTGGAATCGATCTTAACCACAGATGCAGATTCCTTGGATGGTATTGCTACTGCGCTTGGTGATGTGCCGCAGAGTTTACACAAGTGGAGTAGAGAGGAGTTCGGGTCGGTATAGAAACAATTGAAGGCTCTCAGAAAAAGACTGGAGGATATTTGGAGGGGCTCCCTTGGTACTGGTCCTTCAAGAGCTGAGCTGCAACTCATGCGAATGATATCGGAATTACAAACTCGCGAAGAAGTGGAGGCTCAACAACGATCAAGGGTACTGTGGCTGAAAGAAGGGGATAAGAACACGGCGTTCTTCCACTCTAAAGCTAAACAGAGGGGGCGTACCAATAAGATCAAATCACTCCGTAAGGAGGATGGTTCTCTAGTTACTTCTCAAATTGGGTTGGAAGAGCTAGCGATTGGCTTTTATAAGGATTTGTTTTCGGCTCAAGATGACACGCGCCCCGAACTTGTTACGGATTGAGTGCCATCGCGGGTTTCGAAAGATATGAATGAGCAATTGATAGCTCCTTTTTCGGATAGAGAGATAGAAAATTCCCTTTTCATGATGCACCCAAACAAGGATCCCGGGCCGGATGGTTTCAATGCCGGTTTCTTCATTAGACATTGGGGGTTGATGAAGGTAATGGTTTGTAAAGCAATCCGAAACTTTTTGGAAGGGGGATCAATGCCAGATGTTGTCAACTCAACCGTATTGGTGCTTATTCCCAAGGTTAAATCACCACAAGACCTCACCCAATATAGACCCATTGCCATGTGTAATGTTCTGTATAAGATCGCATCAAAAGTCTTAGCTCTAAGACTGCGACCGGTTTTGGAGGAAATAATTTCAGAGGAGCAAAGTGCGTTCGTCCCGGGGCGTCTAATTACTGACAATGTTCTAACGGCGTATTAGTGCATCCACTATTTGAAGCGGAAAAAAGGACGGTCTGCGGCATGTGCTATCAAACTTGATATTGTTGGGAATATGCCCTAGAGGCAATCATGTATGATGTAATTCCCAATGTATTCATAAAGTTATTAAGTTGTCCTTTGGTTTCAACATCTGGTATATGTCATTGAATATGTGATTCGATTGTGGAACTATGTATTCATGTTGTTCATACTAATTGTCCTTGGTCGTTAAGGTTGTGCTGGACACACACCCTAGACTAATGTGAGTGTTGGCTGATGACATGGTTCCACTTGTCATGGGCATGGTGATGCCATTCCAACGTTCACAGACTTGGCTAAAGAATTTAGCAAGTCGGACTGACCCACATTGAGATGAAACGAGCAAGTCGTCATTTGCATGTCTCAATCAATGTAATTCTTAGACCTGAGATTGTCGCACAATCCGAGTTGTGGATCACCGACTTAGGTTCTGTTAAACGCTGCTCTGTGACAAGACAGTTATAAAGGCAGAGTTCGGGTCGAATGAGAAACAAGCTGCGTGATGTGGATAATCAAGATGGGATTTTGCCCCTCCGAATGGAGATATATTCTCTGGGCCCTCTCGAGTGATATGATTCAGGAAGCATGGCCATGCGCGACTCAGTTAAGTGTTAACTGTGTCCGTTGACTAAGAGTTAGTCAGATGAATCATATATCACGGACCGAGAAGAGAGTTGAGATATTTAAGGGATGACGATAAATCGCCTATAGTTCGTCAAGGTATATCGTGAGGCAAAAGGGACTAAGATGAATATCACATTGAAAGGTATGTCGTCATGACTCAATGGGACTTGGGAGTCGGCACGTCCTGCTAGGAGCCGCTACCGATTGATCGATTGGGAGTTGGACTCCAATCGTGTCCAAGTCGCCATGAGCCTGCAGGGTCGCACACTTATGAGCGGGAGCAAGTATTGGTCGGGTTGGACCCGAACCGGAAATGGACTGAGTTTGTGAGTTGGACTCACAGAGGGAATGGGCCAAAAGTGTTGTGAAGCCCATTACTAATCGCTATATAAAGAGGGGCGCAGGTTGCCCAGCGGGCACGTTAGTCCACTCCCATGCATTGGGAACCCTAGCCCCACTCAGTCCAGCCGTCGCACCGGACCTAGCAGTCCGCCGTCGGTGCTCCTCCTCGTACGTGTGGATACCGGCAGAGGTGCTGTACGTTCAGCACTTCGACGTTCGTGGGATCGGATCGGCTGGATCGGATCGTGGGACTGCACTGCCCCGACGCGCTGCATCGATAATCCGCACCTGCGCGTCTAGTGGTAATACTCGTGGCCTTCTACCTCGGCTAGATCTTAGAAGTACCGCGTAGGAAAAGTTTTGTTTATCTCTACGCGTTCCAACGGATATGGCCAAGGCATACGATAGGGTCGAATGGAGCTATTTGCGAGGTATTATGGATAAATTGGGCTTATGTCAGCAGTGGATCAATCTTATTATGATGTGTGGAGACGGTGTCATTCTCGGTGAGGGTTAATGGGGTCTTCTCGGAGATCTTTAAACCATCACGTGGTATTCGGCAAGAGGACCCGATCTCCCCGTACCTGTTTCTCTTATGTGGTGAAGGATTCAGTAGCATGCTCAAGAATATTAGACCAGCGTATTTATCAAAAGGCATTCGGGTGGGTGTTCATGCACCATGGATTTCTCACCTTCTTTTTGCTGATGACTGCTTGATTTTCTCCCAGGCTTCACCGGCTGGAGCGGCTAGACTCCACTCTATTTTGGAGCTATATAGAAGAGGCTCGGGACAGATGGTAAATTATGCTAAATCAGCAGTTTTTTTAGCCACAATGCTACACCTCCTGTGAAACTGGTGGTACACCAGGGGATGGATATATCTGTGGAGGCTCTGGGAGAAAAATACCTTGGACTCCCAACTTCTTTGGGGAGATCGTCTAATTCGCAATTTGAGCATATTATCGCCAAGTTAAAAAATTGGTATTCGGTGGAATTCCGAGATTGTTAAGCAGTGCAGGTAGAGAAATTTTTATTAAAGCGGTCTGCCAAGCAATTCCTACATATTCTATGAGTTGCTTTCGGTTGTCAGGGAATTTTTGTAAAAAACTCACATCCGTGATCGCAAGATTCTGGTGGGGAGGAGACGAGAAGAAGAAACGATTACATTGGAAGAAGTGGGATCACATTGCTATCCCAAAAGGAGAAGGAGGTATGGGTTTCCATGATTTTGAGGTTTTTAATCAAGATATGCTTGCAAAGCAGGGGTGGAGACTTATGACCAGGCCGGATTCTCTATGTGCTCGGGTTCTTAAGGGCCGGTATTTTCATGACTGTAATTTTATGGAGGCTGGGAACAAGAGGAACGCCTCCCACACATGGAGAGCTATACTGCATGGTCGATCAGCCCTAAACCTCGGTCTAATAAAAAGGGTAGGCAATGGTGCTACGATTCGGATATGGGAAGATCCATGGATCAATGAAAACACTGGATCTCGACATTTGGTTGGCTTGCCTACGGCGACAGCAGTTAAGGTTGAGGATTTATTCGATGATGATGGGGACTGGGATCTCGAGAAACTTAGGGACAATTTTGTGTTGCCAGATGTCAGGGCAATCCAAAGAATTATCAGAGGAGAGGAGGATGATGTCTGGGCCTGGAAGTCCGAGAAGCACGGAAATTTCACGGTCAAATTTGCGTATCATCTTATGTGTGCGCAAAAGAGATCCTCCGATACCCCCACGGATTCAAGTGGTGCTTTGAGACCATTGTGGAAGAAATCGTGGAAGATGCAAGGCCCTCCTAAAGTCAGAAATTTCTGGTGGCGCGTGATACATGGTTTTATTCCGGGTCGTCAAGTTCTTAAGGAGAGGCACATCGAAAACCTGGAGAACTGTGAAGAGTGTGGATTGGTTGTGCACCTAGGAAAAACGATTCTGGCAAGAGATGCGAAGGGTCACATCCGTGAAGTTACCTCGCCTTCACCCGAGGTCATGGGCTGCAGACATAATTGACGGAGGCCTTGTGCCAGCACACGACGCAGCTGTCATTTTATGTGGGTGCTGGAGCATTTGGACGGAGAGAAATAACCGACGACACGGCAAGCAAGTTAGTGACCCAAAGTCCTCGGTGAACTGGGCGGTGGATGTGGCGTGCGATTTATCTACTCCAACTAGTACTCAAAAACCTAGGCTGAAGAGGGAGTAGTTGCCCCCGAGGGATAATTTCATCAAAGTTAACGTGGATGCCGGTTATGATCCACACTCAAGGTCGGGTTCGTCGGGGACCATTATACGCAAGACAGACGGAGGTCTTGTTCGTTCTCAAGCTTTGTGGTATGAAGCAGCGGCCAGTGCTCGTTCAATGGAAGCAATCGCTATACGGGATGGACTTCGTTCTGCCGCTGATCTTGGTTATACACAGGTGGAGGTTGAAAGTGATGCCCTGGATGTTGTTATTCTGTGCAATTCGGGCCAATTCGAGAGAGCTGATATCGGTGCAATCTGCAGGGAGATCGCAGACCTAGCTTTTAGCTTTGTTTCTTGCCATATAGCTTTTGTTTCGAGGGACATCAATGAGGCTGCACACCTGTGCGCGAAAAAAGCTAGCTGTAGTAGACGTAGATGTCTTTGGGTCAATTTCATTCCAGCATTCCTGCGTGATTTCTTGGGAAACTCTCTTTATCCTTCTTGAGTTATAATTAAGTGGTTGATTTCAAAAAGAGATATTAGCATGGGACATACATAAACTTGCGCGGTGGAAGCAAATACATACACGAACTTGCAAATGTGCACTAACACATACACGAACTTGCGAGGTGGGAGCAAAAACATACAAAACCCCCCTAATGACGCCACATAAGCTGCCACGTAGGATTATTTTTTGCTGAAAACTCCCTGCGAGTAGATAGTTGTCACGGATTGGTTTGTTGTCAGGACAGGCACGATTTATTTGCTGAAAACCCCCTGGACTTATCCCTCCCGGCCAAAATCCCCTGGCCATCAATTCCCCATTCTCCCCGACATAACCCTAGAGGCATTGGAGGCAACCGAGGTGCAGGAGCTCGACGGCGGCGGGGGCAGGAGCTCGACGGCGGCGATGTCTTTTTCTTTTGTTGCTTCCGCTCCTGGATTCCTTCGGGCTAGTGGGAGGAGGGATGGTGGCAGCGATTCGCGGTCCCCTGTCCCGTACAGAGAGGGCGTGTCGGGGGGTTACCCCCGAGTAGGGTAAAGACAAGTGGTAAAGGCAGCTTACAGAAGAGAGGTTTGGTCGAGTAGCCGACTACCTGGTACTCGCTACCCGGTCGACTGCTACTCGGTCTCACCTCAAGATGACCAGAAGGAGAAATCAAGCAAGTTCTATCCAGTCGGGTAGAAGAGTTGGCCCGAGTACAATTGGCGGGAACAATTGGCGGGAACCTACTCGGGCCAGAAAGTCAAAGGAGCCGTTCTGACACAGGATCCCGCGTATCCTGGGTCCGTACTTGGCAGCATCCGAACTACTGTTCATATGGGGCCGGCCTGCCTGACAGTGACAGCATGGAAGCAGGCCGTGGCAGGATAAGGGGGGCCTACGCTGTGCCTAGGTACAGAGTACCAGTCTGTCCCCTAGTTTTGCCCAACGACTTTCCGGATGAAGCCAAGGCTAGGAACCAAAGCTGTCAGCGGGAACCCGGAAGAAGGACGGTGTGCACACTATGTCGACACTTGTTCGTATTTGGACGTATCCGGCTGGGCATCGTGTATATAAGGTGCCCAGCCGCCTCCTGCGCGAGGCATGCTCATTGGATACGAGCTTTAACCCTAGAAACCCTAAGTTCTTGACCTAGCTCTACTCGGAGAAGAGCGAGAGGCTACTCGGTAGAGATACCATTTGTACTGTGGCTACTCGGAGAAACATCATAATACATACAGAGAGGCAGGAGTAGGGGTTTTACCTCCTCACGAGGGCCCTGAACCTGGGTAGATCGTGGTGTTTGCAGTGTGTTGTTCTTACCTCACGCGTCTACTCGTCGCGTGATCCCTCCCCGAATACCTCCAGCGTCCATCGTTCCCACATCTTTAGCCATCCTATGGCATCTGCCGTGACACCACCACGACAGTTGGCGCCCACCGTGGGGCAAGCAGTGGCGCTGGCTGGAGTTTCCGTTCGGACGGGATCTTCTTCAGCGGAGCGCGTGGTTTGTGGCCTTGTCCACAGATTCGGCTCCTTCGACTTCGTCACCGACAACGCCGGCGATTTCGGCGGCATGGCCATGCCGGAGGGCGGCTCGGTGGTCTCCTTCGGCTCTCACCTCGTCTACATCGCCACCATCGCCAACCGCGCGTATCCTGAGCTGGTGCATGACGCGGAGGATCCTCCCGCGGTAATCGCTGCTCGCGGAAGGCCCGCGTCTCGCTCTGCACGCTGCGCTGAGGTGCTGGTGACGGGCTTGGCGGCAAACGCTGGCGCAGGCGCTACTGGCGCTGCGGCCGTCGTCGAGGAGGTGGACGTACCGGCTGGTGGCAGGGTACACCGGCCCTACGAGAAGGAGAGCAACATGCCGCCTTCCACATCTGCAGCCATTCCCGCGTCAGCTACGCGGCTTGGCATGCCAACCCCCACCGACATCGAGCTCCTGGCCATGAGGGAGCAGCTCAAGCGGCAACGTTTGGAGCTGCTTGCCGAGCAGGCGGAGTTGGACAAGGTGAGGTTAGAGCTGAGTCTAGATCAGCTCGAGTACAACAGGGCTCACGGTTTCACGCCGGTTGTTAGGAGGCCTAGCAGAGTAGGTGCTACTCGTCGTAACCTTGGTGCCGAGATGGCAACAGTCGTAGAGGCTCTCGCTCAGTCCGCCACCGCAAACACTTCCACCAGGCCCAGATACAGTACACCCGCCAAAACCCTTAGAGCTGCAGAGGCTGTAGCAGCCGAGTTGCCTCGCCTAGACGGCGATGCGCGTGTCAGGCAGCAAGAGAGGCTCAATGAGTTAGTGTTGGAGGCTGCTAGGCAGAACGAGGAGTTCCGGAAGGCCAATCCGGGGGCTGGGGCTTCGCAGATGGTGCATTCGCACGCGGCTAGATCTAACGATCAGGCCTCATCTCCGCATCCCAGCCGCGAGAAGAGCCGCAGCGGCCGCTCGGGCAGAGACAGGCAAATGCAGGTGTATGACCCGGCTGCTGCCGCGAAACAGATTGCTGTGCCGCAGCAGCCCGGGCAGGAACACAACGCTGCAAGAGCAGGCTCTCAAGCCCATCAAGCTCAAAGCCGTGTCCGAGAAGCCGCGCGTCCGGGTACTTCTCGACAACCCGCAGCTCAGCCTACTCGGCAGAGGCAGCAGCCGCGCCCAGTGGCACCAGTCGTCAACCCGGTGGAGCAGCCTGCAGCGGTGCAGGTGGACAGGTATGATGACGGCAACTCGGCCATGGAGATGGCTGGCTATGATATTCGTGATCGTGTTGGTGACCGTGTGCTGGCGCCTGGAGATGCAAGGCATCAGTTGGACCGTATCAGCTTGTCGGCGCGGCTGGAGAGCACGGGTCCCCCTGGCCCCGAGTGCTTTGGCCCGCGCATCATGAACGAGCCGTCCGTGAAGGGCTTCCAGCTTGCAAGGGGCACCAAGAGCTACAATGGCAGCACCAAGCCTGAAGATTGGCTCAATGATTATGTTACCGCGGTCCACATCGCGAATGGCAACAGGAGATGGGCGGTGCGCTATGTGCCGCAGATGCTAGAGGGTCCAGCTCGCACTTGGCTCAACAACTTGCCCAAGAACAGCATTAACTGCTGGCTGGACTTCTCGGACGCATTCATCAGCAACTTCACGAGTACATACAAGAGGCCGAATAGGCCACAGCAGCTGTCAGCTTGCAGGCAGCGAGAAGACGAGACGGACCGCGAGTATCTTACTCGGTGGAGCACCTTGAGGAACACTTGTGAGGGCGTGAATGAAGCTCAGGCTATCACTTGGTTTGCGCAGGGTTGCCGACATGGCAGCATGCTTTGGCAGAGATTGCGGAGAGAGATGCCGAACACCCTGGCCGAGACCATCAAGATTGCGGATCAGTACGCACTCGGTGATCCTACTCAGCCACTGATGGACTCCTCTGAGCCGAGAAGAAACTTCAACAGCAACAAGCGCAACGAGTTCCGCAACAAGCGCCGAGTAGACAATCGGTATGATCCCGAGGAGGTCAATGCAGTGACTGTTGGAGCCAGTGGCAGCCAGAGGCAGAAACCTGCTGGAGCCTACGGGCAGAACCAGAACCAGGGCCAAGGCAACAAGAAGCCATTTCGCACCTCTCAGTCGGGTAGCGGGAACTCCGAGCAGCCGAAGAAGTTTGTCTTCGACGACATGAAGGATGGCCCATGCAGCTTTCACACCCACCATCCGTCGAGGCCTGCTAACCACACTACTCGGCAGTGCGAGTGGTGGGAGGCAATCAAGAGTGATGGCTTGCCTCCTCCTCCTCCCCTGCCAGCAGCCAATGCCAATGACAATGTGCAGCCTGCTCGTGCACCCGCAGCTCGGCCGCCAGTGTACCCGAGAAGAGAAAACGTCAACCAGGTGGCTTTAGGAGCCAACCAGTACTTCAACAATGAGAGATACCGCAACAACAACAACAACAACTACAACCGCAACAACAACAACAACAGAGGCAACAACAACAACTACCAGGGCAACAACAACAATGGCAACAATGGGGGCAATGGCTCCAATCAGTACCAAGAGCACCACGAGAGCTACATGATCTTCACTTCTGAGCCTGACGACAAGCAGTCGCAGCACAGGCGGGCCATGGAGGTCAATGCAGTAATTCCTGCTGTCCCTCACTACATGTACTGGTGCGACAAGGAGATCAGGTGGTCCCGAGTAGATCATCCCAAGGTGATGCCCAATCCGGGTAGCTATGCCTTGGTGCTGGATCCTACCTTCCTGGGTCCCGTGAAGAATGTGAGGTTCAGCAAGGTGCTGATCGACAACGGCAGCAGCATCAACATTGTGTATAAGGACACACTCGAGAAGCTTGGCTTGGCCGAGAACATGATGCTGCCTAGCAAGACCACCTTCCATGGCATTGTGCCCGGGATCTCGTGCAACCCGATTGGCCGAGTATGGATTGATGTGCTATTCGGTACTCGGGAGAATTGTCGCACAGAGCGTCTGCAGTTCGAGGTGGTGGACCATCGGAGCCCATATCACGCTCTACTCGGCAGGCCTGCTCTGAGCAAATTCATGGCCTCCACCCATGTCGCGTATCTGAAGATGAAGATCCCTGGTCCCAATGGCATCATCACCATCTCGGGAGATTACAAGAAATCCATTGAGTGTGCCTCTGCTGGTTCCCAGTTGGCGGAGTCAATGGTGATTGCTGCCGAGAAGAAGAAGATGTACGAGGTGGTGGCCATGGCTCATTCCGCGCAAGCTAGCGCGCAAGGTGTGCCGAGTACCCAGCAGGGCACCGCTTTCCAAGCTGCCAAGGAGACGAAGAAGATTCAGGTCGACCCGGAGTTCCCCGACCGCGTAGCCATTATCGGCTCCGGGTTGGCGGAGAAATAGGAAAGCGAGCTCATCCACTTCCTCCGTGAGAATCGGGATGTTTTTGCCTGGACCAATGAAGATTTACCAGGAGTCCCGAGGGAGTTGGTTGAGCACTCTTTGCATGTGCGTCCTGACGCCAAGCCCGTGAAGCAGGCTATGCGCCGCTTCGGAGAGGAGAGGAGGAAGGCCATCGGTGATCAGATCACCAAGCTGCTGATAAGTAACTTCATCATGGAGGTGCTGCATCCGGATTGGCTAGCCAACCCGGTCATGGTCGAGAAGAAAAAGGAGGATCCCAAGGCTGCCACTGCATGGCGCATGTGCGTCGACTACACCGACTTGAACAAGGCGTGCCCCAAGGATCCTTTCCCGCTGCCTCGCATCGATCAGGTGATCGATTCCACTGCTGGCTGTGAACTACTGTCTTTCATAGATGCCTACTCTGGTTTCCACCAGATCGCACTCAATCCTGCCGATCAAATAAAGACTGCTTTCATTACCCCGTACGGGGCTTATTGCTATCGTGTCATGTGTTTTGGCTTGAGGAATGCGGGTGCAACCTATCAGAGATGCATGCAGAAATGCTTGCACGACCAGCTCGGCAAGAATGTGCAGGTGTACGTAGATGACATTGTCATCAAAACGAATAAAACACATACTCTGCTTGCCGACTTGGAGGAAACCTTTGCTAACCTACGCAAGTACAAAATGAAACTGAATCCGAGTAAGTGCACCTTTGGCGTACCGGCTGGAAAGCTACTCGGATTTCTGGTTTCTAGCCGTGGCATTGAAGCCAACCCTTCAAAGATAAAAGCTATTGAGAGCATGTCTTTGCCGAGATCACTGAAAGATGTGCAGAAGTTCACGGGTTGTTTGGCATCTCTGAGCCGTTTTTTGGGCCGAATGGGCGAGAAGGCCTTGCCTCTATACCAGCTGATGAAGAAAAGTGACAAGTTTGTCTGGACTCCGCAGGCGGATGTGGCATTCAATGAGCTGAAAGCAATGCTGGCTAGCGCTCCCGTCTTGGCTAGTCCGCTACCCAAGGAACCTATGCTGTTGTACATTGCTGCGACTAACCGAGTAGTCAGCGTGGTGATAGTGGTGGAGCGAGAAGAAGAAGGCAAAAGTGTGCAGCGCCCAGTCTATTATCTCAGTGAAGTGTTGTCCAGTTCCAAGCAAAACTATCCGCACTACCAGAAGATGACATATGGTGTGTACCTGGGCGCCAGGAAGCTGAAACATTATTTCCAGGAGCACCCCGTCACGGTTGTGAGTTCAGCTCCCATTTCGGATATCATGGGCAACAAGGAGGCGAGTGGCAGAGTAGCCAAGTGGGCGATTGAGCTAGCCGCGTACGCTCCCGCGTATGCGAGAAGAGAAGCAATCAAGTCTCAGGTCCTGGCAGAGTTTCTTGTGGACTGGGCCGAGATGCAGTATGAACCTCCCGCTCCAGTTTCCAACTATTGGAGGATGCATTTCGACGGCTCAAAGGTGAAAGAAGGCCTTGGCGCTGGTGTTGTGCTTACGTCACCCAAGCGGGATCAACTCAAGTACGTGCTGCAAATTCACTTCAAGGCATCCAACAATGTAGCCGAGTACGAGGCAGTGGTGCATGGTTTGCGAGTAGCAAAGGAGGTTGGTGTGCAGCGCATTATATGCTATGGAGATTCAGATCTGGTGGTGCAGCAAGTTTCGGGTACTTGGGATGCTTTGGATGCCAACATGGCATCATATCGCTTCCTGGTACAGTCTATGACTGGGTTTTTCGAAGGCTGTGAGTTCCAGCACATTCACCGAGCAGAGAACGAAGCAGCAGACGAGCTATCCAAGTTGGGATCTTCTCGGCAGTCCATCCCGGCAGGGATTGCCTTGGAGCATTTGAGGAAGCCATCCATCAAGCCTTCCCCCAACTCGGAATCCATCTTCGTTCCTTCTCTGCCAAATGAAGAATCTGACCCGATGGAAATTGACTGGGAGAGTGCTGCAGGGAACCCGGGGACTGCCGTTCCCTACTCGGGGACTGCCGTTCCCTACTCGGGGACTGCCATTCCCTACTCGGGGACTGCCGTTCCCTACTCGGGGACTGCCGTTCCCTACTCGGGGACTGCCATTCCCTACTCGGGGACTGCCGCTCCCTACTCGGGGACTGCCGCTCCCCACTCGGGGACTGTCACTCAGAACTCGGGGACTGCCGCCCTCAACCCAGAAGCTGTCGCATTCATTGAAGAGGTTCTCGCCAATCGGTCCGGGCTGCAAAGAAGCGCTCCTACTCCTCCTGTGCAACCGCAAGAGCCTGTCCCAATGGAAATGGACGAACCAGTGTTTCCCATACGGGAGACACCGAGTTGGGCTATGCCCATATTATCCTTTCTAAGGGACGGTACTTTACCTGAAGATGAAGTGACTGCGAGGCAGATTCAGAGAAGGTCCAAGGGCTACACTATAGTCCGAGATGTGCTGCACAAGAGAAGTGCCACTGGTGTGCTGCAACGTTGTGTGAGCCCAGAAGAGGGAGAAGAAATCCTGGTGGAGATACATCAAGGGGAATGTGGGCACCACGCCTCTTCTCGGGCATTGGTCAAGAAAGCTTTTCGGCATGGCTTCTACTGGCTCACTGCACTGCAGCAAGCTGAAGATATTGTGAGGAAGTGCAACGGCTGCCAGATGTTTGCAAGTAAGATTCACATGCCTGCTTCCGAGTTGAAAACAATTCCTATCACATGGCCATTTGCTGTTTGGTGCTTGGATATGGTTGGTCCCTTCAAGCCGGCTAAAGGCAATATGACACATATCTTGGTCATGGTGGACAAGTTCACCAAGTGGATTGAGGTGAAACCTATTCGGAAGTGTGATGGAGTCACAGCTATGAAGTTTGTGAAGGATGTGATCATGAGATACGGCTACCCGCACAGTATCATCACCGACAACGGCACCAACTTTGCAGAGGGGGCAATGGTGCGATTCTGCAGAGATAAGCATATCCGACTAGACGTTGCGTCAGTCGCGCACCCTGCCTCCAATGGGCAAGTTGAGAGAGCAAATGGAATGGTACTAGCAGGCATAAAGCCAAGGCTGATCGAGCCATTGCTGAAAACACCTGGGTGTTGGCTAGAAGAGTTGCCAGCGGTGTTGTGGAGTCTAAGGACTACCCCTAACCGGTCAACCGGCTACACGCCATTCTTCTTGGTATACGGGGCTGAGGCCGTGTTGCCAATAGACTTAGAGCATGACTCCCCCCGAGTAGCCCTCTACACTGAGGTGGAGGCGAGAGAAGCTCGAGAAGACGACGTTGACCTGCTTGAAGAAGCAAGAGAGCTGACTCTGTCACGTTCGGCTGTCTACCAGCAAAACCTGCGGCGCTATCATAGCCGAAAGGTGAACCCAAGGGTTTTCCGAGAAGGAGACATGGTCCTTAGGCTTGTGCAGCGCACAGCCGGGATGCACAAGTTGTCTCCTCCTTGGGAAGGGCCTTTTATTGTGAGCAAAGCGCTGCACAATGATGCGTACTACCTTGTAGATGTGCGCCCATCGCAGGCGAACAGGGCAGATAAAGCTGGAGAGGAAACCAAGCGCCCTTGGAATGTAGCTCTACTTCGTCGTTTTCACTCGTAAGCAAAGATGTGTATGTACCCTTTTATCCGAGTTGAAATTCTACTCTGCAATCTGAAATTGTTCTCGGGGACTGCCCACGTCCAAAATTGCTCTAAGTGTTTTTTCTTACTCGGCTTGGTCCTTTGTCTACTCGGTTGGTCCACTTCAGAACTCATAAGTGCATTGAGTACTGTGTTTAAACCTATATGCCAACTCTTCGACTCTGCTGCTGTCCGAAACCCGGCTTCATGGCGAGCAAGAGAACAAGCAAAAGGTCAATGAGCACACGAAAATCACTAAGGAAGAAAGAGTGCAGGAACCGAGTAGACTGTTTGTTACTTTTATTCCCTGTTTTCATCTTCTCGGCTGAGTGGTGGGCTGCGTTACCATGATTGTTTCTAGCGGCTAAGTATTTGCAGCCCTACTACTTGACTCTTGTGACTCGAATACCAAACAAGCGACAAGTCGCGGGTAGAGCAAAGATGAAAAGATAGGGTGAATAAGAAATGCTACTCGGGGACTCGCATGGAAACGCAACTCGGCATTGAGCCAGTGTCGTTCAAATTGATTAATGTTGAAATAAACAGAGTGGGCATAACAACTGTGTAGCAAGCAAAACAAAGATAGTCTGTTACATCTGCTCCCGGCATCCCGGGGATCTGATAAATGTTCAAGTTGAAAGAGATTGCAGGTGGCCTCAAGACGAGGAGGCAGTGTTCTCGGCGCTGGCTTTGGCTGCTGCTTCTTCGGTAGCGGTCGCGGCAGCCGTTTCTTCGGTGCTGGCATGGGCGGCATCCGTTTCCGTCTGGATGGTGGCGGATTCCGTCATCTCAGCAGCATGCTGGGTGTCCGTCTGCTCGGAAGTGGCCGTGGCCACCGAGACGAGTCCGGGAGCCGAGGAGGAGCCTGAAGCGTGGCCAGGAGGGGGCACCGTGTCATCGAGAGCAGCGCCTGAGGAGGTGCCGAACTCGAGTGGAGCGGTCTCGATGTGCTCAGCCTCCTCATCGCTACTCGAGACGGCCGTGCCTTTCCCCTTCCCGGCCTTGCCCTCAGGAGAGTCGAAGAAGCCCTCCAACTCGGATTCAACTTCTTCGTCATCTACCTCTTCGTCTTCGTAGTCGGTGTCGGGCTCGGGGAGGCCCTCGATGAAGGTCTCCGTCTCGGCGCACTCCGCGACCTCGTAGGCGACCTGCTTGCGAGTGGCCACGCAGTCGGGATCTAACTCCCACTTGGAATCGTTGCGCTTCCCGCGGATGAGCTGCATATTGAGATTTTCGTACCAGGATGCTATGCAGAGAAGCATCACATCCGCACCGGCCCGGGCTCCCGAAGCGCGCCATTTCTTCAACTCCTTCTTCACATTCTTCAGCTTGAAGGCTAGGCCCCTCATGGTGTTTGGCTGAGGATCATGAGGCCAAAACAGTTTGTGGAGTTCAAAGCCCTCGTGCACCAGGTCAGTTCCGACGCCAGCCAGCTGTTCGAAATAGCCTTTGAGCACCAGCAAGCTGTCCTCGATCTCGTCTCTGGGATCTGCTGCCTCACCTTTCGCAAGGCGAGTTGCTTTGGTCTTGGCCAGCGTAGGCGCAGAAGGGGAGTCAAGATGAGGCCAGATCTCTGAAATAGCGTGTGGTAACTTCAGAACCAAGAAGAGAAGAACCGAGTAGGGGAAAACCGAGAAGAAATGAGACCGAGAAGAAAAGAAGCAGCGAAGAAAAGACTTACCGGAGAGTTCGTTGCGCAGCCGCTGCAGCTTTTTCTTCCAGGACTCCTCGTTAGAAATATGCCTTTCTTGGATCAGGCGCAAGCCATTCATCTGAGCGAAGAGATCAGCGTTGGCCTTCTTCAGAGTTTCACATTCCTGCTCAAGGGCCCTCTCCTTGGCTCTGAACGAGCCCTCGGCCTTGGCCTTCTCGGCGTTGGCTCTGTCTCTCTCGGCGCCAATGTTGATGGCATCCTGGAGTGCCTGTTGCAACTGGAGTTGCAGTTTCTCGGTCTCGGTGGCGTGGTGATTCAGCAACACAGCGGCCTGGTCGGACAGTTGGTGCTGCACCTCGGCCGGCTTGACGCAATCTTGGTGTGCCTCAGCAAACACCTTGTGATCTTCTGCGAAGAGCCAGACAAGATCAATACAGAAGCAGCTAAGAAATAGATTCAAAATCAAACCGAGTGGACGACAAACTCACCTTCTAGCCTTTTGATGGTGGCTTCGGCGTTCTTCACGAAAGCACGGCATTTCTCGTGCTCTTCGGCTAGGCTCTTCAGTTTCTCTGCAGAGTAGAAAGGTTAGCGCAAAAGAAAGCATAAGCGAGCGTAAACATAAAACGCATGAATCGCACAGCTAAAAGCGTACCTTGCACTTCAGTCAGCTGCCGGGTGTTGTCGTTGGCATTCTTGCTGGCTGCCTCCGCAGCTGCCTTTTCCTTCTCCAAAGCAGCAATTCTCCTCCTAGCGATAGAGTGGTTCCAGAGGAGATGGCGGTATAAGTTGGTCCGTTTCAGGACGCTGTCCTGAGAAGCGAGAAGAAGTAAGTTAGAAAAAGCAGAGTAGATTCAACCCGAGTAGGAGGCTACTCGGAGAGTATCCACCTACTCGGCTAGAATCTCGGGGACTGGGAGTGATGGAAAGGAGCAGAAAGGCGAATAGAAGAGAAGAAAATTCAACTCGGAAAATTTAACTCGGAAAAGATAGAGAAAACTTACTGCGTAGTCCTGCTCGATGTCCTCGGCATTCTTGCGATGCAAGAACATCTTGGCTGCAAGTGTCGCGGTCTCGGTGGAGACGGTCATGGGCTTGTGTCCCAGGTCAACCTTGTTCCAGTCCACACGCATGTGGTCGAGGCCGCCAAGGGTAAGACCGTGCCACTTCTCCACGCCGAGAACCTTGCTGTCCCATTTGGCGTCGATGAAGCCAATGGTGTCCAGTACCTGCTCAAGGCCTTTTGAAGTTATTGGTTTATCTTGGACTCCACGAGAAGCAATGTTGGCAGTCTGCTGTTGGCTTGGATCTGGAGGAGGGGAGTTCATGGCAACAGCCTTCCTTCCATGCTGGATAGCTAAAGCTTTGTCCTTGGGAGGGAAGCCGATTGAGTGCTGGTGGCTAACCTCAATCATATACTCCGGGTAGCAGGGCTGGCCAGCAGCGCGAGCATCAGCTGAGAGCGCGGCGGGAATCGGGCCAGACTCGCGGATCACAAGTGCTCCACCTGAGGCTGGTGGCGGCACTTGGTCTCTGGACCGCTTCTTCGCCCTCTCCTTCTCGGCCCGCTGCTTCTCGGGATCTTCAGCTCTCTTTCCGTCAGCTTTGGCCTTCGCCTTCTCGGCGGCTTCCTTCTCGGCCTTGGCCTTCTCAGCGATTTCCTTCTTCGCCTTGGCCTTCTCAGCAGCTTCCTTCTCGGCTGCCCTTCTGTCAACTTCGCTCCTCAGAGCATCCAGGGCGGCTTGCTGCCTGGTTACTCGCCCAGCAGGGGAGCTAGGTGCATCCTTGGTCTGCGGAGACGAGGAGGAGCTTGGCGGTGTAGGGCCTTGTGCAGTGGGTGGCGCCACGGATCCATCGCCTTGCGCAGCTCCTGGCTGGGAGCTACTCGGTACGTCCATGGCGGTGGTGTCTTCCACTCGCTGCTCGGTAGCGAGATTCTCTTGTGCAGCAGCCCCTGTGGTGGGCTGCTCTTGCTCTGCTTCAGGCCGCTCGTCGGCGGTGTTGTCTTGCATCTCATGGTCTTGATTCTCCTCGGCATTGCTGGCCGGAGGAGAAGGGGGTCTCTCTTGGCGGACGGTAGCGTCCTGTGCTGCTGGTTCGGACGCTGCTCCTTGTGCATCGGTGGCTTGTGGATTGGCAGCAGCAGCGTTGGCGGGGTGGTCCTCGTCATCATCAAGATTGATCAGAGGTACTGGTGGTTCCTTAGCTTGGCCGGACGCGAGAGCTGCGTCCGCATTCATGGGAGGTCTGTAGAGAGGGAAGAAACCAGAAATTAGAAGGGATTTGGGGAGAATAGCACAGCGCGAGAAGGGAAACGACCGAGAAGAGGACTTACGCGGTGGTGGACTTGAGCTCTCGTCTGGATCTCTTCACAGCCACCTTCTTCTCGGTGGGCTTCTTCCTCTTGGCAGGAGGCGCTGGTGCTCCGCTACCAGTCCGTTTGCGGGTCTCAGGAGCGGCGATGGACAGAGGCTTGGCGGCTAGGGGCACAACGCCCTCGTTCTCGTCTTCGTCCTCGTCGTCCTTCTCCGCGGCACCTTCATCTGAGAATCCAAGAGAAAGAGGAAGGAATCAGAAACAGCAAACGAGGGATTGGTCCTTCTCGGAAGCAAACAGAATGAAAGTGTACTTACCGTCGAAATCTTCGTCAGACCAGGTGCGGAGAGCGTCGCGCTTGTCAGTAATGGGGGAGCGAGAGGGGTTGGACTGCTCCGCGGCATCGTGAGAAGGCACATCGTCCTCCTCACGATCAGCAGACCAGTTGCTCTCGAAAACCTCGCAGCTCTCGATGATCTGGCGAGTAAGAACCTGAAAACCAGAGAAGGATCACAGACTGGCCGAGCACCAGGAAGGAATTCTACTCGGATAGGCGTGCAGGTACAAAGCACACAAAGCCTAGGCAGTTAACTAAGCATTCTACCCGGATAGGCGTGCAAGCACAAAGCATACTAAGCCTAAGCATGTTTGCTGGAGGGTATTACTCGGAAGGGCGTGCAGGTATAAAGCACATCAAGCCTAAGAGTTGTTCTCGAGTAGGCTATCCGGCAAGGCGTGCAAGCACGAAGCACATTAAGCATACGCAATCCGGCTAGGTACCCTACTCGGTGCAGAAGACGATCGCTACTCGCGGCAAGAGGAGGATTCATCTACTCGGAAAGTAAATACAGAGAGCAAAGTAAGAAAGGCGTACCCGCTCAATCGGCTTGGTACGGCTGTACGGGACGAACCCGTACTGCCAGTGGTCGCCAAGGCTTGTCGTCAAGATGTTCCTTGCGTGCAGGGGAACATCGATGTTGTCAATCTCGATGGTGGTTGTCCTGGTGCAGTCGCGGGGGCCTCCCATGTAACACATGAGATGGCTGCGCTCCTGCAAGGGCAGCACTCGGCGCTGGATCCAGCACGCCACCGGATCGTCGTTCTTGAGGCCTTGCGCCTTCAGCCAGCCGAGTCTGTTCTCCATCTCGATGGCGTCATCGTCGTTGACGGGCTTGTCCTTCCAGTACATCCCGATTGGAGCGCGATTGCTCCAAACCGGCAGGTTGATGCGGTCATCTACCCGGGCTCCTTCCGCGGCGGCAACGTTCTTGACGTAGAGGAACGTCTTCTGCCACAGCTTGACGGAGTCCAGCCCCTTGATGCGGGGGTGGTGCGTCCCGGACCGCTGCACCATCATGGCGCAGCCGGTGTCGGTGGCGCGGGCGCCGCCCGCGGAGTCCTTCTTCCCGGTGGATTGCTGGCGCAGATGGAAGTACCTGAGCCACGTCTCCCACGTGGGCCGGATGCCGAGGAAGGCCTCGCAGACCACGGCGTGGTAGGCGAGGAAGACGACGGCGTTGGGGGGCAGATGGTGCATCTGGATGCCGAAGTGGTTGAGGAAGTTCCGCAGGAAATCGGAGGCGGGCAGTCCGAAGCCGCGCTCGAAATGCGACATGAAGACCACCCGCTCACCCTCCCGCGGAGTTGGCACGAGTTCACTGCCTGGCGCCCGGCACTCCACGCCGGGAGGAACTCGCCGGGTGTTGACGAGCCAGGGCAGTCTTCAGCCGTGACGGAGGAGCCGGCCCAGCCAGCCTTGGCCATTGCTGCGGGTGGAAGGAATGGAAGGTTTTGAAGGAATTGGTTGGGGGATTGAGTCCGCGGCGGCGCGAGAGCTTGCGCGGCGGCGGAGAGCACGGTGGCGGAGAAGCGCAGGAGACAAAGGAGGAATAGTGCGAGGAAGGGGAAAAGGAAGTTACCGGGGAGGTATTTATATCTCCTCCGCGGATTTACCGTTACCGTCGTGGAAGTGGGATCGATTGTGGCGTGTGGTGGGTCCTGTGGCCGGTTAGAAACGCACACAAGCGCCGGTTGCGCGCGTAATGGCCGCATTTGATCCCACCACCGAATCGTGGCCTATAATTACACTTGATGGGACATGACGGCCGGTGGGCCCACTGCGTGAAAACTGGACGCGTGGCAGGTCGTGTCCTGGGCAACGAAACGACAAGGTCGTGGATGCTTGACACGTGTGCAGTTGCTGCGCGAAGGGCTGGATCGTGCTCTGTGCCGCAACGGCTCAATTCCAGAAAATTCTCTAAGTCTTTTTACTCGGTTACAGAGTAGAAAGCAAGTGATACTCGGAAGAGAGGAAACTCAAGGTACTTTCCAGATAGCTACTCGGAGGTTCTACTCGGCATCTTGAGGTTCAAGGGCTGAGATGCAAAGATTGGTTTTAAGCTGGCTGAGCCTGGTGAACAAGTTCGCAAGACTCAACCAGCTTCGGGGACTGCTGTCGGGGGGTTACCCCCGAGTAGGGTAAAGACAAGTGGTAAAGGCAGCTTACAGAAGAGAGGTTTGGTCGAGTAGCCGACTACCTGGTACTCGCTACCCGGTCGACTGCTACTCGGTCTCACCTCAAGATGACCAGAAGGAGAAATCAAGCAAGTTCTATCCAGTCGGGTAGAAGAGTTGGCCCGAGTACAATTGGCGGGAACAATTGGCGGGAACCTACTCGGGCCAGAAAGTCAAAGGAGCCGTTCTGACACAGGATCCCGCGTATCCTGGGTCCGTACTTGGCAGCATCCGAACTACTGTTCATATGGGGCCGGCCTGCCTGACAGTGACAGCATGGAAGCAGGCCGTGGCAGGATAAGGGGGGCCTACGCTGTGCCTAGGTACAGAGTACCAGTCTGTCCCCTAGTTTTGCCCAACGACTTTCCGGATGAAGCCAAGGTTAGGAACCAAAGCTGTCAGCGGGAACCCGGAAGAAGGACGGTGTGCACACTATGTCGACACTTGTTCGTATTTGGACGTATCCGGCTGGGCATCGTGTATATAAGGTGCCCAGCCGCCTCCTGCGCGAGGCATGCTCATTGGATACGAGCTTTAACCCTAGAAACCCTAAGTTCTTGACCTAGCTCTACTCGGAGAAGAGCGAGAGGCTACTCGGTAGAGATACCATTTGTACTGTGGCTACTCGGAGAAACATCATAATACATACAGAGAGGCAGGAGTAGGGGTTTTACCTCCTCACGAGGGCCCTGAACCTGGGTAGATCGTGGTGTTTGCAGTGTGTTGTTCTTACCTCACGCGTCTACTCGTCGCGTGATCCCTCCCCGAATACCTCCAGCGTCCATCGTTCCCACATCTTTAGCCATCCTATGGCATCTGCCGTGACACCACCACGACAGGGCGCCATGGACTATGAGCCGGCGCTGTTTTTTCGCTGCAACCCGCGGAGGAAGGCGCCGAGATGGATAAGCTAGAGCAGGAGGAACCCTGGCAGGCGGTACTACGCCTGCGTGGACGCAATGGTGAGCTCTCTCCTCTGCTCTTTCCTCTCTGCTTTGCTCTCTCCTCTCTGCTCTGTCTGTTATTCTTGTGGATGAAAAGGTTGTTGAATTCGTTTGTAACATCAAGGTGGTTGCGGCTTTGTGAAGTGGCATGATGGAGAATTACCCAAGTTCTTTAGTGATTTGATTGGAGACTTGCGAGATGAAGTTTGGGGGCTTAGAGGACAAGACAGTGTAGCTGGCAATGAGGATTCCATGGGTGATTTTGTGCATGAAGCTCCAGGTCTTAGAGGTAATGTGGATGTTCCAGTTGGAGCAGGCAATGTGCAGGATGTTCAGACTCTGCAAGAACAGTTGAAGCTGCAGAAAGAAGAGATTAATGCACTTAAGTGGAAAAATAAGAATGTGTTGATGTTGTTTGTTGTCTTTGTTGTAGGATTAGTGTTAGGGAAAATGCTTTTGCATCGAGCTGGTTTGTTGCTGTGAGAGATGCATTGTGCTGGTTTGTTGCTATGAAAGATGTACTTCTGGTTGTTAGTTATGTGAGAGAATTGTGCTGGTCTGTTGTTTGTTATGTGAGATGCATTTCAGTTTGAACAATTGCCATATTCAAATGTGGTTGTGGAAGTATGCATTTGAACTGTTTTATGTTTGTTTGGACTGATTATTACTGTACTGAATTTTGTTGAACATAGGCCTTGTAAGCCACTTGTCAGCGCTATGGAGAGAGAAAGTTGAGGTGGACCCACTTGTCAGTGAAATAGAAGGCCAACCGGCCACCCACGCACTCCTCTCCCCTCTTAACTGCACCCATCCACTCTCTCTCACACACACCCGTTTCTCCTCAGTCACTTCACTTCTCTGTCCCCTTCTCACTTTTTCACCGGAGAAACCAAGAAACAACGCCGGATCGAGTTGCCAAGAAGCATCCAGGTAATGTGCATTTGTAGTATGCTTCATTTCCTTGATGTTGAGCCCTTTTGTTCTTCTCTGAAGGATGCTCCTCTTCTGAATCATTTTCTTGATGGTTTTGTCTGAATTTTGTTTTTGTCCTAGATCGATGGACCCCAATGTGGATGTGGTGGACCTTTCCTCCTCTTCAGATGATGGCAGTACAGAGAGCACTGACCTTTCATGTTCACTCTGCGAGATGGAGAGGGATCTGAACATTACTATCAAAGATATTGTTCTGACTGAAAGATTTATTTGTACTTCTGCATGTTGTTTGTACTGAAAGATGTAGGGCCAGATCCCTATTTGTGTTCATGTGGTGCTATTTTATGTGTGATGTAGGGTCATAGTGGGAAGTGCAGGACCCATATGATGAGTATTGCGTGTACTCCAACCGTGTTGGTTTGGAGCCACGTCAGGTAGTGCTTCTGGAGGACATATGTGATCTGCAGAAGCCTAGAATCCCTTTCTATGTTAGCACCATGAGAGAGGGATAGATATCTGAAGACAGGAACAAGGGAAAACTGGTTGGTTGGTTATGCATTGAATTTTATTTGTTGGTTTCTTCAGTTACTCAGCCTAGAATTGTATTATTTACTTGTTTTTTATTGTTTAATTTGATGTACTTCAACAAGGATTTCACCCAGACCTACCTGAAGCAATACCTGACCAGGTCTGGATATGAAATGAGGGTCTACTATGACCATGCATAGAAAATGACTCACGTTAATATAAAGATGGATACGGCCAGGAAGTGTGCCATCATGACATCTAAAAGGATGGAAGTTGTTGCTGATCAGGGCTATGGTGAGGGTGAGGTGCTCATGTTTTGGTTTAGGAGGACCCATGAAGAGAAGAAGCTGAAGCTTTATATTGACAGGATTGAGCCTGGAAGCTTTGGGTTTGACATCCAGTACCACTATGCTCTCATTGCAAGTGTTGGAGTGTGAAAGATGCCCTAGGAACCTGCTATGCTACATGTAGTACCACTCTGCTATGCTACATGTTGTTCTATGTAGTTTGTGTGTAATGGTTGAACCTGTTATATAAGGAACCAATACTAGTATCTACCTGTAATGTGTTATGCTACCTGAAATGTGTTATGTAATATGTTATGTAATGAACCTGAACCAGTACTTGAAGTACTAGTATCTATATATGTAATGCTTGTTCTTAAATTACTTGTCTTGCATTGCATAAATTCAGTAAAGAAATTGTGGGTCTGCCAAAATTTGCATAAATTCAGTACAAAATTTGTGGGTCTGCCAAAATTTGCAAAAATTCAGTACAAAGGCTCAGCACATCATCTGCATCTAAACATCATGTGGAGGTGCATTTTGTGTACTGATGATCTCTTCTGGAGCTGCCTCATTCAGATCTGGTATCACTCTCTGTTGGGTGTCATCACCAAACAACAAATAGTAGGCAGAGCCTGGCCCTGTAGGGTGTGTCTTTCTGGATTTTTTGGTTGGCCTTGATTGAGATGAGCTTGCTTCTTTCTGTGCTTTTCCTCTTGGCCTGCCTCTTCCTCTGGCACTGACACTGCTACTTGAAGGTGGTTCTTGCTGTGTTGCTTCCTAAGAACCATTAGGTGCAGAGTTGTTGCTCCTTCCCCTTCCTCTTCCAACTGTGCTGGTCCTCCTTCTTCCCCTTGCACTTGCACTTGAGATGCCTCCTCTGTTCATTGCTGTAGTTACCCTAGTTTGGGGAAGGGAGTTCCTTTCACCTACCACAAATGCACTCTCCTCAGGCAAAGGGACAGTAGGCCTGGGGATTGGTTGCAATGCTCTGTCCTGTAAGCCACAATGATATCCAGTTTTGCATTTAGTATTGTGCAATATGAAATCTTTTGTGAAATAATTGACAAAGAAAAAGCACCTCTTGCCCCATTCTGTGTACCATCATGTGCCTTTGATGAGTAGGATCCAAGGCAGGGATGACAGGTTGTGGAACAATGTGCTGTCAAAATGAATGAGAGTGAGTTATAAATTTGTGTTGCAGACAATGGACAACCCTAATAAGATAATTTACCTGCAAAATTGCTGGGGTATCCACATCACCATTTTCATCTTCAATTAGAACAGACCCACTAGCCTGCTCTGACATGAATTTATCATGCCCTTTTTTGTTGTGGCCTTATTTCTTACAAATGGAACAATGCATTGGAACACCAGCTTTTGAAATCTTCTTGGCACCATCTTTCTCAACTTCTTCAAGTGTTTTTCTTCTGTTTTTCTTAGGCCTTCCCAACACTTTGGTGAAAAGTGGAGGACGCACAAAAACCCCATTCTACTTCTGCCAGTGGCACCTGCCTCTGAGAGGGACCATGTTGTATGCATAACACTTCTTGTAAGTTTCAATTGTGTAGCAGCTATGAACCATTTGCTCATGGTCAATTCTCTCATTTCTGCAGCATGCTATTGCATGATGGCATGGTATGCCTATGAGCTGCCATCTCTTGCAGTCACAGCTCCTTGTATTGAAATCCACACAATAATCTCTCTCAAATTCTAGTGATGTCACTTTGAAAATCCCTCCACCAGCTACCAACACTTCACAGTTTGCTGCCCATTCAGTGAATTTATCTAGTTTCTTCTTAATCTTAGGGCAGATCCTTCCAGGCCATGAGTGACATTCATTACTTTTTCCAACAATCATGTGCATTAGTTTGTAGAAGATGTTCTCTAGCATGGAGAGCATTGGCATTTCTCTTGCATCTAGAATATAACTGTTAAATACTTCAGAGTGGTTGTTCAGAAGCATGTCACACTTAGGAAAATCACTAAAAAGGCCTCGATGAAGGTATTTGGTGGCAGCTCCTCAACGCAATCAAATGCTTCTTTGCAATCCACTTCCATCTTCTTTTTATTTCTTCCCCAAGTAGGTATATTGCATGACCTAGCTATGGCCCATAGATCATTCTTCAAAGTTTCCCCTTTGTGCTTCTTATGGAAGTCTGATATATATGCCTCACACAATGCCTGTGCTCTGCATCAGGGAACACTTTCTGCACTGCCTTGATCAGGCCCTTCTGCCTGTCACTCATTATTGTGAAAGGAGCACTATTAGTGATGTTCAGGTCATCTCTTAGTGTAGTTAAAAACCACTCCCAAGAACTTGTACACTCCACTTCAGTAACACCCATTGCAATTGGAAATATGCAGTCATTGGAATCAATACCAATTGCAGTGAGTATATTGCCCTTGTACCTTGTCTTAATGTGACAACCATCAATGCAAATCACTGGTCTGCATCCTTCAAGGAAACCTCTTTTTCAGGCATCATAAGACCAATACAATGTTGCCAAATGCTCCTTCACTTCTCCATTTTCATTTCGCTTATTTGTTCTTAGGAAAAATTTAGAGCCAGGGTTGCATGTCCTCAACTCCTGACCATAGTCCCATAGCAAGCTGAACCGTTGTGCCTCATCACCATGAATTCTAAGAAAGGTAGCTTTCCTGGCTCTCCTCAACTTCCAATTGTTGGGACACATGTTGAATTTCCTTCTTATCTTGTTCCTAAAAGTCTGCAAATCCATCTTTTGATTGTCTCTGAATTCATCCACGAAGAATTCTGTCAGGAAGTTGGCTTTCAAGTCCTTCACCTCCAAAGATCTCACACATCTATGTACGCCACAGTATTTCTTCACAACCACTGCCTCAGTCCTGCTGTCCTGTTGGCTAAAAGGCGTTAAAGGAAAGCACTTCTTGGGAGATAACCCATGGTTTTATTTTTCCTTTGTTTTTCTCTGTTTTCTTTGAGTCAAGGGGTTGTATACTTCTATAGAAACTCCTTTGTATCTTTCTTTTCATGTTTTATTAGTGCCAAGTAAGGTTTCTGACGAGAGTTAGAGTTGGTTTTCGGATTTCTGCGCAGGAAACAAATTTCTGCTGTTCACCGTAAAAAATCGTATAATTCACAGAAAAATGAGAATGACCTGAAATATTTTGTGATTATCCCTCAGCTAATTCAACAACTTTTTTGTTCTTTAAGTTTTTAGATCTGAGCAACTTAAGTACCCTGACAAAATTCGTCTTTACAGACTGTTCTGTTTTTGGCAGATTCTTCCATTTTTCTTGCATTTGCTCTTTTATGATGTCAAGTGGATTTCTTTGCTTCACAAAACATCAGTGGCTGTAGCTAATGTTTAAAAGTATCAGTAGCACTTGTGCCATACAGAACCAATGATTTTTTTTATTGTTTCACTAACCCTCTAATGCGAATTACTGTTTGAGTATGGTGTGTAGGAAGTTTTCAAGTGTCAAGAGAAGAGGTGATATATGTGATCAAGAAGAGTGCAAGGTCAAAGCTTGGGGATGCCCCCGTTGTTCAACCAAGAATATTTTTAGAATACTTAAGCATCTAAGATTGGGGATGCCAAGGCATCCCCTTCTTCATCAACTATCTATCAGGTCACTTCTCGTGAAACTATATTTTTATTCGGTCACATCATATGAAATTTACTTGGAGCGTCATTTATTTTTCATTCAGTTTTATTTTGTTTTCCTTGCTGCAATAATATCACGGGAACCTAGCATCCTTGTTTGGGAGAGAGACATTCTCCGCTTTTTCTTTTGAATACTTGCTATGCTAGTATTCTTAGTTTTTCTTCTAGTTACTTCGAAAATTCCTGTTCAACTCTTGTTTTCATTGCATCTCTTACTCAGAGCTGTAAGTTTTAGTAGTGTTATGTGAGTACTCTCATGTTTTCTTGCTGTAGAATGTAGAGAATTTTTGTAAAAACATATTTTGTATGGTGCTTGTTGGGAAAAGAAACTGCTGCTTGAAGTAGAATTTTTAGCGGTGCAAGTAGAAGCTTGTATAGACTATGGCTAGAAATTTTTCATATCATGCTAGATGTTATTTTAGTTTTAAAGCCTTGTGGTTATTGAGTAGCATGATTATCCTCAAATAACTGAGAGTGTTTAATGTACCATTGAAAGAATCATGGGCTATTCTTGTCATATTGAAGCATAAATTTGCGGTATTCTTCTTTGAATGTTTTATTTGGTTGACTTGGTGCCTGCTCACACCATGTTTATGACTATGAACCAGTCACTAATAGCCTCTATGATCATTTAGTTTTAGAATTTGTGGTACAACTTATGCTTTGATTAATGATGTTTATCTCGCTATGCATGATTATGGCTGTTATGCTCTCTTCATTTGTCGCTCCCAGTCTTTTGCTAGCCTCCACCCGTACTGAGTATGGAATTCTACTCTTGCATCCAACTCCATAAAACCAAAGTTTTACCATTGTATCCACCATACCTACCTACATGTGGTATTTAACTACCACTCAAAGTACATTTCTCATGTGTTACCTTTAGAACCTTCAAATTTATTCATGCTTTGTGTTCCTGTTTTTGCTCATGAGGACGTAAATAGAGAATATTTATCTCAATTGTTGACTGGATTTCACAACCTGGACTAGTGGCTTCATCCCTTATCCAATTGATAGAAGATCTGGCAGCGGGGTGCCCAGCCCCAAATTAATACACACAAAATCTCTTCACTATTTTTGCCCCTGATTTATCAGTCAAATCATAATTGTGTAAACAAAAGAGAAAGAGGGATGGACTTCTACACAAGTTGCGTCCTTCACATGGGAGCCGCTCTTGTGAATTCTAGTTGGCTTGTGACATACTGTATTTCTGTTTACCATTCGTTGACATTAGCATACATCTCCCAAAATATAGACACTCCTCCATGGTATGTGATTGTTGGCAGGCACCCGAGGATTCGGTTAGCCATGGTTTGTGTAAGATGGATGGGAGGAGTGTCAAAATTTTAATACCTCTATTAATAAAATAAAAGCTCTAGCACATGAGTGATCCATGCTTCCCGCTGTGAAGGGCCTTTCTTTTACTTTTATGTTGAGTCTCCATCTTCTAACTTTATGCACAGTTGAGAGAACATATTTTCCATTCTGAGTTTTATGTCCATTTGTCCCAGAAACATTATTAATTGATTCATGATGTGATATTTCTTATTCTCTAATTATTTGTTCTAGTCCTCCTCATGAAACTTTGAAGGTGTCCTGTAATTTATGTTTTGCCCCACTCTTAAGGACTTGCGAAATATCACTTTGCCATGCTTTCTCTATGCTTGAAACAAACATATATCTTTCTTTGCATTGTTATTCATGATCTTTTGTTTGAGTTACTTCTCATGATGCTGTCACATCCCAAGTCTGAAAAATAGCCTTTAGAATGTTTGCTCTCTGTTATTTTATGCTTTGCATCATGGCATCATGTTGATTGCATTTGTTTTGTTTGTTTTCCTTTTGTTTTCCTCTGTTTTCATTTGTTTTCCAACTGTTTTCCTTTGTTTTCCTTTGTTTTCTATTTGAATTTCAAACAAAAATTCAAACCTTTTGTTTCATCCTTGTGATGTTACGATTTCCAAAATCATGTTGTGATTCCAAACTATTGTTTTATTTCTATAAAAATGCATCCAACAATCAAACCCTTTTCAAATTCAATTTGTTTTCCATTTGAAATTCCAAACCAACATCCAAATAGTTGTTTCCAAATAAAAACATTAATTGTTTCCAATTATCCCATAATGTTCAACTAATAAAGTGGTGCTTTATTTCAATCAATTAATTCTATTTCAATCCAATTTCAAATCAAATGCATCAATTAGAACCACTTTTGAAGTTATAAACTTTAACAAGCCAATCAACTAATCTTTCAATCGAATTAAGCATAGGGGTTCCCCTATTCAAAGTTGTTTTTATTAAATGGGCACTTAATTAAAATACACCCAAATTTGAATTTCCAACAAACATCAAGCTAATTTAAAGTTTTCTGAAGACAAAACTTGGTTAATGTTTTCTTTTAACCCAACTAGCTTAACCAAATTTTTATGACATCCTTGCTAACCAAAATCTCATGGTTTTCTTCCTTTCTAATTTGCTACAAAAAAATATATAAAAGAAACAGAAAATAACAAAAGAGAGAGAGAGAGCAGCAGAGGGCCCAAGCCCACCTATCTTTTTCCTCCCTGACCCTTTTCTTCCACCTCCGTACAGGTGATGTCATCGCACGCCAGCGACAGCACCGAGCTCCACCTGCCCCCTTGCCCCTCCTTATCTACCCCCAATCCCGTGGCAAACCCTAACCCTAACCCTAACCCGCACCTTTTCCCTCTCTCTTCCTCCTCCAGCCGCCGGCCCCCCTTCCCCTCTTCCTCCATGGTACTGCGCCCCCTGCAACCTCTCTGAAACCGTACATGGCGCCGGAGTTCTCCTCCGCCTTGGCACCGGGTCCGACCGCCTCCGGCCACCCCGAGTACTCCCACGCGAAGATGGTAACTCCCCCGTTCCATTCCCTTACTTCCCCTCTCGATTCCCCACTGGTTAGGCATCATTTCCTTCCGTGCCAAGTCGCCATGGCTGCTGCCTGTTCGTGCTTGTTTTCCGTCAGTTAGAACAGATGCAGATCGGTTGCAGGTTCAGTTTCAGATAGAATACCCGAGACCTGAACCTCAACCTTCCCCGGTTCCCTCTCTGTCAACAACTAGAGCAACTACCCTACTGGTATCAACCCACCGCGCGCAAGCCCCACGTCCTAGGATCAAATCCCAGCCTCCACACTTCTCTGCTCTTTTCCGTTTTAATTCAGTCAAACGCCCGCACCACCACCTCTTACCCCCCTGTATCCCCTTCTGTTACAACAGCACAGCAACACCCCACTGGTTCTGTTCCCTTGAGCGCATCAGGAGGTGCAGGGGACGAGTCCCACCCCCTGCACATTAAACCAACCTTTTTATTTTACATGTTTTTGGTCACAAAACTTGCTGGTATTCACCAATAGGCCCCTGGTAATTAATCTAGACCCCTGAAATAATTTTTTCCTAAGTCCCTAATGGGTTAAAAATGGCAGATTGGCACTATATTTTGTAAATTGCATAAATAAATCATCCTAACTCCAAATCCAACATTTTTGATATGTTTTCAATACCAAATTAAATGTTCTATCCAACTATAAAATTTGTTTACTGTTTTGAATATTTTAAATTTGTGCAATATTTGAAAACTTGTCAAATTCACTTAAATTTGCAAAATTCATAACTTGTTCATAAAAATTCCAAATTTCACAAACCAAATATGTTTTCCAAGCAACTTTTCATGTAATTCCCAAATATAAATTTTGTTTGCTGTTTTGAATAATTTAAATTGCTGAAAACAACTGTTTCTTGTTTATTGCATTTAAAATTGTCAAAATTATAACTTGCTCATTTTAAATCCAATTTCCACAAATGAAATATGTTTTCCATGCAAAATTAAACCACCTTTCCAAATATAAATTTTGTTTCATGTTTTGAATAATTAAAAGTGGTTAAATAATTTAAATCTTATTTAATTCATTTAATATTGTTAAATTTATAACTTGATCAAAACAAATTCTTTTGGGGCATATAAAATATGTTTTCAAACCATAAAAGCATAACATTTTCAAATATGGATCTCACTTAATGTTTTGCACAAATAAAAATTCAAATAAGTTCATGTTTGAATTAAATTCATTTAATTCTTGCTTAAACTTGTGTAATTCATAAATAGTTTATTTGAAATCCTTTTTCAATAAGTGAAACATGTAATCCACCTAAAATTTGGTGTTCTTTTCAAATATAAACTTTGTTATCTATTTTGAACAATTTAACTTGATGAAAACAACAAATGATTGAGTGACACCTTTAAGTGACCAAATTTTTTTAACTTAATGAATGAATTTCCAAACTTGTTAAACCTTATTTCAATTTGATTCTATTGTTGTTATTTTGCTGTTTTCCTCATCCATGCATCATGCTAATCCACTCTCATATAATGATCAGTTGTAAAACATTTAATTCAACCATAATTCATGGGCTTTCCATATGCAATCCAATTGCATATGGGTCCATTTAATCCTGTTTCTATCTTGTCAAGTAGTTTATTTTGATGCATCTATTAACATTTCATGCATCATCCTTGATTGTGCACAATGCCATGATAATGACTGTTATCTTTCTGCATTGCTTGTTTGCTTCTTCTCGGATACACGACGACGTTGAGACCGACGATACTTACGACACCCCTTCTAAGAAGTTAGCTCAGTACCAGGCTACTGGGTTTTGCAGGCAAGTTATCACTCACATGAACCACTGTGTTCCTTTCAACATTGGTTACCGATACTTTCCGTTGTTCTTTTCTGCTAGCATTAGTAGTAGTTGTTTCTGTTACGAACCTATCACATGAATCCCTTAAAACCTGATATTGCCTCATCTCCCTTCCTACAACCCATTGTTTGAGCCAGTGTCTTACTAGCATGCTTAGGTTGTTTTGCTCGAGTCTGTTACCCGTTACTTTCTGTTACTATTTCATTATGTTCTGGGGGCTCGATGTTTAATCAATCAATCATGCTAATGTTATTGTTAAATAATAAATTTGATGATAAGGCACCGGCAGGAGGCCCCTTGTGGTTTTGAGGCCTGCTAGTGTCGACCCTAATAGGAAAAGGGTCTTGTCTACTGATCCATGATGAGCGCACTAACCGCATGTGGGAAGCGAGTATGGGCGCCCCCCTCAATTTGACTCGATTCGCATCTCGTCCAAATCGCCTCATTTAGTTCGGGTTTTCCATTTGCTGCATGCATGATCTTGCGAGCCCTTGGTACCCGGGTGGAACTTTCGTAGTCGGCATATAGGGGGACACGGTCTTAGAGTGCTATGATGGTCCATTTTCTTCTGGGCTCGATTAGCCGTGCGCCCAAGGTTCTTTGGGCTTGATGCGAAGAAGAGTTGAGTTGTGTTGAGTGCCCCGCTTGGTGGAAGGGCCTTTCCATCTGGCGGGTTATTCATGCGTGTACGGCCAAATTGGTGCAACCCTGCAGGGATAATCTTCTCGAGAAGCCGTGTTTTCCGCGGTTATGGATTACTTGGTGAAAGTACTGGCTAACAAGTACTCAGGACAACTTAAACATAATGATCACACATGTTACACCCAATGATTAATAACTTGACTAGTAATAGGTTGATGACACAATAACTTGATTCACCTTTAATACAACTGTGTGAGTTATCCTCGGATTGCTTCTTTGGATAAGGGGCGAGATCCAGGATGGGTTTGTTTGAAGTTATCTTTCAGTTGGTTACAATCCTCGATCTTATCTCCTTTCTGTTAGCCGGAAGTGGTAGAATCTCTGTAGTTGTTTAGAGCAGCCAATTGCAGCATCTTTTATATCCCTGTCCTTCCGTTGAACCCAAAGCATCTGTGCTTGGTGTTGACGGGTTACACTTTGGTGAACTGTGAGTCTTGCTTGCCAGTACGTTGTTGTACTGACCCCTTTGGGGCTGTGGTTTACGCAGACGACGTTTTCGAGGATCTACATGGTGGCAACTACGTGGCGTATGACGAGACTGCTGACGAGTAGATAGCGGACCCGGGCAGGATCCGAGACTTCGTGGATGGGCTCCGTCTGTTTGTTCCCGGCCTCTTAGGCCTATTTGGTTCTTGTCTGTACTCAGACATGTTGAATGCTTCCGCTGTACTGTAATGATGTATTGTTGGGGCATGTGCCCTCTGAATGATTGTATTTGCTATCTCTGCTCTAATGAGAGCTATTTGCAACTTATTTCAATCTTTTGTGTCGTAGAGATCTGTTGTGATATCACTTGTTCCAATGCCGTTGACGTACCATGTGTGTATGTTTTGAAGTACGTCGACGGAAGTGCCTTTGATCTCTAGTGGATAGTTTACATCGACGATGGAATAGCAGGGCTTGTGTTGTCGCGCATAAGCGCAGGCCTACCAGGAAGCTGGGACGTGGGAGCAGTTATGCCCCATAATCCAAGCATCTGCTATCCAGTTCGTACGGTGAGTATCCCCTAGAAATCAGGGTGCGACAAATGGTATCAGAGCCCGTCTGCCTGTAGGATCCCTTTTTACTGGTCGCAGTTGAGTCTAGAAACTATTTTGTAGCTATATAGGAAAAATGAAACGTGAGAGTAGGAATTCTGTTCTTTTTCTTCTTTACCCACCCACCCACCCCTTTTCTGGTAAGGAAGTGTAACGTTGTTTTCCCTTCTCACCTAAAACTTTCAAGTTAGGATTTCACGAATCCTGGTTTCTCTGGGATAGTTATATCTACTAGTCCATAGGAATGGAGGTGGTTGTGACATGATTTATCATGTTGCCTACTCACGATTGAGAACGGTGGCAAATAGGCCCCGGAAGCAGATCCTCTATTCCTTAAGCAGTAGATATTGATCCTTTAGAAGCCCGGATGGGTTTTCCGTAGTACCTCAGGAGTTTTGTTCTCGTTTTCCCCGATGTTGATATCCTGTTCTTCTCAACATCCTTTTCGTCCGTTGAAATCTTGTTGTTGTTTTCCATTTCAGTTCTTCTACCGGCGTCTAATCAAAACTTCCAAATATCAAGGCTATCTGGCCAGAAAGGTGGTTGTTGTTGTTGTTGTTGTTGTTGTTGTTGTTGTTGATTCCAGGCTATGAGAGCTGGCATTCCTATCACCTGGGGTTGTTTCAAGGAAGCATTCCTGAATCACCACATTCCAGATAGTCTATTCCCCAAATGAATCAAGTTCTATTCAGCTATACACCCTTCATACAAAACCTCTCCCTTTACTTGAAAATGTTCCGGTGGTTTTCAAATTCCCTGACGTCTATCCAAGGTGCACGATGTGTTTCACGTGTCACAGCTCAAGAGGATCGTCCCAAGAAGTATCCGGACCTTTTCTTTTCTCAGCAGGAATCTCGGGGCGCGATTCCTTCAAGGGGGGGCGTTTTGTAACATCCCAAGTCTGAAAAATAGCCTTTAGAATGTTTGCTCTCTGTTATTTTATGCTTTGCATCATGGCATCATGTTGATTGCATTTGTTTTGTTTGTTTTCCTTTTGTTTTCCTCTTTTTTCATTTGTTTTCCAACTGTTTTCCTTTGTTTTCCTTTGTTTTCTATTTGAATTTCAAACAAAAATTCAAACCTTTTGTTTCATCCTTGTGATGTTACGATTTCCAAAATCATGTTGTGATTCCAAACTATTGTTTTATTTCTATAAAAATGCATCCAACAATCAAACCCTTTTCAAATTCAATTTGTTTTCCATTTGAAATTCCAAACCAACATCCAAATAGTTGTTTCCAAATAAAAACATTAATTGTTTCCAATTATCCCATAATGTTCAACTAATAAAGTGGTGCTTTATTTCAATCAATTAATTCTATTTCAATCCAATTTCAAATCAAATGCATCAATTAGAACCACTTTTGAAGTTATAAACTTTAACAAGCCAATCAACTAATCTTTCAATCGAATTAAGCATAGGGGTTCCCCTATTCAAAGTTGTTTTTATTAAATGGGCACTTAATTAAAATACACCCAAATTTGAATTTCCAACAAACATCAAGCTAATTTAAAGTTTTCTGAAGACAAAACTTGGTTAATGTTTTCTTTTAACCCAACTAGCTTAACCAAATTTTTATGACATCCTTGCTAACCAAAATCTCATGGTTTTCTTCCTTTCTAATTTGCTACAAAAAAAATAAAATAAAAGAAACAGAAAATAACAAAAAAGAGAGAGAGAGCAGCAGAGGGCCCAAGCCCACCTATCTTTTTCCTCCCTGGCCCTTTTCTTCCACCTCCGTACAGGTGATGTCATCGCACGCCAGCGACAGCACCGAGCTCCACCTGCCCCCTTGCCCCTCCTTATCTACCCCCAATCCCGTGGCAAACCCTAACCCTAACCCTAACCCGCACCTTTTCCCTCTCTCTTCCTCCTCCAGCCGCCGGCCCCCCTTCCCCTCTTCCTCCACGGTACTGCGCCCCCTGCAACCTCTCTGAAACCGTACATGGCGCCGGAGTTCTCCTCCGCCTTGGCACCGCGTCCGACCGCCTCCGGCCACCCCGAGTACTCCCACGCGAAGATGGTAACTCCCCCGTTCCATTCCCTTACTTCCCCTCTCGATTCCCCACTGGTTAGGCATCATTTCCTTCCGTGCCAAGTCGCCATGGCTGCTGCCTGTTCGTGCTTGTTTTCCGTCAGTTAGAACAGATGCAGATCGGTTGCAGGTTCAGTTTCAGATAGAATACCCGAGACCTGAACCTCAACCTTCCCCGGTTCCCTCTCTGTCAATAACTAGAGCAGCTACCCTACTGGTATCAACCCACCGCGCGCAAGCCCCACGTCCTAGGATCAAATCCCAGCCTCCACACTTCTCTGCTCTTTTCCGTTTTAATTCAGTCAAACGCCCGCACCACCACCTCTTACCCCCCTGTATCCCCTTCTGTTACAACATCACAACAACACCCCACTGGTTCTGTTCCCTTGAGCGCATCAGGAGGTGCAGGGGTCGAGTCCCACCCCCTGCACATTAAACCAACCTTTTTATTTTACATGTTTTTGGTCACAAAACTTGCTAGTATTCACCAATAGGCCCCTGGTAATTAATCTAGACCCCTGAAATAATTTTTTCCTAAGTCCCTAATGGGTTAAAAATGGCAGATTGGCACTATATTTTGTAAATTGCATAAATAAATCATCCTAACTCCAAATCCAACATTTTTGATATGTTTTCAATACCAAATTAAATGTTCTATCCAACTATAAAATTTGTTTACTGTTTTGAATATTTTAAATTTGTGCAATATTTGAAAACTTGTCAAATTCACTTAAATTTGCAAAATTCATAACTTGTTCATAAAAATTCCAAATTTCACAAACCAAATATGTTTTCCAAGCAACTTTTCATGTACTTCCCAAATATAAATTTTGTTTGCTGTTTTGAATAATTTAAATTGCTGAAAACAACTGTTTCTTGTTTATTGCATTTAAAATTGTCAAAATTATAACTTGCTCATTTTAAATCCAATTTCCACAAATGAAATATGTTTTCCATGCAAAATTAAACCACCTTTCCAAATATAAATTTTGTTTCATGTTTTGAATAATTAAAAGTGGTTAAATAATTTAAATCTTATTTAATTCATTTAATATTGTTAAATTTATAACTTGATCAAAACAAATTCTTTTGGGGCATATAAAATATGTTTTCAAACCATAAAAGCATAACATTTTCAAATATGGATCTCACTTAATGTTTTGCACAAATAAAAATTCAAATAAGTTCATGTTTGAATTAAATTCATTTAATTCTTGCTTAAACTTGTGTAATTCATAAATAGTTTATTTGAAATCCTTTTTCAATAAGTGAAACATGTAATCCACCTAAAATTTGGTGTTCTTTTCAAATATAAACTTTGTTATCTATTTTGAACAATTTAACTTGATGAAAACAACAAATGCTTGAGTGACACCTTTAAGTGACCAAAATTTCCTAACTTAATGAATGAATTTCCAAACTTGTTAAACCTTATTTCAATTTGATTCTATTGTTGTTATTTTGCTGTTTTCCTCATCCATGCATCATGCTAATCCACTCTCATATAATGATCAGTTGTAAAACATTTAATTCAACCATAATTCATGGGCTTTCCATATGCAATCCAATTGCATATGGGTCCATTTAATCCTGTTTCTATCTTGTCAAGTAGTTTATTTTGATGCATCTATTAACATGTCATGCATCATCCTTGATTGTGCAAAATGCCATGATAATGACTGTTATCTTTCTGCATTGCTTGTTTGCTTCTTCTCGGATACACGACGACGTTGAGACCGACGATACTTACGACACCCCTTCTAAGGAGTTAGCTCAGTACCAGGCTACTGGGTTTTGCAGGCAAGTTATCACTCACATGAACCACTGTGTTCCTTTCAACATTGGTTACCGATACTTTCCGTTGTTCTTTTCTGCTAGCATTAGTAGTAGTTGTTTCTGTTACGAACCTATCACATGAATCCCTTAAAACCTGATATTGCCTCATCTCCCTTCCTACAACCCATTGTTTGAGCCAGTGTCTTACTAGCATGCTTAGGTTGTTTTGCTCGAGTCTGTTACCCGTTACTTTCTGTTACTATTTCATTATGTTCTGGGGGCTCGATGTTTAATCAATCAATCATGCTAATGTTATTGTTAAATAATAAATTTGATGATAAGGCACCGGCAGGAGGCCCCTTGTGGTTTTGAGGCCTGCTAGTGTCGACCCTAATAGGAAAAGGGTCTTGTCTACTGATCCATGATGAGCGCACTAACCGCATGTGGGAAGCGAGTATGGGCGCCCCCCTCAATTTGACTCGATTCGCATCTCGTCCAAATCGCCTCATTTAGTTCGGGTTTTCCATTTGCTGCATGCATGATCTTGCGAGCCCTTGGTACCCGGGTGGAACTTTCGTAGTCGGCATATAGGGGGACACGGTCTTAGAGTGCTATGAGGGTCCATTTTCTTCTGGGCTCGATTAGCCGTGCGCCCAAGGTTCTTTGGGCTTGATGCGAAGAAGAGTTGAGTTGTGTTGAGTGCCCCGCTTGGTGGAAGGGCCTTTCCATCTGGCGGGTTATTCATGCGTGTACGGCCAAATTGGTGCAACCCTGCAGGGATAATCTTCTCGAGAAGCCGTGTTTTCCGCGGTTATGGATTACTTGGTGAAAGTACTGACTAACAAGTACTCAGGACAACTTAAACATAATGATCACACATGTTACACCCAATGATTAATAACTTGACTAGTAATAGGTTGATGACACAATAACTTGATTCACCTTTAATACAACTGTGTGAGTTATCCTCGGATTGCTTCTTTGGATAAGGGGCGAGATCCAGGATGGGTTTGTTTGAAGTTATCTTTCAGTTGGTTACAATCCTCGATCTTATCTCCTTTCTGTTAGCCGGAAGTGGTAGAATCTCTGTAGTTGTTTAGAGCAGCCAATTGCAGCATCTTTTATATCCCTGTCCTTCCGTTGAACCCAAAGCATCTGTGCTTGGTGTTGACGGGTTACACTTTGGTGAACCGTGAGTCTTGCTTGCCAGTACGTTGTTGTACTGACCCCTTTGGGGCTGTGGTTTACGCAGACGACGTTTTCGAGGATCTACATGGTGGCAACTACGTGGCGTATGACGAGACTGCTGACGAGTAGATAGCGGACCCGGGCAGGATCCGAGACTTCGTGGATGGGCTCCGTCTGTTTGTTCCCGGCCTCTTAGGCCTATTTGGTTCTTGTCTGTACTCAGACATGTTGAATGCTTCCGCTGTACTGTAATGATGTATTGTTGGGGCATGTGCCCTCTGAATGATTGTATTTGCTATCTCTGCTCTAATGAGAGCTATTTGCAACTTATTTCAATCTTTTGTGTCGTAGAGATCTGTTGTGATATCACTTGTTCCAATGCCGTTGACGTACCATGTGTGTATGTTTTGAAGTACGTCGACGGAAGTGCCTTTGATCTCTAGTGGATAGTTTACATCGACGATGGAATAGCAGGGCTTGTGTTGTCGCGCATAAGCGCAGGCCTACAAGGAAGCTGGGACGTGGGAGCAGTTATGCCCCATAATCCAAGCATCTGCTATCCAGTTCGTACGGTGAGTATCCCCTAGAAATCAGGGTGCGACAGATGCGAAGTGATTACTATGCTTTACTATTAAAGTTCTATTTATCATGTATGTGTTTAAGTTCTATGATCTCAGCTTACATATGCTTTTACATTATGATAATCAAGTTTATGTTAGTAGCATTTCACCTCATAAATTATGTGTTTTTATCGTTTACCTACTCGAGGACGAGTAGGAACTAAGCTTGGGGATGTTGATACGTCATAAACATATCCTTAATTTCTGCTGTTCCATGTTGTTTCCCACATGTTTTCCTTACACTTTATGTCATTTTTATTGATTTCCCGGGACTAACCTATTGACAAGATGCCACAGCCAATTCATGTTTTCTACTGTGTTTAGTTTCGGAAAAGTTGTTCTGGAAATATTCTCGGAATTGGATGATTCAAAAGCCAGAAGTCTCAGAATTCCCGACATGTCCCGGAAGTCCAAAGAAGACCTGAAGGGGGGGGGGGGGGGCCTGGAGCCCCCACACCATGCCTCCGCGCGGGCTAGCCCCTGGCCACGCCGGGGGGTTGTGTGGGCCCCTCGGGCGCCCACCGACGTTGCCCTCTCGCCTATATAGTCTCACCGATGCATAAACCCTAAAGGGGATCGACCTTTTCCACAAAAAACATCCGTAGCTCCGTCGCCGCCGAAAAGTTTCGGGGGACAGAAATCTCTGTTCCGGCACCATGCCGGGACGGGGAAGTTGAAAGTGCATTCTCGATATCTCGCTGTTTTGTGTGTTTGTTAACAACATGAAGAAGTTACTAACCGTATGTGCTACTTTGTCAAAGGATTTAGTCTTAAATCAGCACATATACGGTGTCGAAGAAATGGTGAAGAAATCAAAGACCAACGAACCTTTCCGAGCCAGAAAAGGGTTTTTCAGTGTGCATCCGGATTATTCCGGATGGAATCCGGGAGTCCGGATTCAGTCCGGACGAGTCCGAGTGCAACGCGAAATTCTCTGTTGCAATCCGGATTATTCCGGGTGAATCCGGGAGTCCGGACTGAGTCCGGACGAATCCGACTGCAACGGGATTTTCTCTGTTGCAATCCGGATTCAGTCCGGACGAATCCGACTGCAACGTAAATTTCTCTGTTGCAATCCGGATTCTGTCCGGACAAATCCGGGTCTCCGGAAAAATCCGGAGCAATCCGGGATGGTCGCATTTTGGGCAGAAAAACGGCTAGTTTGAGTGGGGCCTATAAATAGCCCCTCTCTTTCTTCCCCAAGGGTTAGCTCCACCAGCATTGAAGACTCCATTGATTGAGCTCACCCACCAAGCTAGATCTCCCTCCTCCTCCACCCAAACTTGTTGATTCTTTGAGGATTGAAGGAGGACCACCGGATCTACATCTTCACCAACCGGATTTCCATTCCCTCTCATTTGCTTGAGAGATCTTTGCTTAGGGTTTCCTCTTGTGGAGAACCTAAGCTTCTTGTTCTAGTGGTGATTCAAGAAGAGTTGGGAGCCCCCAATTAAGTTGTGGGTGTGTGCCCCAAGTGTTTGTAAAGGATTCGATCCCCGCCTCAAAGGGGTTCAATAGTGAGAGGTGAACTAGGCCTTTGTGGCGCAAGTTCATCGGAGAATAGGGTGAGGCCTTTGTGGCGTTGAGTAGACCTTCGTGGCGAGCTCACACCCCTCCAACGAGACGTACTCCCCTAAAAAGGAGGAACTCGGGAATACATCGTGTCTCCGTGTGCTTCCATCGGTTACCTCGTTCCTCCCTCATTACTTACTCGTACTTGTAGCTTTTGTTGTAGTACGTTTTGTATTAATTGTTGTCATAGTTGCATTAATTTCTTGCCTTGTCATATACTCCCTCTGTCCTGAAATAAGTGTACTTTTTCCTTTTTAGGAAGTCAAACATTTTAAAGTTTGACCAGTTTTATAGAAAAATGTAACAACATTTATGAGACTAAATTGGTCTCATTAGATCTGTTTTGAAATGTAGTTTAATAATATATATATTTTATATCACAGATATTAATCATATTTTCTATAAAGTTGGTCAAATCTTAAAAAGTTTGACTGAGACCAATTCTAGAAGTACACTTATTTCAGGACGGAGGGAGTAGGCAAATTCACCATTAGTTGCACTATCTAGAGAATTTACCTTCTTGTCAAGCCTAAACTTTAAGAAAAATTAAAATTGGTCGTAGCACCTATTCACCCCCCTAGGTGCCCATACTTTACTTTCAATTGGTATAAGAACCTCAGCTCTTCTATCGGGCTTAACCGCCTAAGAGTTTAAGTATGGGAGATGATTTGGTTGACGCTTCGTCCGTTAACAATGTGACCATGGATGATCTCAATGCTTTGAGAAATTCATTGACCTCATCCATAGACACCAAATTTGATGAGTTGCGTCAACTCATGGCACAACTCCTCAAAGGCAAAACACCGGAGGTTGTCGAATCATCCCTTCCGGAAGAACCGGAGGGTGCCAAGAATGGGGTAGATGGTGATCCACATAAAAATGCTTCCGCCGAACAATCCGCTAAGAAAGGTGCGGGTGGAGAGGAAGGATATCGCGCCGTTGAAGGCCGATATTCTCCCGATCCCCCCGTCCCTCATCCTCATATAATCCCTAGAGGAGATCCACCTAAAATTGATGCTTTTTCTTTTCGTGAATGGCAATACTACATGGAGACTCACTTGAACTCTTCTTGTATATATCTTTGGAGGATCACTCGTGACGGATACAAGCCATTTGATCCCAAGAATCTCACAAGAAGAGAAGCCGTAGATTGCCAACTCAACTACACCGCCTTGTCCATCCTTCAACAAGCCGTGGGCCCCAACCACATGATGCATCTTCAACACTTCTCCACCGCCAAAGAAACATGGGATGCACTTGTCATCATGTTCATTGGGAATGAGAGCATGCAAAGGAATCGGTATGATGCCTTGACCAATGAGGCCGAAGGATTCTTCATGCGTGATGGAGAAGATCATGTTGACATGTTTCGAAGACTCAAAACTCTCGCCACCGCCTTCTCTAGTGCGGGTGCCAAGTATATTGACGATGCTTGGATCAAGAGAAAGTACATGATTGCCGTGATGCCATTTGAGGGCACAGACTTGAAGAGCATTCAAGGAAGACATGATTTCTCCTCCATGACCTCAACTCAAGTTATGCAAGAATTGTGCTCCTACAAAGTGCAAACCAAGAATGCGCTTGACAACCGTGCTAGGGCCATTGGAATGCATCAAGGGGTTCCGTTGCTTTGAAGGCCAAGGCTTTGTCAAGAGAGGTTGAGAATGAAGAAGATGGAGATGAGGTATTGCCTCCTTTGAAGGAACAAGACTATGATCCCGTTCTAAAGGATCTCATTGCTCTCACCGTGCAAAAGTTTTGGAGCAATCCTCCCAAGGGCAAGAAATTTGTTTAAGAAAAGACAAGGTCTCGCTATGGAAATGATGGAGCTCAAAAAGTGAGGTCTTGCTTCAATCGTCAAGATAAGCATCACTTCATTGCGGAGTGCCCATATGAAAATAGAGAGCTCCATAGTGGCAAGCTCATTCGCAAGGACAAGTCCAAGGTTGAGTACAAGAAACCTCACTTCAACAAGAAGCCCTTCAACAAGAAATCTCCCACCAAGATTGTGCTCTTGACTCAAGAGGAGTATGATTCCGGGAGTGATGAAGAAGAAGAAACCACAAGTGAAGTGGTCGCTCTAGCTATTGCTTCTACTCCATCATCTTCATCCCTCTTCGAATCCCCCAATGACGATCTCCCTCAACGTAACGCCAAGTGCTTCATGGCTAAGGCCACAGAGGTATCACTTTCCCCCAACTCTAAGACCCCTAGTGAACTAGAACATCTTGCTAGTCTTAGAGAAGAAGAAGAAAGGGTCTCCTTGGACCACTTTATGTCTAACATGCAAGGGGAGACCAAGAAGTACGTTGAGTATCTCATGATGCAATTGGGTGAGGCCCAAGATGCTCTTGAGAAGAAAGGTGAGGTTGAGAGAAGGGATGTGGATGAAATTGCATCTCTCTATGAATCTTGAGGAAGAGCATGATGGTAGAGTTTCTCTAGAGGATGAACTTGAATCTCTTGAATTAACTCATAATGAACTTGTCTAAAAAATCACTAAGGAACGTGATCTTGCTATTGCTAAATATAAAAAGGCTAAGAAGGATAAGGTCGAGTTTGGGGTTGGTCATGGTAAACTAACCGAGGAGTTTGAAAAGCTAACTGAGGTTCACAAAGCTTTGGAAAGCCAACACTCATCCCTCAAAGAGTTGCATGAACAACTTCAAACTCAACTTAATCAAACTAACAATGCTAGCACCTCTACTTCTTCTTGTGATCATGCAAATATTATTGAGGAAAATGCTAGGTTGAAGAATGAGCTAGCAAGACTCAAGGGTAAAGACCCACAAGTTGTGACATTTTTGACCCCTTCCCCACAAGTGGTTGCCCCTAACTCTAATGCGGTCATTGCTAGACCACAATTGAGTGCACCAAGGCAAGAAGTGGGCAAGCAAGGTCTAGGCTATGTAGACAAGAATAAGAACAAGAAGAAGAAGATCAAGAAGAAGACCAACAATGGTGCTTCGAGTGGTGTTGTCATTAGGGATAACACTACTCCTAGCACACCCGCTCAAGCTAATAACATTGCCTCGAGTAGTAGTGTCATGAGGGACAACACTACTCGTAGCACATCCGCGGGAACTAACAATCCACACCATTTCTTATATGTTGATTATTATGGTGTTGTGCAAGCTAAATATGTTGGTCCTATTGAGGGTTTCATTGACTATACTATTTGGGTTCCAAATACCCTTGTTGCTAATATGAAGGGACCCATCTCGGGTCCTAACTCTAGTCAATGATCTCTTGCAGGGCTATGCTTCCGGTGGGACTAAATGGATTCTCGATAGTGGATGCACTAATCATATGACCGGAAGCAAAGAGCTTGTGACGGAGTTGCGACCAAATGACATCCAAGCAACCGTCACTTATGGAGACTCATCCAAGTCTAAGGTATCCGGGTTCGGCAAGGTTGTGGTGGCTCCCGATATAACTATCGTGAACGTCATGCTTGTCGAATCCCTTGGTTACAATTTACTTTCCGTCCGCTCTCTTGGAAAGATGGGTTTTTCCGTCTTTTTTGATGGTGATATTGTGGTCCTTTTGAGGAGCAAGACTTTTGACGTCGCTCACGTGGGACATGTTGAAAATGAGTTGTTCGTGGTGGACTTTTCGAAGTCAACCAACTCTCAAGCAATGTGTCTTTTCGGGAAGGCGGACTTGGGATGGTTGCGGCATCGCCGCCTATCCCATGTCAACATGAGAACTTTGCAAAGTCTTCACAAAGGTGGCCTTATTGTCGGACTAAAAGAAAATGTTTCCTTTGCAAAGGATCGCGTTTGTAGGTCGTGTGTTGAAGGGAAGATGCATGACATTGTGCACAAGGCCAAGACTATTATTTCATCAAATAGGATCTTGGAGCTTCTCCATGTTGATCTCTTTGGTGCCGTGCCCGAGGCAAGTCTTGGTGGCAAGAAGTATTGCTTGGTGATTGTCGATGATTATTCAAGATACACTTGGGTTTATTTCTTCAAGTGCAAGAGTGAAACTCAACAAACCATCATCGATTTCTCCAACGAAGTGCAACGTCAACACAATGTGCAAATCATGGCTATTAGGAGTGATAATGGCTCGGAGTTCAAGAACTATACATTGAATGAATTTCTTAGTGAAGAAGGCATTCGTCATCAATACTCCGCCACTTACACTCCTCAACAAAATGGTGTTGTCGAAAGGAAGAATCGCACCCTCTTGGATATGGCAAGGACCATGTTGGCGGAGTACTCTTCTCCCCAATATTTATGGGCCGAGGCCATATCCACCGCATGCCACTCCTCCAACCGCCTCTACATCCGCAAAGGCTTGGACAAGACCCCATATGAGATCCTCACCGGCAACAAGCCCAACGTCTCCTAGTTCCGTGTATTTGGTTGTAAGTGCTTCTATTTGATCAAGGGTATTAGGTTGTCTAAATTTCAATCCAAAACTATTGAGGGTATTTTTGTTGGTTACGGTGCCGAATCCCACACTTATAGAGTCTATGACAAAGCCTCACGGATTGTCATAGAATCTTGTAGTGTGGGTTTCGAGGGAAATGATGGATCCCAAGTGGCGCAATTCCATGTTTCTAATGTAGATGTTGAAATGCCTCAAGAAGCCATAGGGAAGGATGGGTGTGGGATTTTTCGCCCCATCGAGGGACACCTTATGGAGACTCGAGAAGGACTATGCTCTACTCAAGTGGAACCCTCCTCTACAATAGAAGATCAAGCCAAGGAGCCAACTATTACACCTAACCAAGAACATGTTCAAGACCCTCCTCTCATTGATCAAGTGACTCCGCAAGTCGTACCCACTCCTCTCACTAATGCGAGTCAAGATCAAGGCCAAGATCAACCATCCTCTTCATCCTCTCCTCAAGTTGAAGCTAGTGTTGAAGATATTGTTGTTGATGATGACGATGATCAAGGCCAAGTTGGTCAAGATGGGGACCCAAATGATCAAGATGATCAAGTGATCCCTCCTCGCAATAATGAGGAGATCGAAGCCCGTCGCATCAAAAGGATAAGAAGAGCTTTGAAGCAAATTGATGCCCAAGACAACAAGGTCTTGGAGGATGTTCAAACTAGAAGATCTACAAGAAGGCAATTGGCTCATTTTTGTGAGCATCAAGCTCATATCTCTATGGTGGAGCCTAAGAAAGTGTATGAAGCTCTTGAGGACTCCGATTGGGTTGAAGCTATGCATGATGAGCTCAATAACTTTGATCGCAACAAAGTTTCAAGATTGGTTGAGAAGCCCAAAGATTGACACAATGTTATTGGCACTAAGTTGATTTTCAAGAACAAGCAAGATGAGCATGACATTGTCATTAGGAACAAGGCAAGATGGGTTGCTCAAGGTTACACCCAAGTTGAAGGCATTGACTTTGATGAAACCTACGCACCCGTGGCTCGCCTTGAGTCCATCTGTATCCTCCTTGCTTATGCATGCTCTCATAATTTCAAATTGCAACAAATGGATGTGAAAAGTGCTTTCTTGAATGGTCCACTAAAAGAGGAGGTATATGTTAAGCAACCTCCGGGGTTCGAGAATCTCAACTTTCCTAACCACGTTTAAAACTTGACAAGGCTCTCTATGGTCTCAAACAAGCACCTCGTGCTTGGTATGAGCACCTTAGGGAGTTGTTAGATGATCGTGGTTTGGAAGTTGGGAAGATTGACCCCACTCTCTTCACCAAGAGAGTAAAGGGAGAGCTTTTTATATGCGAACTATATGTGGACGATATCATCTTTGTCTCAACTAACCAAGCTTTCAATAATGAGTTCTCTAAGCTTATGACTGACAGGTTCGAGATGTCTATGATGGGTGAGCTTAAATTCTTCCTTGGCTTTGAGATCAAGCAATTGGCCCGTGGGACTTTCATTTCTCAAGCCAAGTATACCCAAGATATGATCAAGAGGTTTAATTTCCAAGATGCTAAGATCAAGACACCTCCTATGCAAGTCAAGTGCCACCTATCTCATAATCCAAAAGGGAGTAAGGATGTGGATCAAAAGCTTTATCGTTCTATGATTGGTTCTTTTCTCTATCTTTGTGCATCTAGGCCCGATATCATTTTGAGTGTAGGTGTGTGTGCAAGGTATCAAGCGGCTCCTAAGGATAGCCATTTGATGGCGGTCCATAGGATCTTTCGTTATTTGGTTCATACCCCAAGATTTGGTTTGTGGTACCCAAAGGGGGCACAATTTTCTCTCAATGGATATACAGATTCCGATTGGGCGGGTGATCAAGATGATAGGAAGTCTACTCCGGGGCTTGCCAATTTCTTGGTAGGTCCCTAGTGAGTTGGTCCTCCAAGAAGCAAAATTGCATATCCCTCTCCACTGCCGAAGCCGAGTATGTTGCCGCCGCAAGTGCATGCACTCAATTGTTATGGATGAGGCAAACTCTCAAGGAATATGGAGTTCATTTGGATAAGGTGCCTCTTTTGTGTGACAATGAAAGTGCCATCAAAATTGCATACAATCCGGTGCAACATACAAGGACCAAACACATTGAGATCCGCCACCACTTCATCCGTTACCATGTGGCAAGAGGATACATTGCACTATCTTATGTTCCCACCAAGGACAATCTTGCGAATATTTTCACGAAGCCACTTGATGATGCAAGATTCTTGTTCTTGAGGAATGAACTAAATGTGATTGATTCTAGGAGTTTGACTTGAAGATCTTGCACACACCCCTATAGATGAAACATGTTTGAGCTTAGGTGTAGGCATGGAAATAGGGGGAGTGTTATCCTAACACATTGGGTTCACCCTCCCCCCATTATGCCCAAAGCAAAAAAATTCATTGTTATCTCTCTATTTCTAATGTTGAATTGTGAGCTTCAATGTTGAGTATTGGCAATGCCCCCAAGATATATCTTCGCGGTTGCATACCATGAACTCTTACATGGTGGCTTAGGCCACCAACCTCTTCCCATGTGAAGAGTTGGTTCTTAGTTGGATATCTTGTGGTTATTGTGTTATCCTTCCGAATACTACTTCTCGTTCCTATTTCGATCTTATTTGCCTTTTCCCCGAGAAGTAAGACTAGGAAACCTAACCCCTTGTGTTTTGCTCTATTTGTCCTCTCTCATGTTCATCTAAAGCATATGCCTTACTCCACACATCAGCACATCTTTCCCAGCTTGTCAAAACTGTCTTTTTTGGTTTAGTTTGGCCTTTTCTGACCTATCCCGGATTCATTCCGGACCAATCCCGGATTTTTCCGAGTAGGTCGGATTGGGTCCGGATTTTTCCGGCAGCCGGATTTTTCTGGGCCAATCCGGATGAGACAGTTTTCCTTATAAATACCCCCACACGCACGGGAGGCAGTTTTCTTTCCACTCATCCCACCCCTCCCGTGCCCTAGCCACCAAAATCCGCGGTTTTCGTCCCCATTGCCCCTAGGGAGGATTGTTTGATTTTTCCTTCGGTCAAGGACTTCCCCATGGAAGGTATTGTGTTCGGCATCTCTTCTTTTTCGTTTTTGTTGGTTGTTTTTGGCTCTAGATGAAATCTCACCTAGGATTTGATCTAGATCCAAGTTCTATCAACATGTTCTTCATGCCAATCCGTACCTAGATGCCATGGATTCGTAGATCTAGTCTAACCACATCACAATCTAGACTTAGATCCATCTCAAATCTCGTGCCTATCCCATGATGTTCTAGCACTTAGAATACCTCTAAGATCATCCCTTTGGTACCCCTAATCGTTTGGAACAGTTTTTGAGTCAAAATTTCGAGTTTTTGGCATTGTCTCGAGTCAGACCGAGGAGCCCGGATTCCATCCGGACCAGTACGACCCAGTCGGATTCGTCCGGACTGAATCCGGATTTTTCCGGGCTCAGCTGGAAAATTCCGGGCCTCCGGAATCTGTCCGGATGCTGCCAGAATTTCTGAGATTTTGCATTGTTTCAAACCGTTAGAGTTCCTTTTGTTACCGTTTGGCATATGCACTTATCTTCTGTTGTTCCTATGTCCTCTATTCACAGGTGACAGCTCACGACCCTATACCAAAAGGAAGCAGTTGGCTAGAAGGGGTGCTCGTCCCGTCAGGGGGCGCACAGCTCATGGAGGTGGTAACCGTGATGATCCGGAGGAGAGGGTTCCCACTCTAGACCTCGCTAGTTGCACTATCACTCAGTGGAAGCATATCAAGAGGAAGAATCCATACCGCTTTCTCACCTCCACCTGTGATGATCCTCGGTTTTGGACCAATCTCCAACTCAAGTGTTGGGATGAGTTCTACTCAGTTGCTCGTCCTATTGTCTGCAAGAAGTCCAAGATTGACATGGATTTCTATAACTAGCACAAATACACTGATCTCCGTCATGTGCATGGTTGTCTTTCAAAGATGGGTCTGATTCCTCTGCTAGACATTGAGTGTGAGTTTTGCCCAGACTTGGTTGCCCAGTTCTACTGCACTTTCCATTCCCATGGTGATGCCTGTCGTACTGTGACTTGGATGACTAGGGACACGAAGATCACTAGCAATTTGGGTGAGTGGGCTGAGGCTCTTGGATACAGGTGGACCTTTTTTTTTGAAAGTGTTACCATAGGGAAAAAACCCTATGGTGTGATTTTCAATTATATGATGAAAGCCAGGAGCTTACAAAGAGGGGGGAGGGGGGGGGGTAGGTGATAAGTGGACCTTCACTTATGCTAATCATGGTTTCAAGATCCATGAAAATTCTGAGTTTGACAACTCCAGCCTGGCTTTCTGCTATCCTCCTGATGCTGAGGGCAAGACTCTGCCTTTCAACTCAGCTATGTATCCATACTACAATCTGCTGTCCAAGATCTTCCGCAACACCATTATGGTCAAGGCTGGTGATAAGTCTTCCATCAGGGCTTACATGGTGAACCTCATGTTCATCACTAGGCCTCAGAACCAGAGGAAGATCGACGTGATGGATTTCATATACCGTGAGGTGTGCCTTGGAGTCTGTGAGAAGAGGAAGCCTGCTTTTGGTCCACTGGTTCAGAGTTTCATCAATCACAAGGTTGGGGTTGAGATCATGGATTCCTATCCCGTGGTCAAAGGGAAGAAGATGGTTCCCTCTCTCATTCGTGGAGTGGAGATTCCGGAGTACACTAGGACCAAGTCCAAATCTCCTATGGCCACTCCTTCTGCTTCCACTTGTGGTGGTGGTGCCTCTCAGCGTCCTCCCAGTGGCATTGCCAAGTTCTTCAAGTCTATGTTCAACATGTGCAGTGACACCAGGGCAATTCCTCATGAGGCAAGAGAGTTGGCTAAGGAGACCCACCGCATTCAGAACTCCAACCGCCGAGCTGCTGGGATCCAGATGCCTGATGATCCTCCTTCTCTTGAGCCCACTGTCTATGTGCCATTTGAGATGCCTGAGATCCATGACGAGGACTTCTACTTTTGTGTGGCTCCTGCTGATGATGAGGTTGATGTTGAGGATGAGGAGTCAGGGTCTGCTGAAGATGACTTTGATTCTGTTGGGCTTGGTGGTGATGGTGCTCGTGAGCCGGAGGAGGAAGAAGAAGAAGACGAGGATGATGAAGAGGAAGACGACGCGTGATTTCGTGGGACGTTAGTTGGACTCGTTTTCCCTTTTTGGCGTCTTGATGCCAAAGGGGGAGAAGGAGTCCCCATATTAGGATTCCACGGGCTTTGCAAGGGTTGGGGCACAAGTCTTTTGCCTTTTGATTTCGATCTTATAGGCTTGTGCTCCGGTATCTTTATTTCGTTTCTTTAGTTTGAAACTTCGTACTATTTGTGTGGAACCTCAGGACGTATTCGTGTCACCCTACCCCGTGGTTATGCTACTATTATCGTGCGTGCTTTTATGTCTATCATTATCTATGCATGTTGTATGAACTTGTTTAGTCGGCTTGGTGTCTAAAACATAGGGGGAGCAAAGCCTATGAAGTGTGTGCCTCACGACACACATCGAGGAAGAACTCCGTCTATTTTTTGGACACCATTTCTTTTAGTTCATATTGTTTTATCCCCGTGAAATCTTCATGTTGTCATCAAACACCAAAAAGAGGGGAGATTGAAAGTGCATTCTCGATATCTCGCTGTTTTGTGTGTTTGTTAACAACATGAAGAAGTTACTAACCATATGTGCTACTTTGTCAAAGGATTTAGTCTTAAATCAGCACATATACGGTGTCGAAGAAATGGTGAAGAAATCGAAGACCAACGAACCTTTTCGAGCCAGAAAAGGGTTTTTAAGTGTGCATCCGGATTATTCCGGATGGAATCCGGGAGTCCGGATTCAGTCCGGACGAGTCCGAGTGCAACACGAAATTCTCTGTTGCAATCCGGATTATTCCGGGTGAATCCGGGAGTCCGGACTGAGTCCGGACGAATCCGACTGCAACGGGATTTTCTCTGTTGCAATCCAGATTCAGTCCGGACGAATCCGACTGCAACGTAAATTTCTCTGTTGTAATCCGGATTCTGTCCGGACAAATCCGGGTGTCCGGAAAAATCCGGAGCAATCCGGGATGGTCGCATTTTGGGCAGAAAAACGGCTAGTTTGAGTGGGGCCTATAAATAGCCCCTCTCTTTCTTCCCCAAGGGTTAACTCCACCAGCATTGAAGACTCCATTGATTGAGCTCACCCACCAAGCTAGATCTCCCTCCTCCTCCACCCAAACTTGTTGATTCTTTGAGGATTGAAGGAGGACCACCGGATCTACATCTTCACCAACCGGATTTCCATTTCCCTCTCATTTGCTTGAGAGATCTTTGCTTAGGGTTTCCTCTTGTGGAGAACCTAAGCTTCTTGTTCTAGTGGTGATTCAAGAAGAGTTGGGAGCCCCCAATTAAGTTGTGGGTGTGTGCCCCAAGTGTTTGTAAAGGATTCGATCCCCGCCTCAAAGGGGTTCAATAGTGAGAGGTGAACTAGGCCGTTGTGGCGCAAGTTCATCGGAGAATAGGGTGAGGCCTTTGTGGCGTTGAGTAGGCCTTCGTGGCGAGCTCACACCCCTCCAACGAGACGTACTCCCCTAAAAAGGAGGAACTCGGGAATACATCGTGTCTCCGTGTGCTTCCATCGGTTACCTCCTTCCTCCCTCATTACTTACTCGTACTTGTAGCTTTTATTGTAGTATTTGTTGTATTAATTGTTGTCATAGTTGCATTAATTGCTTGCCTTGTCATATAGGTAAATTCACCATTAGTTGCACTATCTAGAGAATTTACCTTCTTGTCAAGCCTAAACTTTAAGAAAAATTAAAATTGGTCGTAGCACCTATTCACCCCTCCTCTAGGTGCCCATACTTTAGTTTCAGAAGTGCCCCCGAAGCCATCTCCATCGACACCACCGCCATCTCCATCGCCGTTTGTTATCTCCTATGATGAGGAGGGATTAGTTCTCCCCCGGGGTTGAGGGCTCTACCGGTAGCTATGTGTTCATCTCTCTCCCATGGTGTGATCATTATGTGATCATGATCTTTGTAATCTAGTTGAATATGTAGATGTACTCTTCATCTGTTATGCTACTCGAATGTTTTTTTTACCAGATCTCCGTAGACACTTTGATCACGGTGTAAAGGTGACAGCGTGTGCACCGTGTGGTTTAGCATGATATTTATATCTTGTGTTGGATGACCCTATGAAATTGTGGCGTTTGTTTAGTACCTTCTAGGGCGCTCATAGTGACGGCGTGGGGTTAACTAGACGTGGGAATACAAACTTGAGGAGTGCTGTTACAACCCTACGCAATGAATTGGTGTTTGTTATTCGTCCGGAGAGTGGTTCGTTGTAGCATAGTGAAAAGATATATTTACGCATTCAATTATGTTATTATTGTTGAGAGTGTCCAGTAGTGAAAGTAGGATTCCTAGGACTTGTTTCTAAGCATTGATACACCATTTACAATCAGTTCTGTTACATGTTTGCTTGCTGCCATTTTTATTTCAGATTTCTATTGTCACTTATAAACATCCATATTACTTGTATTTTACCCTCTCTTCGCCGAACTAGTGCATCCATACAACTGACAATTGTATTAGGTGTGTTGTGAACGCAAGAGACTTCTTGTATCGTAATTGCAGGGTTGCTTGAGAGAGATACCTTTGACCTCTTTCTCGCTGAGTTCGATAAACCTGGACAATCCACTTAAGGGAAACTTGCTGATGTTCTACAAAACTCTGCGCTTGGAGGCCCAACACTGTCTACAAGAATAGAAGCGTGCGTAGACATCAGCAGCGGAATGTGCTTCTAGCGGTGGCATGGCGGTTTGGGGTGGAGGGGCGTCGCCGACATTGGCAAGGGAGAGAGCGAGGTTGGGAGGTATGCGGCGAGGGAGGGGAAAGAGGGCGTGGAAAAGTCGCCCTTCGCCTGACTATGCTGTCCCACAAACGCGATTTCGCTTCCGCCGAAGCCCCCAACAGCCCCCAGCGCGCTGGGTTCGGCTTGGGTTTACCGGGCGCTAATTTGGCCCAAACCGGTGCTATTCAACGCATTGGGGGCGCGACTGGGCGAAAAATAGCGTACCGGCCCGCTAATTGGTATTTTAGTTTACCATGAATGTAGAAAAGCCGTGTGTATTCCCGCTTGATTCTAGAAAAAAATCCTATCTAGTACATCTTTTCGGCGGTCCGATAGCACATTATGGGTGACTTCTTTTGTGACTTCTTAGAATCTTCTAAGTCACATGAAACAAAAACCCAAAAGAAGTGTATAGATTATGGAGAGCTTCCTCCACCGCAACTCCTTTTTTGTGCTTGGAGACACAAATTGCTCGAAGGGTATTTCTCGAGTTTCTCACCTCGCAAGAGAAGGGTTTTCTCGAAAAGCTCATGTCGTTGCACAAAATTACGCCTATTTTCCATTGCACCTCTTGAATCCTGTATCCAACCTCACCCGTGTGTCACAATCGAAAAAAAACAGACTCAAGCCCTCGACCCTGGTGACCTCCATCATGTCTCCCGTCCCGCCGCCGGTAGGGAGGCCCGCCCCCGACTCGCCCGAAGCCAATTCCAGTAGATCCCGACGCGCCTCCATGGGATTCCGTCCTGCCCCGCGCCGCCCCGCCCCGATTTCGCCGCTTCCTCAAGTCCACCGGTTGTCACCCCTCAAGCTCCGCACCTCAAGCTAGTCGCCGTCAACACCGGATCCCGTCGTGCCCCGTGTCGCCCCGCCCCGATCCCGACGCTCCTCAAGTCCACCGTTCGTCGCCCCTCGAACTCCGCAGCTCGAGCCCATCGTCGTCTACACCATCAGGATGTTAACCTCCTAAGCACCGATAATACTCGAAATATCTGCAATTTTTTTGTATATGAAATCAGTTGATATGTAGATACCGGTCAGATTTGCTAGTACTCCAAATATAAAATGGGCAGATGTTGTTCAGATTACTCATAGATGTTACGTTGCTAGTAGTCCAAAATTCATGTACTGTTAAAATAGATCTATACAATTTGTTCTCTCCAAAAATTATGTACCATTAATATGTTCATATATATATATAATCGCTGGATAATTGTGTTGATTGCATTTAGATCGAAACAAGTGAAAGCTTGCTGGCATACCGTTGTGCATCGTGTATTTCTTGATGTGTGCATCTAATCGGTGAATGCATATATCGTCCGGTGCAAGTATTGACTCGTCTTGGTTACGAAAATTTGGTTAAAAGGTTTAACGAGTGCACGAAGATAAACTATTATAATAGGAAAATGAAAAATAGGTGGGAAACACTAAAAAAATATTACACTGTTTGGAAGGGATTCCTCCAACACGCATGCGTTTTGGGTATAGATAATGTCACTCATACGATTAATGATGACGATTGTTGGGCACATGAGATACAGGTAACGATAACAACTTATATGTTTGGCTTTTGTCACTTTTATATATATGATCTAACAACATTTGTGATATGCAGATGTGTCTAGAGGCAACTAAGTTTTGGATAACTCCACTCCAAGATGAGGATGATTTGAAGATACTTTTTGACAAGAATGTGGTGACCTGACGATGATAATAACTCCACTCCATATTAAAACTAGGGGGCCTCCGACCTCTCGATCTTCTGCGTCCAGGATGGTAATCTCTTTGCATATGTATTTTCTCATAAATATTTTGTGCTATGTTTTGACATATTTTCTACTTGCAGGAAAATATTATCTTGTTGACTCTCGATATCCAAACATAGTTGGTTATCTCACCTCATTCAAACAGAAACACTACCATGTTCCGAGTTCCAAGCGGCACCACCAACTAACATGATGGATAGATTCAACCATCTTCATTCATGTCTACAAAATGATGTTGAAAGAGCATTCTTCATTCTAAAGATGAACTGGTGCATTATGTTTGCGATACCACATTTCCACGAGATTCTAACACAAACAAAGATCATCACTGAATGTATGTGTTTGCATAACTTCATCCGTGACAGTAAGCTACATGATCAATATTTCTACAGCTTTGAGTGAGGCCCATATGTTCACGAGGAAAGCACATCTTTTACTGGTGGATCCACTCCTTCTTCATATGATAGCATCAAGGGTACACTACGAGAGAGCATCACTCAAGATAGTAGGTTAAGCAGTTTTTATTTATTTTATTTTCAAAATCGCTATGGTATCTATATTATTTTGGCATGTATTGAATTACACTACAACATCATATTTTTAATTATCATTTACCTTTTCATAATATTTGTATTTTATTTGTCGCTTATTTTCTATTAAATATTATCATATGCATCGCTTTATTAAACGCATATATCAAATTCAGGGGCATAACACACATCTGATAACTCATCCTAACAAATAAGCCAAAACAGTATAGCCCAAAAGAAAACCTCCCCCCCCCCCCCGAGCAGTTTCTGGGAGCTTCTGTCTACCACACTTTCTCCCCACCAAAATAAACTAATAAGCAGAAGTTTAACAGGCGTCAACTGATGCGTGTGGACACACGTTTGTTGGGAGACCCCAAGATGAAGTTATGAAGAGTGCATCAGCAAGTTTCACTCAGAAATAAACCAAGGTTGAATCAACCAGTTGGAGAAATAAATCACTTATGAAGGTTGTTGGCAGCTGATGTTGGCAGGACGCACTACCTGGCTCAGCAGCAACATGGAATCTGCAAACAACACAACCAAGATACTTTGCCCTAACGTGACAGTGAGGTTGTCAATCTCATCGGTTTTGCTAAAAACAAAGCATTAGCGTATAGTGTGGGAAAATGTGCTTGTTTGCAGTGAATGAAAGGAGAACAATGATTGCAATAAAAAGAACAATGCTTGCAGTAGGTTGTATTATGAATGTAAAGGAACGGACCGGGGTCCACAGTTCACTAGTGGTGCCTCTCCATAAAAGATAGATAACATATTGGGTAAACAAATTACAGCTAGTCAATTGACAGGAATAAATCCTACACCGTAGTGCATATGCAAGACATGATGATTACTATGAGAATCATGCGGGCATTACAACATGATACATAGACAGTAATCCAACTGCATCTATGACTAATAATCCACCCTCAGAACATGATTCAAGTAGACTTTGGGTATTAATTTGCAACCAACCGATTATTGCATTAAGTAAACTGCGTAATGTAAACAATAGAATTTATCCTTAGACAAAGCAGTGTAGTTTTCTCCCTAATGGCAATAGCACATCCCCCATCCGTCACGTTTCTGTCACTCGAGCATAGATGAAAGCGAGGCATGAACCCACTATCGAGCATAAATACTCCCTCTTGGAGTTACAAGCATCAACTTGCCCATAACATCTACTAGTAACGGAGAGCATGTAAGATCATAAATAACATAAACATGATAGATTGATAATCAACTTGACATAGCATTCAATATTCATCGGATCCCAGCAAACCCAACTTGTAGCATTACAGATAGATGATCTTGATCATGTTAGGCAACTCATAAGATCTAAACATGGTGGTATAAAGAGGAGAAGACAACCATATAGCTACTGCTATGGACCCATAGTCCAAGGGTGAACTACTCACGCATCACTCGGGAGGCAGGCATGATGATGTAGAGCCCTCCGATGATGATTTCCCCTCCCGGCAAGGTGCCAGGGAGAGCTTCAGAACTCTCCAAACTAGGGTTGACGATGACGGCGGCTACGGAACTTTTCGTGGATGGAGGCTCGAGTATTTAGGGTTTTCCCGAGGAGTATAAATAGGCAAAAGGGCGATGTCGGTAGGCGCCGGAGGGGCCCACACCACGTGGTGGCGCGGCCAAGGGGGGCCGCGCCGCCCTATGGTGTGGCCACCCGGTGGCCCCCCTCCGGGTCTCCTCCGTACTCCGTGTGTTTGACAGAAAAATAGGACCCTGGGTTTTTCGTTTCGTCCAATTCCGAGAATATTTCTAGAACAATTTTTCTGAAACAAAAAATAGCAGAAAACAGGAATCGGTGCTGTGGCATCTTGTTAATAGGTTAGTCCCAGTAAATCCATAAAAAATGCTATAAAGTGTATGGAAAACATGTAGAAATTGGCATGAAAACAACATGGAACATCAGAAATTATAGATACGTTTGAGACGTATCATCATCCTATATCATATAGTCATACTAACTGTAGGGTTTTTTCCAGACAATTGCAAGGCTGATGCAGCTTCGACGGACGGTGGGTGGTTGTTAGCAATTTTTCGCATAGGAGGATCAACAACCGGCATGCATGCAAGCAATCATCCCACGATCCAACAATTAAAAATTACTTATATTTTAAGCAGTTAATTCAAATGATGATCTGTATTCACTACTGGGTTCGTCTCGGCTAGTACTAAAAAACAAGACCCTATTTAATGTGTTTTGACGAAGTTTTTTGTCATCGGTTGCCAATTTATTATACTGTAGGTACCATATTAGTCGTTAATGGTCACCAATCAAATAATACATAGTTTTTACATGTTTTTTAGTACTTCAGAACATGGTCCCATCTTAATATGTTTTGATGCATTTTTTGTTTCCGGTTGTCAAGTTATAATTGTACTAGACAGGTTACTGGATAATTTTCACGTGCCTTTTTGGCATTTCAATTATCTACATGTCCAGAGAACGAGTATTTGAGCCACACTAAACACGTAAAATATGGCATCATGATCATAAAAGTCTTACATCGATAAGAAGCGAAGTTCACCAAATTTGGGAACCATTTGATTTCAATCCCGATAAGAAATTTGAGTATACTTGGTGACGATGTGACTATAATATGGTAATTAGGATAGGAAAAAAGTTTTCAAAACAAATTAACATGGGATTTAGTTTTTCAAATATCGTGGCGACAAAGTCAACCGTGAAAACAGATATGAATTCTGACTTACGGTTTGAAAACCAATAAGATTCCTAGCTAGATGAGAATTAGTTTAGTGCTTAGTCAACACCCTGACCATCCGATTTTAACCCTAAGATTCAAATAGCTTAGTTGAAAGAGCATAGTGTCCCATGTGTGGTTTTGGTAACTAATGGCAATCCTTATGGACTAATGTTTGCATTGAGATATTCATGTAGGTTTCTCCATAGGCATCACTTGATCTACATGTGTTGGATTCAATGTTGCATGCTGATACGTCCATAACGTATCTAATTTTTTTGATTGTTTCATGCTAATATTATGCTTTTGACACTTGTTTTTAGATAAAGTTTATGATTTATTTGGACTAACCTATGAATAGCTGCAAGAGTGCACAATATTCTTGTTTTACTCTTTGATGTGTAGGAATTAACAAGAAAACACAAAAGGAGACTTGTTGGAAAAGGACTCTGACTTTCCTGAAATCTGTCCACCAACAATTTTTAGAGATCATCAGTTTTACCCCCAAAATCAATGTCAACTGAAGATCAAATTACGTGTACATTTCCATACCTTTCATTTAAGCCCAAGAACAGCCCAATCCGAGTTCGTATGCGACCTGTGGACCCATTTTACTGGAGGATATATATATATCTGATTACAGGATTACGGGAATCGGTGACGGGATTGAGTCCAACTCTTACCATATTTGATGGATTCGGCCAAGCCACGACTTTGGGGCTGAGAGGGGTCCCTAGAAAGGTTCTAGAGGTTCCCAAGAGCCTTTGGATCAAGGGGCCATCTATCATAGGGCCGGGGAGCATTGTCCCATCACATATAAGAAGAGGAAAACCCTAATTCTGGGGCAGCCACCAAAAGCCACGAATTTTCCCTTCCCCATGGTCTCATCTCCATGGGGGAGGGCTCATCTGCAACCACCAAAAGCCACGATTTTTTCCTCCCCAATGGAATCATCTCCATGGGTGAGGGCTCATCTACAGCACCAAGAAGCCATGGAGTAAGGGGGCTAAGGGGCGGCGCTCCCCCATGATGGCCGGCCGGCGCAGGAGGAGCCCCCTGCGCCGCCGACGGCCGCCAGCGCCGCCCTGCACCTCACGTGCTACCCCTTCTCCATCCTCTCCGCCATGATGCCGCCTTCACCAACACCTCCATCTTCATCTACTCCTTGTATTCAGTGGTTCATCCTCCCACAAACCTCTGTACCGTCCTATGTAAACATGGTGTTTGATGCTATAATATTTATCCTATGATCTATGTCATGTTTGTGTAGTTTATTTGTCTTTTGATTGCTTGGTTGAATGTTTTTGGTTCATTTGAGTTGTATGTTGATATGGTACTGTCCTTTGGTGTCCATCATATTTGTGCGTGCTTGGATCAACACCATAGGGTTAGTAGTATGTGCAAAGGAAGGGGCGTAGTTCTGCCGGAGTGACAGAAACCTAAGGACTCAAACCGGTTAGTTGCACGTATGGGAGTAACATGACCATTAACTTAAGGCTATGGTTGGGTATTTTTACCTTAATGTATCTTCTAGTAGTTACGGATGTCTAGAGTTCTAATCATATGTACTTGCAATCATTGGATAGTGAGAGTTTGTTAGCTTTGCCTCTCCCACATAGAAAACTGCATCGAAGACAATGAACCTGATATCTTCACTAATTAATCTTGGACAAAGCCACCACAATTACGACCACTTCTCCACACGCATGGCACTATTAGTTTATGGTTACTTAGTCTTTTTTATTACTGCAGCACTAACATTTACTTTCTTGTATTTATTATCTTGCAAAGCTATCTCTCATACCCGTATTATTGCTCTAGTTTTATTTCCTAGATAATGCAAACGTTTAGTGTGTGTAGAGTTGCATCAGTGGTTGATTGAACTTGAGAGAATATTTATCCTACCTTTAGCTCCTCGTTGGGTTTGACACTCTTACTTATCAAAAAGTCTACACACGATCCCCTATACTTGTGGGATATCACATGCCATCATGAAGAAAGAATAAAGATACATGTGCTTGACCGTGCGGGATTCAAAGGATAGAGCCACCCAACCCTATGGAGCGTTAGTACTGCCTCTGGGCTGGTACTACCGGACTCGAGGGTTCATATGATCCCATGTTCAGGGAGGGTGACGTTAAGTGGTGATCGTCATCAAGATAATGGTCAAGTGAAGATGTGGCTGAAAGAGGCTTTCCCATATTGGCTTATGGGGAGCAAACTACAAGTCTTCACCAAGCAAAGCGCAATCAAGAAATATGGTTCTACTTGAGGTGATCAAGATCGTCATCATCTAGCTCAAGTGGAATGCGTAAGGCAAAGGTATGGTCTTGATACGGTTTCTATTTTATCGTTCATAATGTTAGTTGGGAGATGATGTCTACGCATGCTTCTATTCTTGTAGATAGTGTTGGGCCTCCAAGTGCAGAGGTTTGTAGAACAGCAACAAGTTTCCCTTAAGTGGATCACCCAAGGTTTATTGAACTCGGGGAGGTAAAGGTCAAAGATATCCCTCTCAAGCAACCCTGCAATTAAGATATAAGAAGTCTCTTGTGGCCCCAACACACCTAATACAATTGTCAGTTGTATAGGCGCACTAGTTCGACGAAGAGATAGTGAAATACAAGTAATATGGATAATATAAGTGGTAATTGCAATCTGAAATGAAAATAGCAGAAAGCAAACATGGTGGCATAAAGAGGAGAAGACAACCATCTAGCTGCTGCTATGAACCCGTAGTCCAAGGATGAACTACTTACGCATCACTCCGGAGGCAGGCATGGTGATATAGAGCCCTCTGATGATGATTTCCCCTCCCGGCATGGTACCGGGGTGAGCTTCAGAACCCTCCAAACTAGGGTTGATGATGACAGCGGCTATGGAACTTTTCGTGGACGGAGTCTCGGGTATTTACGGTTTTCCCGGGGAGAAGTATAAATAGCCGAAAGGGAAATGTCTCTGGGCGCCCGAAGGGCCCACACCACGTGGTGGCGCGGCCAAGGGGGGCCGCGCCGCCCTATGGTATGGCCACCTGGTGGCCCCCCTTCGGGTCTCCTCCAGACTCCGTGTGTTTGACAGAAAAATAGGACCCTGGGTATTTCATTTCGTCCAATTCCGAGAATATTTCCCGAAAAACTTTTCTGAAACCAAAAACAGCATAAAACAAGAACTGGTGTTGTGGCATCTTGTTAATAGTTTAGTCCCAGTAAATCCATAAAAAATGCTATAAAGTGTATGGAAAACATTTAGAAATTGGCATGAAAACAACATGGAACATCAGAAATTATAGATACGTTTGAGACGTATCATCACCCTATATCATATAGTCATACTAACTGTAGGGTTTTTTCAGACAATTGTAGGGCTGATGCAGCTGCGACAGACGGTGGGTGGTTGTTAGCAATTTTTTGCCTGGCGGGATCAACAACCGGCATGCATGCAAGCAATCATCCAACGATCCAAAAATTCAAAATTACTTATATTTTAAGCAGTTAATTCAAATGATGATATGTATTCACTATTGTGTTCGTCTCGGCTAGTACTCAAAAACAAGATCGTATTTAATTTGTTTTGACGAAGTTTTTTGTCATCGGTTGCCAATTTATTATACTGTAGGTACCATATTAGTCGTTAATGGTCACCAATTAAATAATACATAGTTTTTACATGTTTTTTAGTACTTCAGAACATGGTCCCATCTTAATATGTTTTGATGCATTTTTTGTTTCCGGTTGTCAAGTTATAATAGTAGTAGACAGGTTACCTGATAATTTTCACATGCCTTTTTGGCATTTCAATTATCTACATGTCCAGAGAGTGAGTATTTGAGCCACACTAAACACGTAAAATATGGCATTATGATCCTAAAAATATTACATCGATAAGAAGCAAAGTTCACAAAATGTCTGAACCATTTGATTTTAATCCCGATAAGAAATTTGAGTATACCTGGTGACAAAGTGACTATAATCTAGTAATTAGGATAGGGAAAAGTTTTCAAAACATATTAACATGGGATTTAGTTTTTAAAATATTGTGGCGACAAAGTCAACCGTGAAAACGGATCTGAATTCTGACTTACGGTTTGTAGCCAATAAGATTCTCAGCTAGCTGAGAAATAGTTTAGTGCTTAGTCAACACCCTGACCATCCGATTTCAGCCCTAAGATTCAAATAGCTTAGTTGAAGGAGCACAGTTCCCCCATGTGTGGTTTTGGTAATTAATGACAATCCTTTTGGACTAATGTTTGCATTGATATATTCATGTAGGTTTGTCCATAGGCATCACTTGAACTACATGTGTTGGATTCAATGTTGCATGCCATCATGAAGAAAGAATAAAGATACATGTGCTTGACCATGCAGGATTCAAAGGATAGAGCCGCCCAAACCTATGGACCGTTAGTACTGCCTCTGGGCCGGTACTACCGGACTCGAGGGTTCATATGATCCCATGTTCACGAAGGGTGACGTCAAGTGGTGATCGTCATCAAGATAATGGTCAAGTGTAGATGTGGCTAAAAGAGGCTTTCCCATATTGGCTTATGGGGGAGCAAAGTACAAGTCTTCACCAAGCAAAGCGCAATCAAGAAAGATGGTTCTACTTGAGGTGATCAAGATCGTCATCATCTAGCTCAAGTGCAATGCGTAAGGCAAAGATATGATCTTGATAGGGTTTCCATTTTACCGGTCTCGTAATATTAGTTGGGAGATGATGTCTATGCACGCTTCTATTCTTGTAGACAGTGTTGGGCCTCCAAGTGCAGAGGTTTGTAGAATAGCAACAAGTTTCCCTTAAGTGTATCATGCAAGGTTTATCGAACTCGGGGAGGTAAAGGTCAAAGATATCCCTCTCAAGCAACCCTGCAATTAAGATACAAGAAGTATCTTGTGTCCCCAACACACCTAATACAATTGTCAGTTGTATATGCGCACTAGTTCGACGAAGAGATAGTGAAATACAAGTAATATGGATAATATAAGTGGTAATTGCAATCTGAAATGAAAATGGCAGCAAGCAAACGTGTAGCAGAATTAGTTGTAAACGGTGTTTCATTGCTTAGAAATAAGGCCTAGGGATCATATTTTTACTAGTGGACACTCTCAACAATGATAATGTAATTGAATACACTAATATATTATCTTCACTATGCTACTATGAACTACTCTCCGGTTGGATAACGAACACCACTTCACCGTGTAGGACTGCAAAAGCACAGCGTAAAGTCGCATTCCCCACCTACGTAACCCCACACTGTCACCTTGAGTGCCCTAGATGGTTCCAGACAAACACCACAATTTCATAGAGACATCCAACACAAATTATATAAACTTTAGCCTAAGGGTCACACACACGGTGCACACACTTTCACCTTCACACCGTGGGACAAGGTGTCTCCGGGGGTCACATTAATAAAACCACTTGAGTAGCATAATAGATGAAGAGTAACATCTACTTATTCAAGTAGATTACAAGGCTCACAATCACATAAAGATCACATTATGGGAGAGAGAGATAAACCACATAGCTACCGGTAGAGCCCTCAGCCTCGGGGGAGAACTACTTCCTCCTCATCATGGGAGTCAGCAACGGCGATGAAGATGGCGGTGGAGTCGATAGAGATAGCTTCTGGGGCAATTCTGCGTCCCGGTAGGGTGCCGGAAGAGAGATTTTTGTCCCCCATAACTTGTCTTTGATGGCGGCGGAGCTACGGAACTTTTCATGTATGGATGCTAATTGATTTAGGGTTTTTGCATCGAGGGCAATATATAGGAGAAATGGTGATGTCGGTGGGCGCCCGAGGGGCCCACACCATGCGGTGGCGCGGCCAGGGGGACCCGCGGCACCTTATGGTGTGGCCACCTCTGTGCCCTCCTCCGTCTCTGCTATGGACTCCGTTGACGTGTCGGAAAAAATAGGACCCTGGGCTTTCGTTTCGTCCAATTATGAGAATATTTCTTGAACAACTTTCTTCTGAAATATAAAATAGCAGAAAACCGGATCTGGCGCTGTGGCATCTTGTCAATAGGTTAGTCCGAGAAAATGCATAAAATGCTATGAAGTGTATAGAAAACATGCAACAATTGGATTAATATCAACATGGAACATTAGAAATTATAGATACGTTGGGGATGTATCAAGCATCCCCAAGTTTAGTTCTACTCGTCCTCGAGTAGGCAAAACGATAAAAACAAAATAGTTTCTGAGGTGACATGCTACCAACACAATCTTGATCATCATTACTGTAAAAGCATTTCAAGCTGAGATCAAAGTACTCTAAACATAGGCATGGTAGATATAATTTCAACAATGTAACTTAGCAACCATGTTGCAACATGAAAAGTAACACAAACAAACGATCATAAATAATAATGCACTGAAAGTTATATGTTTGTTTCGAGCATAGAGAAAACATAGCAAAGTGGTATTTAGCTTGTCCTTAAAGGGATATCAAAACATAAATTCCAGGACACCTTCAAAGTTCAAGTGGTGACTAGATACAAATAATGTGAGAACAAGTAATAACATAATCATGAATCAATCAATAATAAATTTGGGACTGATGCACATTATACTCAGAATGAAAACTATGTTCACTTAATTGGTTCATAAAGTCAGAAGATGAATACTCAACATAAAAGTAAAAGAAAGGTCCTTCGCAGAGGGAAGCAGAGATTTACTCATGTGCTAGAGTTTTTTTATTTTACAAACAGAGGTATGGAATAACAATTTTTGAGAGAGGTGTATGTATATGTCAACGAATGGTAATGAGAAACTTATCATAAATCATGCCAAGCAAAGGGTTTAGACTTTTGAGAATGATTTATTTTGTTTATTTAGTTTGGCACTTCCCCCCACCATGCCTTTCACAGACTAGGGCGAGCCGTATCCACGGGTACCCACTAACTTTCATCAAACCATGGGGAAGTGCCTTTTTGGTTATATTAATTGGCACCAGCTTGCAAATTTAGGTGAGCACAAATTCCATACTCATCGGGTGAAAGAGGGAGAAGAACTTTTCTTGACATAAACCACAATAAACTTTTCGTGAGCTAAAACAGGGGCACAAAACAGGTATAATTTTGAAGGTTTTAAAGGTAGCACATGAGCAATTTACTTGGAGTGGCGGTTAAATACCACATATAGGTAGGTATGGTCTATATATCAGGCAAACTTTGGTTTTTTGGTGTTGGATGCACGAGTAGAGCTCATACTCAATACAGGTGAAGGCTAGCAAGAAACTGGTAGCGACAAACTAAGAGAGCAATAATGGCCATAATCATGCATACAGACAACACATTATTAATCAAAGCATAAATGATATTACAAGTCAAAAACTAAATTATCATAGAAGCTAGAGGTGACTAGTTTGTGGTCATAACAGTGTGTGAGCATGCGCCAAGTCAACCCAAATAAAGCATTCGAAGGAGAATACCACAATATTATGCTTCGATATGGTAAAAACAACTCATGAATTATTTCAATGGCATGTTAAGCACTCTCAGATATTTGAGACAAGTCATGCTACATCAATAACTACTAAGCATAGAATTAAAATAATATCTAACATGACATGTTAAAGGCCAAGCCACAGTCTAAATAAGCTTCCGCTGCACCATTATAAGCATGAACTATTTTATTCTTCTCCAAGACCAATCAACTTTTTTGAAACAACTCTCATAGATAATAATCATCAAATACCAGAGAGATAATCATGTATAACAGAAGCAAACCAACAAGCTCTAAACAAAATACGAGTGGAAAACAAGAGCTAAACGCAGTACTAGCAAAAAGTGAACACTCACAAAACAATAAGAGTGAAAACTAGAGTGTTCTAAGCACTAAAAACGGAGCGTGTCTCCATCCAAACAAAATATGCTAGGATCCAACCATATACTACAGCAAAGGAAACAAAACAAACTGAAATAAAAAATAATTTACGCTCCAAGAATAACACATAATATATGAAGCAATGAAAATATAGTGTCTTGAAAGAGGACCTAATATTTTTGTTGATGAAGAAGGGGATGCCTTGGGCATCCCCAAGCTTTGATGCTTGTAATTTTTGGATATTTATTGGGGTGACATGGGCATCCCCAAGCTTGAGATTTTGTCCATTCTTCATCTCATCATATCATTCTTCCCTCCCTACACTTGAAAACTTCCTCCATACAAAAATTCTCACAATTTTCACTAGGAACGTTAGTGTAATCAAAATAATAAATCCACTTTGGTTCAGTTTCAACACAAGTCTAAAACCCATTAAAACATTATCTACTGCCACGACTTCTTTTAAAGCTCTTACGATCAAAAGAACACAAAAGGAAAAAGATTAACAGGAAAATGCAAATATTGGCAGAAATCTGTAAAAACAGTACATCGGATAAAGATCGATTTTTCAAAAATCTTCTGTTGCTCAAATCAAAAAGTGCAAAACTAATTAAAGTTAGATAATAACCTGGGGCATGTGCACAAAACATTTCCGATAAATTTGATGTTTTGGCTGAGAGAATTAATTCTTTTGGTAGCAGCACCGAATCTGTTTCAAGACAACAACTTCCCCAAATCTTACTTCCTCCCTATTAGAGGCTACTCTTGGCACAAAAACGAAATAAAAAAGATAAGGAGAGGTTGCTACAGATATAACAACTTCCAAGAAACAAAGAAAACAAAAGGACACTGAAAGAAAAAATATAATAGGTTGTCTGCAAAAGCGCTTTTCTTTAACGCCTTTAGCTAGTCAAAATGATTTTTGAAGATGCTCACATAAGAATAAAAATTGTAGAACAATAAGAGAGCATCAAGAAGAAAATACGAAACACTTTTAATTCTAACCCACTTCCTATGAAAAGGAATCTTGTAGAGAAACAAGTCATGAAAGCACAAAGCAACAAGCATAGGAAAGCAAAATAAGTGCAACTTCAAATTTTTTAACATAAAGAGGGTAAAATTAATATTATTGAGATACATAAACCATGTTTCCCTCTCTCATAATAAATTTCAGCAGCATCATGAATAAAATTAACAATATAACTATCACATAATACATTCTTATCATGAGCCACATGCATAAAATAATTAATACTCTCCACATAAGCATAGTCATTCTCATTAATAACAATGGGAGTAAGATCATCATAAAGAACTCGAACATGATGGAAAAATTGTATCTTAGAGGGATGGTTTTGGGTAATCTCTTCAAAACTATGACAAGTTTCATGAGGATGATTGTGATTATAACCTATGTCATAGTATTCTTTATAATAATTTTAAATTATCAAAGACTCGAGGCATAATATTATCATAAGAAATAGAATAGTTATCTTCCAATGTGTGTTCATTTGTAAACATATCATCATTTTTACTAGAAAGAGATGTATCAAACATATAATCATCAATAGCAAAAGGATTTTCAAGCACATCATCCACAAGTTTAGAGCTTTCTATATCATCATTGGAAGGAACATAGATAGTACAAATAGTACATCAATTATTAACATCGTCATTTTCAGAATTGGTACCAAAGAGATTTTCAATATAAAAAGTAGTATGCTTTTCCCAATCATGATCACTACTATAAGTAACATGCATAGGATAATCATCGAGTTCAGACTCATCAGCAACAACTATAATAGGAGCAACATGTTTAGGGAAAGATACCTTTTCCTCTCTCCTTTTACTCATGCTCTTCTTCTTCCCCTATTTAAGAGGGAGAGGCTTTAAAGGAAGCTTCTCCACATACCCTGGTTTATTGTCAGAAACAATAGAAGAAACTTTGGAGGATTCTTTCTTTTCATTAATAAGAGCAAAACACATATTAGTCCTGTCATATTTTGGTAAAGTCTCATCTTTTATAATAATTTGTATGTAAATATTTGTGTGGCAATTATCAACACAATAAAGATGACATCCATGCTGGACACTGTTCATATCAAAAGCACTCATATCTACCAAAGAAAATTTTCTTGATAACTCTTCACACCCCAAAAATAGTGTAAGTTCATCATGCTGATTAGGAGTGATCATGTCATCACAATAGAAATTGCAGTACTCATTGGATTCAAAAGGCTATTATCATAGCCTGAGCATTGAAAATTAAAATGGTCCACTTTATAGCAAAGTTCACAAATAAAAGGATAGAGGGCACAAACTTTGTCACCAAGATTATTTAGAGCCCTATCCCACGTTCTAGTTTTTTCATTCTTGTGATGGGTACAATATTCTTCTTCGATTTGATTCTTTTCACAAGGTCTAAGTGCTCCACAAAAATTAACATGCTTATAAGAAATAGTGCTTTTAGAAGTTTGAGCATGTTTATTGCAATCATTAATAACAATTTCATTTTTCATGTCTTTAAAAGGTTCATGATACATGTCCCAATTTTCTTTAGGAACATTAATATGAGAAGCAAAGGCTCTACAGTAATCAACAATAATTTGAGGATCAAGACCATATCTAGCACTAAGCTCTTAAAAATCAGCAGTTTCAGGGAAAGACTTAACGCAATCATACTCACAGTTTATACCTGATTCTTTACCTTTGTCGTTATACCAATCTTCATTATTGATTTGAATTGTTTCAAGAAGATGCCACTTAGCTTCAACCTTCTTACTTGTGAAAGAACCCTCTGAACAGGCATCTAGATAATCCTTGCAATGTCATGAAAGCCTTGCATAAAAATTAGTAACAACTATTTCCTCAGGAAGCTCATGGTTAGGACATTTGAGTATTAATATTTTCAATCTGGCCAAAGCTTGGGCAATTCTTTCTCCATCACGAGGCAAAAAATTATATATTTGATTCCAATCCATGTGAATCCCACTAGGAGGATAGAATTTAGAATAAAAGAGAGGTACAATTTCCTCCGAGACAATAGATCATCCATTCTCCAGCATCTTATACAATTCCGAAGCTCTGCCCTTTAGTGATGAAGAGAATAGCTTCCTCTTAACTTGGTCCATTAAAATACCTGCACACTTGAACAACTCGCACAATTCATGTATAAAGAGTAAATGATCACCTGGATGGACACTTTCATCTCCAAAATAACAGTTATTCATAACACGTTCAACAATTTTCATAGGTATTTTAAAAGGAATACTTTTAGTAGGAGGATTTGAAATATCACTAGCATCATTAGAATTATCACATATGGGAGATAAAGTATCATCAAAGCAAATTTCTCCTCTAAAGCTGGGGAACTAAAAAGATCATTTTCATAAAAACTAGCTTTCCCAAGCTTAGACTTTTCCATAGTATTAGCAATAATGGTGTTCAAAGAATTCATACTAATAACACTGCTACTAGCATGCAAATAAAGCTCCATAGGTTTTTTAATTTTCTCTTCAAAAGGATCATGTCCTAATTCAATATAAATATTATAAAGCTCTCCCATATTTTTGGTGTTTTCCAATAAGCCTAACTAGTGAAAATAAAATCAAGAAACAAAAAGATATAATTGCAGAATTTAAAGGAAATAACTTCTAGCACTCACACACAAGCAAAAGTACTAGAAAATAGCTTAGTAGCCACATGATCTTAGTACCTTTCACCTTACCTCCCCGACAACGGCACCAGAAAAGAGCTTGATGTCTACGCACGCTTCTATTCCTATAGACAGTGTTGGGCCTCCAAGTACAGAGGTTTGTAGAACAGCAACAATTTTCCCTTAAGTGGATCACCCAAGGTTTATCGAACTAAGGGAGGTAGAGGTCAAAGATATCCCTCTCAAGCAACCCTGCAATTTCGATACAAGAAGTATCTTGTGTCCCCAACACACCTAATACAATTGTCAGTTGTATAGGTGCACCAGTTCAGCGAAGAGATAGTGAAATACAAGTAATATGGATGATTATAAGTGGTAATTGCAATCTGAAATGAAAATGGCAGCAAGCAAATATGTAGCAGAACTGATTGTAAACTGTGTTTCAATGCTTAGAAACAAGTCCCAGGGATCATACTTTCACTAGTGGACACTCTCAAGAATGATAATTTAATTGAATACACAAATATCTTCTATTGACTATGCTACTCTGAAATACTCTTCGGTTAGATAACGAACACCAATTCACCACGTAGGGATGCAAAATCACACCTTAAAGTGTCATTCCCCACCAATGTAACCCCACACTGTCACCTTGAGCGCCCTAGATGGTTCCATACAAACACCACAATTTCGTAGAGACATCCAACACAAAAGTATATAAACCTTAGCCTAAGAGTGACACACGGTGCACACACTGTTATCTTCACATCGTGGGACAAGGTGTCTTCGGAGGTCACATTAATAAAACCACTTGAGTAGCATAATAGATGAAGAGTAACATCTACTTATTAAACTAGATTACAAGCCTCACGATCGCATAAATATCACACCATGGGAGAGAGATAAACCACATAGCTACCGGTAGAGCCCTCAGCTTCGGGGGAGAACTACTCACTCCTCATCATGGGTGTCAGCAACGACGATGAAGATGGTGGTGGAATCGATGGAGATGGCTCCGGGGGCAATTCTCCGTCCCGGCAGGGTGCCGGAACAAAGATTTCTGTCCCCCGAAACTTGTCTTCGATGGTGGGGGAGCTACGAAACTTTTCGGGGATGGAGGCTGATTGATTCAGGGTTTTTGCGTCGAGGGCAATATATAGGCGAAATGGCGATGTCGGTGGGCTCCCGAGGGGCCCACACCATGTGGTGGCGCGACCAGGGGGACCACGCCACCCTATGGTGTGGCCATATCGGTGCCCTCCTCTGTCTCAGCTTTGGACTCTGTTGACGTGTCGGAAAAAATAGGACCCTGGGCTTTCGTTTCGTCCAATTCTGAGCATATTTCTAGAACAACTTTTATGAAATAAAAAATAGCAGAAAACAGGAACTGGCGCTGTGGCATCTTGTCAATAGGTTAGTCCCAGAAAATGCATAAAAATGCTATGAAGTGTATAGAAAACATGTAGCAATTAGCATAATATCAACATGGAACATCATAAATTATAGATACGTTGGTGACGTATCAGGAGACCGGGTTATAGGATAGATAACCGTTCTATCAAGAGGGGCTCTCGGATGTGTTGCTTGATCGTATCATTCGTAGAGAGCTCAAACCTTTGAATTCTTAGCATCATATTTCTTGGTTCTTATTTGGCCTTTATCTTTGTGAATTTTTGGTGCTTGTTTCGTTCTTCAAGACAAGTCCAAGTTCATCAAAAACGGATTTCGTATGAGAAACTTGTTGACTTTTTTTATGTTGGAGGTTTTACCGATTGTTCTTTATAGATAGGTCAAACCCATCATCATTTGGTTTTATCCTCCCATATTTTAGTATGATGTTTCTTTGCATATTCTTGTAGTGCTTGTCACTTCGATTTCAATGAGCCCAAGATCATCAAAAACGGAGTCCATATGCAAAAATTATGCATGTTTTCGTAACGATGCTTCTGCAGTTTTTCAGGGGGTCGGAAGTTCCGACCCAACTTCCGACTTTAGCTCCGCTTAACATTTTCGATACTGGATTCGAGTGCTCTGGGGCAGAAATTCCGCCCATGCGCGAATCTGGGGCATACCGGCTTCATTTCCAGGGAATCTATTTAACGGGTTTCTTCCCCAGTGGTTCCCAACCATTAGAGCAAGTTTGCACCTCCATTGTTGACCTTTTCCAAGCTTGCCTTCTCTCAATCCCTCCAATGATTCTTACTCCCACTTGAGGAAAAGAGAGAGAAGATCTAGATCTACAACTCTACCAATCAATCCCTCCTGTTTGTGAGGGGAACCTATTGAATCTAGATCTAGGGATTCATTTGTTGTTTTCCATGTTCTTCCTCCTTCCTCCCACCATAGCATTATTGCTTTGGTGGGATTTGGGAGAGAAGTTATTGACCACTTTGTGTGTTCTTGCCATTGCATTAGGTGCATCGGTTTGAGTTCCCAACGGGATTCGGGGAAAAGAAGTTCCTGAGCTTGTTACTCTTGGGTGCTTGGTCACCAGCGAGATTGTTCCTCTTGGGTGTATTGATCACCCTAGCGGTTAGTGCTTGAGGCTTCCACCTTGTTGCAAGAAGCTTTGTTGAGAGCCTCTAATTGACTTGTGGATATAGCCTCAACCTCGTGTAAGGTTTGGTCAACGCCTTCAAGTCGACCTCTTAGTGGAAACGAGAATCTCCCTCACCGGAGAAGCTCAAGGAGAATAAGGTGTGCACATCCGTGCTATTGAGGAGCGCCTAGGTGGATCCCCACCTCTCCAAGAGAGACGTACTTCCCTTGGGAAGGAACTTCGGTAATCACATCGATGTCTCCTTGTGCTTCGGTTATTTCCATACACTAGTTTGTTACTTATGCATTTACCTTTGTGATAACCATCGTGCTTGAAGTCATATATCTTATTATCACATAGTTGTATAGCTTGCTTAGCATAAGTTGTTGGTGCACACAGGTAAACCTAGCTTGTATAGGTTTTGTGCTTGATAAATTAAACACTAGTTTTATTCCGCATTTATTCATGTCTAAACCGTAATTATTTTAAAGCGCCTATTCACCCCCTCTAGGCGACATCCTTTTACTTTCAATTGGTATCAGAGCCAGGGCTCTCATTGTTAGGATTCACCGCCTTGAGAGTAATGATGTCGCTAAATGAAGTAGTGCACGATCCCACATTTCATTTCGATGGCACAAACAATGATGTTTGGAAATTTTGTATGCTCATTTATTTCCAGGTCATGGACCCACATATAGAGCAAATTGTAGATATGGCTTTTCTCCTCCAAAGGATCCTCAAAGTCCAACTTTAGAGGAAGAAAAAAAACTTATCTCTCGATGCTCTTGCCATTAATGTGTTTTTCCTTCTTGTGAGCCTTGTATTTATTAAACCGCTATTTCCTATCCGGAATGCTCTTGAGTTATGGACAAATCTTCAATATAAATATGGTGTGTCCATGTTGACATCAATTTTGTCTCAAGTCATATAAATGGCCAACAGTTATATATGGTAAAATGATCAAATAATTCGATAGATTAATTATATATGGTTGCCAAATCTAATCAATTTGTCAGAAGCGCATCTCCCGCGGTTGCCTCCCACGTATCAAGCCTAGACAAAAAGGAAAAACCAAACGACTCCACCTACACTCTGTATGTCTCGGCGCCGTCGCCTGCTACTTCCACTTCCACTCCAGTCATGGCGACTTTCGTCATCAACCCCGATCGCTTCACCCTGGAGGGAATGCATGCCATCGAGCCATGGGGTGCTGAAAACTGCCCTTCTCGCATCTACGTCACCGTCACCAACACACCACAACATTTGCACGGGTCCTGGGAGCTCACAATTGTGGAGCCTAGGCCACGAGAAGGAGAGATTGACGACATCCTGCATCAGATTCATGATCACATTGTGCAGCATCATCAAGTGGATGTGAGAAATTTCTCTGAAAGTGCAGTAGGTTTGGGATTTTTTCGTCTGAACAACACCTTCGTCAGAGATTGTCTTGTGCATGCACCTGTTCATCATTTGGGGGGAGGCAGAATGTTGACTTTTGCTAGGCATGATGAAGGGCCAAATTATAGAGCTACAACCTACACTCGCATTGGCTGGCTTTTGCTTCTGAATTTACCAATGGGTTTTAGGAATGAGGCCTTCCTTATAGATGTTGTTGCTCAGTTTGGTAAGCTTAAAGGCTGGTACAGAGAGGACCCTGCTCCTGGACGCACACTGATCAAATGCACTTTTGGTGGAAATGGAGATGTACCTAGATCAATTGTGGTCAGATATCCGCGAAGGTATGGTGGAATAGTTGTGTCCTGGACTGTCCCCTGCTACATTCTCACAAATGAGGCAAATGACATTCTGCCAGGAGATGAATCTCCTATTCCTTTTGATGGTAATCCACATCCTTTCCCTGGAAATGGCAACAATAATGAAAACCCACCTGATGATTGGATGTCACCTTAGCTCAATGACAATGCACATGTATGGGATAACTGGAACCAGGAAGATGCTGGAGAGAACCAAGGAGATTGGGATATGCATATTCAGCAACAACAGCGAGATCACATTGCTGAGTCTTCCATTACTATTCAGTTCTATGGTGCAACTTCCTCTTCCATGCACCCAATGCAGGGACCTGGACATGATCTTCATATGGATGACAACATTGGACACATCCCTCAGATGGCTCCCCTCCTACAGTTTTATTTGATGCACATGTCCCTCTATTTCAGGAACAAAATGATGCCTAATTGGCCACTCATGTTGTGTTTCCTGCTGAAGATGTCCCCCTAGCTCAGGAAAATATTGTTGCTCAGGACCCTCATATGCATGAACACATTGTTGTACCTCCTTCTTTTCATGATACAATTGAAGTGCTTCATGTCCTTGATCATGACAATGCACAGGTATTAGCAGAGCAGGCTGAGACCCATGATAATTTGCCTGTCCCTATCACTCAAGAGGAAGCAGACAAGGATTGTGTCAATTCATGGGAAATTGTGCCTTATGTGCCTCACCTACAAGTACAATTCATGTCTCACATTGGGGACTCTGTGATGGATCATATTAATACCATCAACACTCCCACTCTCCTCCTGTAAGGAATTAGCAGCAAGAGGATTGCAAGGAGACTTTTTGCTGAAGATCAAGAGGCCCCTGTTGCAAATTTGCCTGTCCATGGTCTTGCCTCCAATTCTGTCAGTATCTCCCCTGTGAAGAAAAGGACAAGAGCAAGGATTTCCACTCCCTCTTGTGAAGAAATGGCCAGAAGAAACCCAAGACTAGCTGCTATGAAAGAAGGTTACAAGAAGGGGTCAGAGGCAGAGGTTTCTGTTCCCAAGAAGAAACCAAGATCAGCACATGGTGGCAAGAAAGATGTCACACCTCACACTCCTGTCCCTCTGCTGCAAAAGTTGAGGAAAATGCTTCAAATCCCTGAGGATCAGTTGGCAGTGGACAATCTTATGGCTTCTCCTTCAGCTTCCAAGACCAACAAAGTTTAAATGACTAATAAGGACCAATTTATTTTGGCCCATCAAGGGGCATCTTTTGTTTCCCTCTTTAGCAGATTTGGCTATTTTCTATCTGGGTATGAACTATATAATTTTCATTACTATGACAGTACTGTTATGCTTGACTGTGAATTATCGTTGTTATGTGGTCATCAATGAATAGTACACCCATTTGGCTTTTTTATTGGAGAGTTTTGTTCCGGAATGTGAGAGGACTAACCGACCAAGATAAAAGACTGATTATATATAAAAATATTGATGGAAGCAATTGTTCTGTAATATGCTTGCAAGAAACCAAAAGAGATAATTTTGATCACACTTTCATCAAGTCTTTCTGTCCTAAGAGGTTTGATAGATTTGCTTTCTCTCCCTCTGTGGGGGCTTCTGGTGGAATTATTGTGATATGTAATGGCTCTATTTTTACTAGAAATCTATTGGAAATTCACAAATCTGCAATAAGAATATCTTTTACTTCAACTCATTCTGCTGAAACCCGGAACCTAGTAACTGTTTATGGCCCATGCAAAGGACAAGACCTAGATAATTTTTTAACTTGGATGTTTAATCTCCAAATTACTTCACATGAAAATTGGTTGCTGCTTGGAGATTTTAATTTCATGAGGTCTGTTGATAATAGAAACAGAGATGGTGCAGACATGAATGATATATTCCTATTTAACTCAATTATAAGTCACCTGGGCTTGCTGGAATTTCCACTCAAAGGAAGAAATTATACTTGGTCAAACATACAAGAACAACCTCTTCTTGAACAGTTGGATTGGTTTTTTACCACACCTGATTGGACTATTAAATTCCCAAATACTATTGTACTTCCACTTGCAAAACCAATTTCTGATCACATCCCATGTGTGGTCTCCATTTCAACCACTATTCCAAAATCCAAACTGTTCAGATTTGGAAACTATTGGATACATCAGTTTTGCTTCATGGGTATTGTGCAAAAGTCTTGGTCAGAGCCTATGTGAGCAAGTTGCTCATCCACAAGGTTAAATGCTAAATTAAAGAATGTAAGATATAGTCTCAAGAGATGGGGTAAAAATCTTTCTCAGATAAAAAATCTCATTGAGAAATGCAACAAAATTATTATATTCTTTGACCAATTAGAGGATGAGATAGTTTTGAGCATGCCGGAATCAAAATTCATGACAATTGTCCAATCCCACCTCTCAAATCTAATCAAATCCCAGACTCAATACTGGAAAAAGAGATGTACAATTAGGTGATTCAATTAGGAGGGGAGAACACTAAATTTTTCCATGCTAAAGCAACTGAAAGGTACAGGTATAACATAATTACTGAACTGAAAGATGAGAATGATATCTCTTTGTTTGATCATCAAAATAAAGCAGCTGCTCTGTTAAAATGCTACAAGGAAAGAATGTGCACTTCTTATCCAACTTTGAGTATTGATGAGGTACTTAATCGTATTCATTATGTGGAAGTTTTGGAAGATGTTGTCTTACCTTTCCATATTGATGAGATTGAGGATATAGTCAAACACATGAAAATTGATAAGGCCCCTGGACCCGATGGTTTCAATGGTTTATTCTTGAAGACTTGCAGGCAAATTGGGAGAAAGGATTTTGTGGATCTATGTAATGATTTCTATGAGAGGAAAAACAATTTGGAGAGTATTAATGGTTCTTACATAACTCTTATTCCAAAAAAAACTTGTTCCCGAGAGAGTCAATGATTTCAGACCCATTTCACTGACAAATACCAGTCTCAAATTTCTTACCAAGATCCTTGCAAACAAATTACAGAAGGAAATCACTAGGTGCATTCATAGTAACCAATATGGTTTTATTAAAGATAGATGCATCCATGACTGTTTAGCATGGTGTTTTGAATTCCTACACCAGTGCAAGAGTTGTAAGAAGAAAATTGTTGTTATCAAGATTGATTTTGAAAAGGTTTTTGATTCAATTGAGCACTCAAAAATTCTCAAGGTCCTAAGCAAAAAAGGTTTTCCAAAATTATGGAACCTATGGGTCAGTGATATACTTTCCACAGGGACATAAGCTATTTTACTAAATGGTGTTCCTGAAATTTTTTTTCTATTACACGAGAGGTGTGAGGCAAGGAGACCCACTCTCACCACTTCTTTATGTTATGCAAGGAGGTCTATTACAGAGCATGGTCAATTTGGCCTGGAGAGAGGGTTTTTTACAAAAACCAATTGAGGTTGAAAGATATTATCCAATTGTTCAATATGCTGACGATACTTTGATAATTTTACCAGTAGAGGAGACTCATGTTATATATTTCAAATATTTATTGCAGAAATATGCAGCTTTTACTCGATTGAAAATCAATTTTCATAAATCTTCTCTACTTCATATCAATATCTCCCCTGAGGAAGCCTCTCATTTAGCAGAAATATTTGAATGTCAACTACAGTAATTACCTTTTACCTATCTGGGCTTGCAAATGGGAACAACTAAACCAACAACAAAAGACATGTCACCTTTGATTGATAGGGTTGAAAGAAGACTCACTGCATCCACCTTCTTTCTTTCTTATGGAGACAGTCTTGTCTTGGTTAATTCTGTGCTCTCCTCACTACCAACTTATTATATGCTCACTTTAGAAATTCCACAAGGAGTAATTAAAGTAATTGATAGAACCAGAAGGCATTTTATATGGAGAAAAGATAAGAACAAGCACATGGTAAACTCTTTGGCTGCATGGGATATGGTTTGTAAACCAAAAAATAAGGGAGGTCTCGGTATTATTAATCTTCAAGATGAGAACAAAGCTCTCCTATAGAAATGGCTACACAAATTTTATAATAATGAGGACATTCCCTGGGTGAATTTGATCTACAATTCATACTACAATGGGGTGGTACCACATGTTGTAGTCTAATGTGGATATTTCTTTTGGAAGGATGTGATCTAATTTTCCTCAATTTACAGAGGTCTAATGAAGAGTAATATTGGAAATGGTTGCAACACCCTGTTCTGGTCCGAAATTTGGAAAAATAATGCTCTTGACACAGCTTTCCCGAGACAATTTTCTTTTGCCAAAGATAAGCTGATCTCTGTTGCAAAATTTCTTGAGCAAGATTCAGTTCTAAGAAATTTTCATTTGCCATTGTCCTCAATAGCCTATCAGGAACTCAATCTGTTGATCTTTGAGTTAGGACCAATCAATCTGACTGTTTCAAAAGACTTTTGGGCTGCTAAAAATGGAAAATCAATCTTCTCACCAAAATGGGTCTACAAGGAGTATAGCAAACAATGGGATGAACATTCACCATCAGTCAGGATTTGGAAAAGTAAATGTAGATCCAAACATAAGGTTTTTGCTTGGCTCATCTTGCATGACAGAATTAACACTAAAGACATGATCATCAGAAGGAATTGGAATGTGGTAGATGCCAATTGTTGTGTGCTTTGTCCAACTAGAGTTCTAGAGGTCTGGCAACATTTGTTCTTCAATTGCAATTTCAGTAGGAGAGCTTGGACATACTTAAAAATTGAGTGGTCAAATGGTCATACAGATGATATTCTCAAAGTTGCTAAACAGTCCTTCACTGGACCCTGCTTCTATGAAATTGTTATTCTGCCTTGCTGGGCAATTTGGAAATATAGAAATGAAAGAATTTTCAAGGATGAGAGACCAAGTTTTAGAGGATGGAAAAGAATTTTCACTACCGAGGTCACTTGGCTTATGGTTAGAGTGAAACAAGATGTACATAACTCAATTTTATCTTGGTTACAATCTTTACCTTAATTACTTTTTATTGGGATAATCCTCTTATCCCTTTCTGTCATTTTGTAATTCTTCACTATTGGTAATAAAGTGGGCTGTGGGGGTTTCCCCTACAGTAGAAAAGCTTAAAAAAAGGATATACTAAATTGTCAAAATATAAATTTCAACTTATACGCCGCCACCGATGGAGTAGGTTAAAATATGGAAAATATACGATAACGTGAACATTTAAAAAATATTGATCGGGCACAAATATTGCCGCCGTCGGCAACGGTATATAAAACCATTACATTTTAATAAAATAAACTGCAAAAATTATATGCAATATGTTTGATGAAAATAAATAGATCATGTCTCACTATAAATAAGCCTAAGTTTGATTAACTAGTTTATATCTGAAATATAGGTTGAAAATATGTGTAGCTAGCACCCTACGTGCGTACGGGACCCTGCATGGATTTGACGGTATCATTACACAATTAATTAATTAATTATAAAAAGTAACTAGCTGACTGTGGCCCACCTACTTGCAGCTACATATAAAACAACTGTAGCCCATATCCATGCATGGTTGATGACCTACGTGCATGTACGAATTCTGCACTATATATCGCCCGTAGCGAGCCGGTGCACGAACTCGTCCACGGAAAAGTTATAAGCGGGTCAGCCCATTAGCTTAAGGAGAAAAAGGGAGAAAAGGTAAGAAAATATGAGGGGTAGGAGGGATTCGAACCGCACGTCTCAGTTTCAAGTCTTTTTAATATTGGGACACACCATGTTCGTGTCGAGTTTTCTCTTTTTAATATTTTTATTGTCTGCTTTTTTCTTTTTACATTTTTTACCTTTTTCTTTTCTATTTTTTTTCTTTTTTATGTTTTATTATTTTTTGGTTCGGAATTATTTTGTTCAAAACTGAAAAATGTTCAAATTCAAAAATTGTTCGGATAAAAATGTTTAAATATAAAAATTGTTCAAATGAAAAAATGTTTAAATTTAAAAATTATTCAAAATTTATTCTTTCTCTTTTCTTTTTCTTTTTTATGTTTTATTATTTTTTGGTTCGGAATTATTTTGTTCAAAACTAAAAAATATTCAAATTTAAAAATTGTTCGGATAAAAAATGTTTAAATTAAAAAATTGTTCAAATGAAAAAATGTTTAAATTTAAAAATTGTTCAAATAAAAGAAATGTTTAGATTAAAAATTGTTCAAATGTGAGAATTGTTCATATGTAAAGAAAATTCATGTTTGAAAATTATTTATATTTGAAAATAGTTTAAACTTAAAAGTTGTTCAAAATAAAAAATCGTTCATATTTTTTTACAAAAATGTTGAAATTTTGAAAAATGTTTTAGAATCATAAAATATTCAGATTTTTGAAAATCCCTCGCTGATAATGATAGCTACATATTTAGACTAGACTTTTTTTTAAGTTTATTTAAAAGAACATGAGTACACGTACAGTACATGGAGTTGGAAGGGAAAAAAGCTTCGCTTGCCAGGATAATCGATCGATCCTCGTTAGCACACCTAAATGGGCCAACCCATCTCCCTGCGGGCGCCTCCCCTGTGCGGGCGAGAGAATCGGGTCTCCTATACAGCGCCTATAGCAAACTGTCGCTCCAGCTCGCCCGCATTCGCTAGCTGTTCGTTGGTTCTGTTTACAATCGCTGTCTCGCTCGCTCGCTCGCTCGTGGGCTGGCCCATTTATATTTTTCTTCTTTTTAATTTTTGTTGTTAGAAAAAAATTATATAACTTAAAATTAATATTATTTAAATGGTGAACAAATTTTAAGTTTGAACGATTCCAAAAAATGAAAAAATATTACGTATGAACAATTCTCAAATTTGAACATTTTTAAATTTGAATAGTTTTAAAAAAATTAAATATGAACGATTTTCAAATATGAAGAATTTTCGAAAATACAACAAATTTATAAAATGAACAAATTTCAAAACTGAACGTTTTTTTCATTTGAACAAATTTAAAACTTGAACATTTTTTTATCCGAACAAATTTTGAATTTAAACATTTAAAGTTTGAACAGATTTCAAACGAATATTTTTGCATAAAAAGGAAAATAAAATGAAAAACAGAAAATAAAGAAATAAAACGAAAATAAAAAACAGAAAAAATGGAAGAAAACAAGACAATAAAAAGTTAGAAAAGGCTAACTGAACACGGACAGTTATCTATCCTAGTGGTTGCGTATGATGTCTCAGGTTCTAGGTTCGAATCCCCTTACCCACCCTTTTCCCATGCATATTTTCTCTACGCGAAATGGATTTAATGGGCCGGTCCGCCCGCGACTGGTACGCAAGCGAGTCGTATAACGGCTCGCTATAGGCGTCATATAGTGCTGGCGAGCGAATCTCCCCGGGTCGTTGAACGCGATAGGTAGCGGATCCCGATTAGGCGGCCGGATTACCAACTAATAGTACTCTAGATTAATTAGCCCATGGCCTAAAAGAGCCCATCGTGGTTACTTAATTAAGGTACGTACTGATTAGTACTAAAAGCCCACAAACGCTAGCATGGAGAAATCACTAAAAAAAGGGAAGTCTTCCGGAAGGTCACCCCACATGCGCTGTGCGTGCGACCAGTGTCGCATTCTCCTTCCTCCCAGCCACCCACGGGTGCTCGCATGCACGCCAAGTGTCAATACCGGAGAAGTTTGGGGTTTTCCCTTTCCCACCCGGTACGGGAGGATGGACGGGCACGCATTTATTTCTAGATTCGTTTTTTTTTCAAAATGAAATATCTCAAGAACCGTATTTCGGAATTAAGAAACGTTTTCATATTTGAGATACTCCCGTCGCGATTTTCAAAACTAAATCCCATGTTGATAGGTTTTGAGAAACTATTTTTTTCATACTTCGGAGATGTACTACTTTATACTTCGGGTTTTCACTGTTCTATAGTTCCTGCTTTTGTGCTTCGGGGTTCTACTTGTTTTGTACTTCCCGATTTTTTACTTCGGAGTTATACTACTTTATACTTCGTGGTTATACTTTTTTTGTACTTTGGGTTGTTTTTTTTTGTACTTTTCAATTTTTCGTACTTTGAGGTTGTACTTTTTTGTACTTTCCGGTTTATACTTCGGGGTTATACTACTTTATACTTTGCTTCGATAACACCCACTGAAGGGCCGGCATACACCCAGTGAAGGCCAACGTACACCCAGGCGGATGTACACCCCGGTACACCGCGCGTATACTTTAAAAACAAAGTTTGTATACTTTCAGTAATAACCTTTGTATACTTTTTAGATACAACACATGTGTACTTTTTAGATGAAGCGTCGTAGACGTTTTGTTCGAGGCGAAGCCGAGCGGTAGTACGAGGCAACGCCGAGCCGTAGCATGCACGACGACCAATGCACGCTTTGACCAATGCGCACAACGACCTATGTACCCCCGTCAAAATCTTTATAAATGGTTATAGAGGCGAAGTCGAGCCTTAAAAAATATTGAGGCGAAGCCGAGCATCGCTACTACTGAATGTACATGGTGTACACATTTGCGCGTGCTACCGAAAGTATAAAGTATATACAACAGGGTGTACAAAGTCCGAAAAAAAAGTTTCTCAAAACCTATGAACACGTGATCTATTTTTGAAGATCTCGACGCGAGGAGCTCAAATATGAAAACGGTTCGTAATTCCGAAATATGGTTCTTGAGATATTTTGTTTTGGAAAAACGAATCTAAAAATAAATGCGTGTTCACCCGTCTACCCTCCGTCCCGTGGGGAACCAACCACACACCAAAAATCTCTAGCGGTGACAATTGTCGCGCATCCAAGCCATCTTCTTTCCCTCTCGAAAGGTTACGAAAGGCTGCCCTTTCCCTAATCGCACCCGTAGCATGGTCGAGTCTCTTTCGTCCGCTCCAGAAAATATGTGTACACGGACCGATCGAGTATACGCCAGGAAACTTGACACTCAATCTACAAAACAATAACCACCACGCCCACGTCCGTGCCCACGATCTCCAGAACGCGCTCGCGCTCTGCGCAGGGACGAGCTGGCTGACTGCCTATATAAAGAGCGGTACACATCGCTGCCCAGGCTAACAACCCGAGATCGCTCACTTCATACCCCTAGTCTCATAGGCTCCATTCACACATCCTATCGCTGCTCTAGCTTCTTCTCTCGGTAATTCTACACCATACAAGACACATACCGTGAAGGAGTGAGAAGAAAGGAAGCAAAGAAGAATTTGGGCACGTCGAAGAGGTGAAAAAGTAGGAAACAATGCCATTCTTTTCTCCTTAAGTTTGCCCGTTCTAGTTCAAATCAAGGAGACTCCTCTTCTTCTCCATATCTTGTTCTTCGTTATGGCCATATGGTTTAGATCAAGAAATATTCATATACTCCACAAGATCATAGCCTTTGTTTCGGCCACTTGGTTCGAATCAAGGAATTCTATGTTTTCTTCATAAGGTCATGTCATACGTTCCGGCCATCTGGTACGGATCAAGGACTATCTTTATTTTGCTCATAAGACCATAGCCTTCGTTTCAGCCATTCCGTTCAGAATAAGGACTATATATCACGTTCTTCGTTTCAGCCACGAGGTTAGAATCAAAAACCGCCTACATCTTCCATATAAGATTGTGCCCTTCGTTTTGGCCATTCGGTTTGAATCAAGGAGTACTATATTTTTTTCCTACGTTCCGACCATTTGGTTCGGACCAAGGAATGTCCGTTTCTTCTTTCGTTTCGGCCAGCAAGGTACGGATCAAAGATTATTTGCACTATGTGCATATCACCTTTTTCTTGAGTTTGATCCTCCAAAATGGATACAAGTCAAGAATAGTAAATAAATCTTCATAATAATATGCTCTACGCATGGTTTCCATCGTGAATTCCATGATACGAGTCATAAGAAAATATGCCAAAATTATGAGCTATGCTCTACGCTTGGGTTCCAATGAGAATTCCATGTCACGAGCCATATTAAAAAAGGTTAAAATTATAATTCGACCCTTTACGCGTGGGTGCCGTTACGAATTCCATGACATGAGCCATGAAATGCTAAATCACAAATCATGCTCTACGCACGGGTTAAATCGTGAATTCCGTGATACGAGTTATAAAAGGTATTAAAAATATTATAATTAAACGCTCTACACATGGGTTCTGTAGTGAATTCCATGATACGAGCTGTGAAAATCCTAAAATCACTTTTCATGCTCCACGCATGGGTTCTCGTCGGAATTCCATGACGCGGGCTATTAAATGCTAAAAATATAAACTATGCTCTAAAAAAATCATCAAAGCTCCAAATATCATATAGACTCTATAATAAAATAAATCATGAATGCGTGCGTCCTATGTAAAATATTAGGATGAAATTAATGTCCTGTGTAGAAAACATAGGATGAAATTAAAATATTTCATACCTAGCCAAATTAAACCTTCATTTTTATACCACGCATATTTCGTTAGTAAAATAAATGAAGCATGCTAGGAATCTATATTATGAAATGTTAAAATATATATACGCAAGTAGATAAAGTGAAAGTTCCCGAGCCGGAGTTAATCATCGACCCAGCGAGGAGAATTTTATTTTTTACATTTTGTAATAGTCATATGATGTAATCCTTTGTATTAGAAAAGTTGGAATTCTTAATCAGGGGTTTTCTCTTCGGAGATGTAATTAACAGAATACATGAGATATATCTGGAAGTAATGAAACCCGCAGTACTTGATATTTGTCTCATTTATTTTGACGCACTTTTTAAATTAATATATCTGTCTCTATGACGTGGACGTGTTAGGATTATTTTCTATCGCCCCATTTTCCCGTCATCAGTCCAATATTGAAGAGGGTGATTGTTCTCCCTCCGCTTGCGTTCGTGATGGGTTCTCAACTTCTTCTACTTCACCAACATGTGGTAAGCCACAAACTAATGAGATGGTGAGTAGTGATATGCCTTGCAATAATGATAGTGAGGTTATCATTGATGATCCTTAATCTCTATCTTATTGCCATGCCTCATCTTTGGACTTAAACACAAATAGCACAAAAAATGTTTTACATGCTTGTGTTGGTAGTATTTGCATATCGTGTCAACATTGCTTGAGTAAGTCTCATGATGACATGCTTGCTTTATCTTGTTCCCATGATAAAAATGATTGTGTTTCCTCTAGTATTTGTATGGCTAATAATGTAAAGGAAACCCAACTCTTTATGGAACAAGATGTGGACTTGAGTGGTGCCTCAAGTAATGATCCATCATCATCTACCACATTTTCCCTGATGGCCAAGGATTCAAAGGTATCTTCTACTTTGAACCCCAATATATCTCATGATGATAGAGATGAGTGGATAGCGTTGTGGTTAGCTAGCCTTGATGGTGAGACGAAGAAAAATGTGAATGCTCTCCTAGAACAACTTGATGAGGCTAACTCTTTTATAGATGAAAAGGAGGATATCATCGTGACCTCAGAAAGTCATAATGGTGGTCATTATATGAAGTACAAAGAGCTTTAAAAGGCTTTTGAGAAAGAGCGTTCCCTTAGATCTTCTCTTGAAGAGAAACTATATAGTCTAGAAGAAACCTATGCTATTAGCGTTTCTAAGCTTAGAAGGGACAATGGATTATCTCTTGTTCTTCCTAATGACCTCAAGGCTAAAAATCATGATGATTGTGATACTAACTCTACTTCTTGTGAAGCATCCATATTAAATGAGAATGTTGAGCTACGGGCTCAACTTGACTTGCCAACTAGTAATTATGGGAAATTGGAAGAAACTCATGAAAAACTCTCAAGCTCTCATGAGGATCTTCTAGTCTCCCATGAGAGGATAAAATTAGCTCATGAGGCTATTTTAACTAAGGTAACATCTTGTGAGCCTCAAGTGGACAAAGGCACAAACTCTACTCTAAATGTTGTATCGCCTTGTACTAGTCCTAGTAATTCATCTACCCATAATGTTTCCACATCTTGTGATGAACTACTTTCCATGCCTTGTTTCTCTAATAATGATGCATCTACTTCATCTAGCTCTTGTGTTGATACTAACCTTGTAGAGGGAATCAAAAATCTCAAGGCCCAAGTCACTTCCTTGAAGAAAGAATTAGAGAAGTGTCATAAAGGGAAGTCCACACTTGACTATATGTTGAGTGTCCAAAAATACCCCAATGACGAGAGGACTTGGATTCATTTCCAATCACAAGAACAAGTCCAAGGTCGTCGAGAAGAAGGGCCATGAACAAGTAAAGAATTTGGCCAAGATTGTTTGCTTGAAGTGCAAGGTTGAAGGGCATCATGTTATATCATGCCCTTTGAAGAAGAAGCAACTTAGTGAGAAGCAACAAGGGAATCAGTCACGAGTCCAACCTCAATCTCAACCTCAAGTTGAAGAAAGGCCTTTTCCCAAGAAGACTCAAGCTAGTGCTTCTCAAGTTGAGAAATTAACTAAGAAGAATGGAAGGATTCGGTGTTGCTATTTATCCCGTGAAAAGGGCATGTCTTGCACTCGTTGGGAAACCCTAAAAGGAAGGTATGATGAGCACAACATCAGTTTTCCCTCAGAAAGAAACCAAGGTTGAATCGACCAGTAGGAGAAAGAAGCAGCTTCTAAAGGTTGATGCAGCTGAGGTGGCAGGACGCACTACCGGTTTAGTAGCAACGTGGAACCTACACAACACAATCAAATCACTTTGCCCCAACAAATGAGTGATGTTTTCAATCTCACCGGTTTTGCTGAAAACAAAGAGGTTAAACGTATGGTATGGAAAACAGTAGGAAAACAATAGTAGCAGTGTGAAAACAGTAATTGCAGTGGTTGCATTATCAGTTTGAGGAAAATGGACCGAGGTCCATAGTTCACTAGTGGTGTCTCTCCATAGAAGATAAATAACATGTGTGGTGGAAAAATTACAGCTGGGCAATTGAAAGATATAAAGGCTGCACTGTAGTGCATATGCATGACATGATGATTACTATGTGATTCATGCAGGAAATACAACAAAATACATAGACCATTATCCAACTGCATCCATGACTAATAATCCATGCTCAGAATTTCATCCGAACAATCCTTGGTTATTAAGTTGCAAGTAACAGATAATTGCATTAAGCAAAGCGTGTAATGTAAACATCATTGTTTTCTCCCTAGTGGCAACATCACATCTCCCACCCGTTACATTTCTGTCACTCGAGCGTGAGTAAAAGGGAGGCATGAACCCACTATCAAGCATAAATACTCCCTCTTGGAGTTACTAGCATCTAGTAATAACGGAGAGCATGCACGATCATAAATAACTTACGCATGAGGATAACATGATAGATTAATAATCAAGATACATAGCATTCAATATTCATCGGATCCTAGTAAACACAATATGTAGCATTACAATAAGATGATCTCGATCACGTAGGAAAGCTCACAAGATCTAAACATGAGGCATAAAGAGGAGAGAACAACCATCTAGCTACTGCTATGGACCCGTAGTCGAAGGATGAGCTAATCACGCATCATTCCGGAGGCGAGAATAGTGGTTGATGACCCACAAGTATAGGGGATCGCAATAGTCTTCGAGAGAAGTAAAACCCAAATTTATTGATTCGACACAAGGGGAGCCAAAGAATAGTTGTGAGCCTTAACAAGTGAGTTGTCAATTCACCTGCACCTGAAAGTACTTTTGTTCGTAGTGGTTTATCAGTAGTAACAGTTTTATAGTAGCAACAGTAGTGAAATAATAGCAGCAGTAGAATGAAAACAGCAGCAGTAGTGTTTGAAGTAAATAGTGGAATTAAATACTGTAGGCATAGGGATGGATGAACGGGAGTTGCATGGATAAGAAAGTTCAAATAATGATCAAGTCATGGGCATTGCAGATAAATATGATAAAGCAACCAAGCACTAAGTAACCATAGGCATGTGTTCCGTAAATTGTAGACGTGCTCTCAATGAGAACTTGCACAACATCTTTTGTCCTACCAGCCCGTTTTCAGCGGGGCCTCAAGGGAACTACTGGTAATTAAGGTGTTCCTTTAATAGAACACCGGAGCAAAGCATTAACACTCCGTGAACACATGGGATCCTCACATCGCAGCCATCCCCTCAGGCTGTCCCAATTTCTGTCACTTTGAGGCCTCGGGTTCCGGACAAGAATATTTGTAAACAACTTGCAGGTATGATCAAGAAAAAATAATTATCATCGTGATTCAATAACATGTTCAGATCTGAGATCATAGCACTCGGGCCCAAAGTGGCAAGCATTAAGCATAACAAGTTGCAACAATGTCAATAGCACTAACAGAGGATACCAGGCACTATACCCTAACAATCACGACATTATTACATGAACGATCTCATCCAATCCCTATGATCCCCTTCAGCCTATAGCGGGGAATTACTCACACATGGATGGGGGAAAAATAGATGGTCGATGGAGAGGCGTTGGTGATGACGATGGCGATGATTTCCTCCACTTTCCCGTCCCGGCAGGGTGCCAAAACAGGAACTTCTGATCCCCGAATCGAGGTTCGGGGCGGCGGCGGTGCTCTGTTGTTTTTCTGTGGAATATGACGAACCCCCTTGGGTTTAGGGTTGGAGGATACTTGTAGTCGAAAGGGGAGTCCGAGGGGAGCTCTAGGGGGCCCACACCCTAGGTGGCACGACCTAGGGGGGACCCGTGCCAGGGGGTGTGGCCACCCTGTGGCTCCTCTCCTGGCCCCCTTCTGGTTCCCGGGGGCTTCCGGGGTGAAAACATCAAATGGGTCTTTTCTGGGCAATTTCCCGAAAGTTGTTTTTTCTGCATAAAAACAAGACACCAAAGTAATTCTACTGAAAACAGCGTTAGTCCATGTTAGTTGTATTCAAAACACACAAGTTTAGAGGAAAACAATAAGAAAAGTGTTCGAAAAAGGAGATACGTTTTCGACGTATCAACTCTCCCCAAGCTTAGCTTATTGCTTGTCCTCAAGCAATTCAGTGACAACTGAGTGCGATAAAAGACTTTTACGAACACATTTGTTTCATATGATGTAGATATATTCACCATGTTATCAAATACTTAATTATGCTCATGATAAGATACATGCAAGATACTGCCACTTAATAGCTATGCAAACCATGAAGAGATAACAACATATTAATAATAAACAACATGAAGCATAATTTGCAAGATTGAAGTACTCATAAAAAGGATCTAATAAAGTAGTATCTCGCTTTCCCTTAAGTGTGGGTCAAAACATAAATGCCAGAGCACCTATGAAGTTCAAGGGAAGACTAGAAGTGAAGATATCAAAGATGAAAGTATCAAAGTTATACCACAATCAACCGTACTTTGGGACAAACACATTACACTAAGAATGAACATTGTGCTCTCAATAAAGTGCTCAAATAATATGGCGGAGACTCAACATAAAAGTAAAAGAAAGGCCCTTCGCAGAGGGAAGCATGGATCACTCATGTGCTAGAGCTTTTTATTTTATTAAACAGAGGTATTGAAAACATTTTGAGAGAGTTGTATGCTTATGTCAACGAATGTTAAACAGACAATACAGTACGTCACAAGCCAACTGGATTCACAAGAGCGGCTCCCATGTGAAGGACACATCTGGGTAGAAGGTCATCCCTCTTTCTCTTATGTTTACACAATTATGCTTTGACTGATAAATCAGGGGCAAAAAGGGTGAAGAGAATTTGTGTGTATTAATTTGGGGCTGGGCACCCCGTTGCCAGGTCTTCTATCATTTGGATAAGCGGATGAAGCCACTAGTCCAGGGTGTGAAATCCAATCAACAAGTGAGATACAAATTCTCTATTTACGTCCTCATGAGCAAAAATAGGGGCAAAAAACAGAAATACTTTTTAGCAGGTTTTAAAGGTAGCACATGAGCAATTTACTCGGAGTGGCGGTTAAATACCACATATAGGTAGGTATGGTGGACACATTTCGCAAACTTTGGTTTTTGGGAGTTGGATGCACGAGTAGAGCTCATAGTCAGTACATGTGAAGGCTAGCAAATAGACAGGGAGCGACAATCAAGAGAGCAACAACTATCATAATCATGTTTGCGACAAAGTAAAATTAACTGAGGCATAAAATTGATACTAGAACTCTGAGGAGAAATAAATCATCGAGGCTTATTGACTTTATGTTTTCAGTCTTAGCATGCGTGAGCATGTGCCAAGTCGATTCAAATGAAACATTCAGAGGAGGCTATCACAATATCATGTCCTTCTATGAATAAAACAATGCGAACAAATATATATATGACATGTAATTTACTATTAATAAATTGGAATAAAACATGAGCGAGCATGAACTATTAAGCAGCCATTAAGTCACGTATATCTTATACGAACAAACTAAGCATGCTCACATAGATGGATGTATGTACAAAAATGAAAGCAAATAGAGTTCATACCAGCCTCTCACCACAACTTGAATTGTCGTATATCGTCATTATTGCTCTTCACTTGTGGCTCGAATAATATATAATGAAAACCAAGATCCAATAGAGTCATAGACGAATGTTGAACTCTGCAACAAAATTTACAAAACCAAAGAAGAACAACAAATATTTTTGGGGTTTTCAATTAAATCACTAACAAAAGAGAACAAGCAAACAAAGCAAAATCTTTTTGGGTTTTTGAATATTGAACTGCAACTAAAAGATAAAGCAAACCAACTAAGGAGACAAATAGAGAGAAACAACAGAAATCTTTTTGGTCTTTTTGTGTTTTGGAAACTGAAAAAAATAATAAAAACAAAGAGAAATGAAAGAAACGAAAGAAATGAAAACATGGATATATAAAGGTCCTACCGAACATGATATATAAATGAGTGTGATGTCGGTATACCTCCCCCCAAGCTTAGGATTTTGTCCTATGCGGAGATCAATCTAAGCGCGGGAAATATCCCCACTGCGGTGGGTCGTCCCTCGCGTGGTCGTACTCGGGCTCCCAAGAAGAAGATGAAGCAGCTCGCGCATATTCATAACCGGGGTGCTGGTATGTAATCCTCCTGGCGTTGTGGGGATGGACGAAATCACCATCGTCCCCCTCATTGGCATCCTCCCCTTGCTGGGGGTGATGCTCAAGGTATGTATCCATCTCACTCTCAAAAAGGTCCCATCCTTGCCTGTTATTAAGATTAAACAAAAGAGGTGCAGGCAAAAGTACTTCCCTAATAGTTTTAACAACTCTCCACCCGGATCGTTTGGAGAAAGTTAATTCAAAAGATAAATTATGTAAGTGAGAGAAAGAAACTTATGTTGAACCATGGAAACAAGATTAAGCCTCTCTATAGGAAACTGCAAGTCTAGAGGGTGTAGCTCCAAACCATGCAAAGCTAGCAAGCGCGAGGCAATAAGACCTCCACAAACTCCGCCCTTCTCACGGTTATGTGAGAGACGGTAAGAAATCAAAGCGCCAAAGTTATAAGACCTATCACATCTTAAGGCAGCTGCAATAAACGCCAAATCATAGACAGATAGCTTGCTGGCAGTTTTTCTAGCTAACACACATTTAGAAATAAAGTAGGCAAAGTATCAAATGCTAGGGAGTTGAATTTCACGAATTTTACCACTCTCCCCTGTGAAGCTTCTGCCTTGGCAAATCTCTTCATATAAATCCAGTAGTGGTTTGGTCCGCCCACTTATCTTCTCACAAGACCCCCACTCGGGTACCTTAATAGCTGCACAAAAAACACTAAAAGGCAGGCTCACAACTTTATTGTAAATTTTATAATGGGCCATTTGGTTAGTTGGGGACCATTTAAAACGAAAATCCTGCACTACAGAGGTTCTGTGACACTCTAATGAAAGAACATCCAAAGAAAACAAAGGTGGTAGCGGTGAAAACAAAAGTATGGGTGGTGAAAACATGCATAACCTCAGTAATCAGGGTGAAAACATCAGGAAAACATGCATAAGGATGGTGGAAAACATGATTGTACTAAATTAGCAATGTAATAACAGAAGTAAACATGGTGAAAACAATAATGGAGAAGGTGAAAACATAGTAAAAACATTGCCCATTTAATTTAAAATCATTTTGTTAACAAGGGTGATCAAGTCTTGCTACCAAAATATTTTTTCATGAAACAAAACTTTGTTTCTCAATAAATACTCATGTGACCTCAACCTTGATAGACATAGTCCGAACCATAATGATTTCATATTCTTTGGGTGGCTTTGGAATGGGACAATAAAATTCTCCAATCTTGATGGTCTCAAAATTTTGAATGGAATTCATACCATATTTTCTATCAATCTTCTTGGGAAAATAAACCGTGTGCTTATTATCATTAACATTAAAAGTAAATTTTCCTTGATTGCAATCAATAACAACCCCTGCAGTAATAAGAAAAGGTCTTCCAAGAATAATAGACATATTATCATCTTCAGGCATTTCCAACACAACAAAGTAAGTTAATATCAGACAATTATTAGCAACTTGAACAGGAACATCCTCACTTATACCCACACAAATACTAGTAGACTTATCAGCCATTTGCAAAGATATATCAGTTGGTATCAATTTTTCTAGGAGGAGACTTTTATAGATAGTAAAAGGCATGACACTAACTCCAGCTCCCAAATCACACAAAGCAATTCTAACATAATTATTTTTAATAGAACATGAATAGTTGGTATACCAGGATCTCCAAGCTTCTCAGGAACCTTGCCATTAAAAGAGTAATTAGCAAGCATAGTGGAGATTTCCTCATTAGGAATCTTCCTTTTGTTAGAGACAATATCTTTCATATATTTTGCATAAGGAGGCAATTTAATAGCATCAGTTAAAGGAATTTGCAAGAACAAAGGTTTCATCCATTCCCAAAACTTGTTATAGTGTTCTTCTTCCTTAGATTTGTGTTTCTTATTAGGAAAAGGCATTGGTTTTTGTACCCAAGCTTCTCTCTCATTACCAATTTTATTAGCAATGAAATCTTCCTTAGTATACTTTGTAGTTTTAGTTTGCTTTTCAGGTTCAGCTACAGGTTCTTCTTTATCAGAAGCATCATTCCTTTCATTACCACTTTCAGTTTCAGCATCAGAGATAGATATACTATTAGGATCTTTAGCAAGTTCAGAGGATTCTACAACATTTTTATGTTTATTATTCTTTTTCTTCTTAGTATGAATAACATTATCATTAGTTTGCTGAGAATCTTGTTCAATTCTTTTAGGATGTCCCTTAGGATATAAAGGATCTTGTGTAGCAGTACCACTTCTAGTTCTTATTTTGTAAGCATGTTTTTCTTTAGAAGCATTGACTATCAAATCTTTTTGCACTTTGCAAGTTGATCAATTTGAGTTTGAACCATTTGAAAATGTTTAACAAGCATTTTAACATCATTAGAGGTTCTTTCTATAATACCCTGCAAATTATCAATAGCTTTAGAGTTTTCCATTAGGTGATTTTTCACTCTCTTATTAAAATTATCTTGCTTGATAATATAATTACCAACTTCATCTAAACATTGATCAGGAGATTTGTTATAGGGAATATATCTACTATCAAAATATTGGAGAGAGTGTACCTCAATAGTGGGTGAGTGAGGGATTGGCTTACATAATTCTTCTATAGGTGGAAGATTCTTCACATCTTCAGATTTAATACCCCTCTCTTTAAGAGATTTCTTGGCTTCTCTCATCACTTCATCATTCAATTCAATCATTCCCCTCTTCTTGGGTGTTGGTGTTGGTGTTGGTACTGGAGTAGGAGTCGGCTTAGGCTCAATCATAGTCCAATCATCATGATTTTGGCTTATTTTAGCCATTAATTCCTTAGCTTCTTCTGGAGTTCTTTGCTTGAAAACACAACCAGCACAACTATCCAGTTATGTCCTAGATTCAACAGTTAGTCCATTATAGAATATATCAAGAAGTTTATTATCTTCTAGCTTATGCCCAGGTGTAGCTCTGACTAAAGAACATAACCTTGCCCAAGATATAGGCAATTTCTCTTCTTCTAATTGCATGAAATTAAATATATTTTGTAAAGCAGCATGTTGAGCACTAGCAAGAAAATATTTCTGAAAGAAAGCATTAACCAAACCAATAGGACTATCAATAGATCCAGGAGACAAATTGTTAAACCAAGTTTTAGCGTCATCTTTCAATGAGAAAGGGAATATTTTAGTAACAAAGTAGCTACGTTTCTTAATATCATCTGAGAATAAACTACTCAAAGAGGAGAGCTCATTCATATGTTTCATAGCACTTTCATTTTCAGTACCACAAAAAGGTTCTTTCTCAACAATAGATATATAAGATAAATCAACAGAGAAATCATAATCCTTGCCCCTAATATTAATGGGAGAAGTGGCAAACTTAGCATCAGGAGATAATTTATATTTAACAACACGACTTTCAATAAGTCTCATAACAGCATCCTCATCCTTCATAGTGTATGTTTCATCAATAAGATCATCATTAACATCAATATAGGCATCATCTAAATCATCACTAGGATTCTCTATAAGCTCAGGTGAAACAGCATGAGTAACAAGATTTTTATCAGGAGTTTTAGTGTTTGCAATATTTTTAGCTTTAGCAATAGTAGCATCTAAGAAAGGACTAAGAGAACCACTCTCATCAAGCAAAGTAGAAGCATCATCAAAAGTATCAGAAGTATTTTCAGATTCAGCAGAAGTAGCATGTGTAGCATGTGGTGGTGTAAGCAGCTTACATAACAGACGGTGAATCAAGAGCAAGAGAGGTGTTTAGAGTTGTACCTCTTCTTGTAGTGGATGGTAATATAGGAAACTTTCCATCACGAGTCTTACCCATGATGAATGATGGCAATAGATAATAATACTCTCCGGTGAGCTCACAAATAAAGCTATGTTCCCTGGCAACGGCGCCAGAAAATAGTCTTGATGACCCACAAGTATAGGGGATCGCAACATTCTTCGAGGGAAGTAAAACCCAAATTTATTGGTTCGACACAAGGGGAGCCAAAGAATATTTGTGAGCCTTGACAAGTGAGTTGTCAATTCACTTGCACCTGAAAGTACTTTTTTTCGCGGTGGTTTATCAGTAGTAATAGTTTTATAGTAGCAGCAGTAGTGAAATAATAGCAGGAGTAGAATGAAAACAGCAGCAGTAGTGTTTGAAGTAAACACCAGAATTAAATACTGTAGGCATAGGGATGGATGAACGGGCGTTGCATGGATAAGAAAGTTCAAATAATGATCAAGTCATGGGCATTGCAGATAAATATGATAAAGCATCCAAGCACTAAGTAACCATAGGCATGTGTTCTGTAAATTGTCGTACGTGCTCGCAATGAGAACTTGTACAACATCTTTTGTCCTACCAGCCCGTTTTCAGCGGGGCCTCAAGGGAACTACTGGTAATTAAGGTGTTCCTTTTAATAAAACACCGGAGCAAAGCATTAACACTCTGTGAACACATGTGATCTTCACACCACAGCCATCCCCTCTTGTTGTCCCAATTTATATCACTTCGAGGCCTTGGGTTCCGGACAACAATATGTGTAAACAACTTGCACGTATGATCAAGCAACAATAATTATCATCGTGATTTAATAACATGTTCAGATCTGAGATCACGGCACTCGGGCCCAAAGTGGAAAGCATTAAGCATAACAAGTTGCAACAATGTCAATAGCACTAATAGAGGATACTAGGAACTATGCCCTAACAATCACGGCATTATTACATGAATAATCTCATCCAATCCCTACCACCCCCTTCAGCTTACAGCGGGGAATTACTCACACATGGATGGGGAAAACATGGATGGTCGATGGAGAGGCGTTGGTGATGATGATGGCGATGATCTCCTCCACTTCCCCGTCCCGGCAGGGTGCCAGAACAGGAACTTCTGATCCCTGAATTGAGGTTCGGGACGGCGGCGACACTCTGTTGTTTTTCTGTGGAATATGATGAACCCCCTCAAGTTTTAGGGTTGGAGGCTACTTGTAGTCGAAAGGGGAGTCCAAGGGGTGCTCTGGGGGGCCCACACCCCTAGGTGGCGCGGCCTAGGAGGGACCCGCGCCAGGGGGTGTGGCCACCCTGTGGCTCCTCTCCTGGCCCCCTTCTGGCTCCCGGGGTCTTCCGGGGTGAAAACATCAATGGGGTCTTTTCTGGGCAATTTCCCGAAAGTTGATTTTTCTGCATAAAAACAGGACAACAAAGAATTCTGCTAAAAATAGCGTTAGTACATGTTAGTTGTATACAAAACACACAATTTTAGAGGAAACCAATAAGAAAAGTGTTCGGAAAAGAAGATACGTTTTTGACGCATCAGTGGTGTAGAGCCTTCCGGTGATGATTTCCCCTCCCGGCAGGGTGCTGGAGAGAGCTCGAGAACCCTCCCAAACTAGGGTTGACGATGACGGCGGCCTCGGGTGTTTTTCGTGGATAAGGTGGATCTCTTTAGGGTTAACCTCCCGAGGGGGTTAATTAGGAGAGAGGGAAACGTCGGTGGGCGGCCAGGGGGCCCACACCACCCCATGGCGCGCCGAGGGGGCACGACGCCCTATGGTGTGGGCCCCTGTGGCACCCTCCGGACTCCGTGTGCGCGACAACTTTCTAAGAATTTCGGGCTTTGAATCGTCAAATTCCGAGAACATTTCCAGAACAACTTTTCTGAATCTAAAAACATCAGAAAACAGGAACTGGCTCTATGGCATCTTGTCAATAGGTTAGTCCCAGAAAATCGATAAAAATGACATAAAGTGTATAGGAAACATGTAGCAAATAACATGGAAAATTAGAAATTAAGGATACCTTTATGACGTATCAACATCCCCAAGCTTAGTTCCTACTCGTCCTCGATTAGGTAAACGACAAAACAAATAATTTTTGAGGTGACATGCTACCAACATAAACTTGATCATCATAATTGTTAAAGCATATGTAAGCTGAGATCATAGTACTTTAAACACAAACATGATATAATTTTAAACTTGAAACATAACAATCATTTTGCATCATGAAAAGTAAGACAAATAATAGATCATGAGTAATAATTCATTTGAAAGTTATACATTTTTTTCTAGCATCAAGAAAACATAGCAAAGTGATATTTCACTTGTCCTTAAGAGTGGGGAAAAAAGATAAATACCAGGACACGTTCGAAGTTTAAGAGGATGAATAGAAAAATTAATTTGAGAGCAAGTAATAACAAGGTATGAATCAATCAATAATATTTTTGGGACAAATACACATTAGACTCAAAATGACAACTATGCTCTCTCAACTGTGCATAAAATTAGAAGACGGAGACTCAACATAAAAGTAAAAGAAAGGTCCTTCGTAAAGGGAAGCAGGGATCACTCATGAGATAGAGCTTTTTGTTTTGTTAAACAGAGAAAGCATAAAATGTTTGACACTCCTCTCAACCTTTCTTACACAAACCATGGCTAACCGAATCCTCGAGTTCCTACCAACAATCACATACCATGGAGGAGTGTCTAATTTTTAGGGGTAGGGGTGTATGTTTATGTCAATGAATGGTAAACATAAAATACAGTACGTCACAAGCCAACTAGACTTCACAAGAGCGGATCCCATAGAAGGACGCATTTGGGCAGAAGGTCATCCCTCTTTCTCTTTTGTTTACACAATTATGCCTTGACTGATAAATCAGGGGCAAAAATAGTGACGAGAATTTATTGTATTAAGTTTGGGGCTGGGCACTCCGCTGCCAGCACTTATAGCAATTGGATAAGCGGATGAAGCCACTAGTCCAGGGTGTGAAATCCAATCAACAAGTGAGATAAAGATTCTCTTTTTACATCCTCATGAGTTAAACAGGAGTAATTTTGTAAATTTTAAAGGTAACACATGAGCAATTTTTTTTGGAATGGCGTTTAAATACCACATGTAGCTAGGTATGGTGGACAAATTTGGAAAACTTTGGTTTTTCGGAGTTGGATGCACGATTAGAGCTAATACTCAGTACATGTGGAGCATCAAATGAAGAGAGCATAATGGCCATAATCATGCATAGCGACAAAAACATTATTAATCAAAGCATACGTGGTATTAAAAGTCAAAATTAAATGATCATAGAGGCTATAGGTGAATGGTTTGTAGCCATAAACATGGTGTAAGCATGCGCCAAGTCAACCAAATAAAACATTCAAGGGAGAACACCACAATTTTATGATTCAATGTGATAAAAACAACTCGTGATTTTTTCAATGTCACAGTAAACACTCTCAGCTATTTGAGACAAGTCATGTTACAAAAATAACCACTAGTCTTAGAAATAAAATAACATCTAACATGACATGAAAAAGGCTAGCCATAGTCTATACAAGCTTCTTTTAGCATCGTTATAAATTCTACCACATGCAACATTTTATTTTTCCAACAAGCACCATTCAATATATGTTTTAACAAAAAATCTCCAAAAGATGCAGCAATTAAACAAGATAGTACTAACATATCTCTACTAAAACTAACAGCTCTGTTCTCTTGATCCTTGAAAACTTCCTTCACACCACACTCAAAGTAATTCGCATTAGAGGGTTAGTGCACAATAAAAAATTCATGGGTTCTGCATGGACAAAAGTGCTATTGATAGTTTTAAACATTAGGTACAGCCACTGATGTTTCGTGAAGCAAATAAATCCAGTCGATATAGTAAAAGAGCAAATGCAAGAAAAATGGCAGAATCTGGCAAAACCAGAACAGTCTGTAATGACGAATTTGGTCGGGGCACTTAAGTTGCTCAAATCGAAAAACATAAAGAACTAATTTTTTTTGGAATTATCTGATGAATAAGCACAAAAAGTTTCATGTCGTTTTGATCTATATGTGAATTATACGATTTTTTATGGTGGACAACAGAAATCCGTTTTCTGCGCATAAATCCAAAACTAACACCAATTTTCGCTAGAAACTCTACTTGGCACAACTAATACATGAAAATAAAGATACAAAGGAGTTTCTATAGAAGTATAAAACACCTTTACTGAAATAAAACAGAGAAACACAAAGCAAAATAAAACCACGAGTTATCTCCCAAGAAGTGCTTTTCTTTAACGCCTTTTAGCTAGGCATTAGAAGAGAAAATCAAGTGTTTTCAAGTGAAGAAGCATCCAAAGTGTAACTAGTTCGAATAATAGAATCAAAAGACAACTTCATTCTCTTCCTAGATTTATCAACATTCTCATTATCAAGTTGCTTAAAATTCATAATGCTACTTCTTAAATATATAATCTTAGCAGGAGGATAATATTTTCCAATGAAAGCATCTTTACATTTAGTCCAAGAATTAATATTGTTTTTAGGAAAAGGTAGAAACCATTCTTTAGCTCTTCCTCTCAAAGATAAAGGAAACAATTTTAGTTTAATAATATCTCCATCTACATCTTTATATTTTTTCATCTCACATAGTTCAACAAAATTATTAAGATGTGCAACAGCCACATCAGTACTAATACCAGAAAATTGCTCTCTCATAAAAAGATTTAATAGTGCAGGTTTAATCTCATAAAAATCAGCAGTAGGAGCAGGTGGAGCAATAGGTGTACTAATAAAATCATCGTTGTTGGTGCTAGTATGGTCACACAACTGAGTGTTCTAAGGGGTACTCATTTTACCAAGATTAAAAACAACATAGAAATAACAACTAGAATAAGAACTAATTTTTTTGTGTTTTTGATATACAGAAGCAAACAAGACAAAATAAAATAGACTAAGCAAAACTGAATCAAAGTAAATAGATTGGAAGTGAGAGACTCCCCTTGCAGAAATTCTCTTCCTCCCCGGCAACGACGCCAGAAAATAGCTTGATGGTGGAGGTCTAGCACTTGTTGGGAAACCCCAAGAGGAAGGTATGATGAGCACATCATCAGTTTTCTTCAGAAAGAAACCAAGGTTGAATCAACCAGTAGGAGAAAGAAGCAACTTCTGAAGGTTGATGCAGCTGAGGTGGCAGAACGCACTACCGGTTCAGCAGCAACATGGAACCTACACAACACAATCAAATCACTTTGCCCCAACGAAGCACTGAGCTTGTCAATCTCACCAGTTTTGCTGAGAACAAAGAGGTTAAATGTATGGTGTGAAAAACAGTAGGAAAACAATAGTAGCAGTGTGAAAATAGTATTTGCAGTGGTTGTATTATCAATATGAGGAAAATGGATCGGGGTCCACAGTTCACTAGTGCCATCTCTCCATAGAAGATAAATAACATGTGTGGTGAACAAATTACAGCTGGGCAATTGACAGATATAAAGGCTGCACCGTAGTGCATATGCATGCCATGATGATTACTATGTGATTCATGCGAGCATTACAACAAAAATACATAGACCGTTATCCAACTGCATCTATGACTAATAATCCACCCTCAGAATATCATCTGAACGATCCTTGGGTATTAAGTTGCAAGCAACAGATAATTGCATTAAGCAAAGTGTGTAATGTAAACAATGTAAACATCGTTGTTTTCTCCCTAGTGGAAACATCACATCCCCCACCTGTTACGTTTCTGTCACTCGAGCGTGAGTAAAAGGGAGGCATGAACCCACTATCGAGTATAAATACTCCCTCTTGGAGTTACAAGCATCTGATTGGCCAGAGCATCTACTAATAACGGAGATCATGCAAGATCATAAATAACATACACATGAAGATAACATGATAGATTGATAATCAAGAGACATAGCTTCAATATTTATCGGATCCCAGCAAACACAATATGTAGCATTACAATAAGATGATCTTGATCATGTAGGGCAGCTCACAAGATCTAAACATGAGGCATAAAGAGGAGAGAACTAGGGCTGGAATTAAAACTCGGAGCTCGCGAGTTAAACGAGTAGCTCGCAACTCGACTCGGCTCGGCTCGAACTCGTTGTCCAACGAGCCGAGTCGAGTTTTTGTTTTCGACGGTAAACGAGTTCAAGCTAGACGAGCCGAGTTTACCGAGTACTCGTTTAGCTCGTTTAACTCGGTCAAAATAGTTTTTAATGATATTCTTGTTTATTCGTATACTTTTTTACTGATTATTGTAGTTTGTTTACTACAAATTGCTTGATGGTGACATATTTTCACTGATTATTGTGATGATTTTATTATACATGACCAAGATTATCAAAAAATAATTATATATACATTATATAATGTTGACTTTTAATAGTTTTACAAAATTAGATAAGTTAAACGAGTAGCTCGCGAGCTACTCGCGAGTTCACCGAGCCGAGCCGAGTTTTGATTTTGAACTCGTTTGTTGAAATAGTCGAGCCGAGCTCGACTCGTCAGTTGACCGAGCTTGAGTGAGTCGAGCCAAGCCGACTCGGCTCGGCTCGAATTCCAGCCCTAGAGAGAACAACCATCTAGCGACTGCTATGGACCCGTAGTCCAACGATGAACTACTCACGCATCATTCCGGAGGCGGGCATGGTGGTGTAGAGCCCTCAGGTGATGATTTCCCCTCCCGGAAGGGTGCCGGGGAGAGCTCCAGAACCCTCCCAAACTAGGGTTGACGATGACGGCGGCCTCGGGTGTTTTTCATGGAAAAGGTGAACCTCTTTAGGGTTAATCTCCCGATGGGTTAAATAGGCGAGAAGGCATCGTCCGTGGACGGCCAGGGGGTCCATACCACCCCATGGTGTGGGGCCCTTGTGCCCCCTCCGGGTCTCCTATGGAGTCCGTGTGCGCGACAACTTTCTAAGACATCCGGGCTTCAAATCGTCCAATTCCAAGAATATTTCCAGAACAACATTTCTGAAACTAAAAACAGCAGAAAACAGGAACTGGCTCTGTGGCATCTTGTCAATAGGTTAGTCCCAGAAAATCCAAAAAATGACATAAAGTGTATAGAAAACATGTAGCAAATAACATAGAACACTGGAAATTATGGATACATTTATGAAGTATCAAGGGCCATCTTGCTTCTTCATGCACTAATCGTACATGATACGTCTCCAACGTATCTATAATTTCTGACGTTCCATGTTGATATTATGCCAATTGCTACATGTTTTCTCCCTTCTTTATAGCATTTTTTACACGTTTTCCGGGACTAACCTATTAACAATATGACAAGTGCCAGTTCCCTATTTTCTGCTATTTTTGATTTTAGAAAAGTTGTTCTGGAAATATTCTCGAAATTGGAACCCAGGAATCCCGAAGTTCCTATTTTCCCCAGAAGCATCCAGAAGTCTGAAGAGGAGTCCAAGACGGGCACCAGGGGGCCCTCACCATAGCCAGGCGCGACCCCCCTTTGCCACGCCTGGGGGTGGTGGGGCCATCCTGGTGGCCCACCGACGTCGCCCTTTCGCCTATTTATTCCCCTCCGAAGGTAAACCCTAAGAGCATCGGCGAAATTCCATGAAACCTTCCGCAGCCACCATCATCGTCAACCCAAGTTTCGGGGACAAATCTCTATTCTGGCACCCTGCCGGGACGGGTAAGTGCACCCGGAAGCCATCTCCATCAACTCCACCTCCATCTCCATTGCCGTTGCTGTTTCCTATGATGAGGAGGGAGTAGTTCTCCCCCGAGGCTGAGGGCTCTACGGGTAGTTATGTGGTTCATCTCTCTCTCCCATGGTGTGATCTATATGTGACTGTGAGCTTTGTAATCTACTTGAATAAGTAGATGTTACTCTTCATCTATTGTGCTACTCTAGTGTTTTATTAATATGAACTTTGGAGTCACCTTGTCCCGCGGTGTGAAGGTGACAGTGTGCACATCGTTTGTGTCTCCTCTATGAAATGTAGTGTTTGTCTAGTACCTTCTAGGGCGCTCAAGTTGACAGTGTGGGGCTAACTAGACATGGGAATGCTTACTTTAAGGAATGTTTTTTTGCAGTCCTACGCAATGATTAGTGTTCGTTATCCAACCAGAGAGGGTTAAGAGTAGCATAGTGAAGAGAAGATATTTAGTTATTTAATTATGTGATCATTGTCGAGAGTGTCCACTTGTGAAAGTAGGATCCCTAGGCCTTGTTTCCAAGCATTGAAACACTATTTTCCGCATGTTCTCCTACATATTTGCTTGCTTCCATATTTATTTCAGATTGCTATTATTACTTATAACCATCCATATTACTCGCATTTCACTATCTCTTCGCCGAACTAGTGCACCTATACCTGACAAGTATATTGGGTGTGTTGGGGACACAAGAGACTTCTTGTATCTTAATTGCAGGGTTGCTTGAGAGGGATATATTTGACCTCTACCTCCTTGAGTTCGATAAACCTTGGGTGATCCACTTAAGGGAAACTTGCCGCTGTTCTACAAACCTCTGCACTTGGAGGCCCAACACTGTCTACAAGAATAGAAGCGTGCGTAGACATCAAGCTCTTTTCTGGCGCCGTTGCCGGGGAGCTAAGGTAAAAGGTACTCACATCCTTTGTGAGTGCTCTAAGTTATTTCCTTTAGATTCTGCAATTATATCTTTTTGTTTCTTGTTTTTATTTTCACTAGTTAGGCTTATGTTTACATGTTACTTGTTTTTATCTTTATGCTTAAATGGAAAACAACAAATATATGAGAGAGCTTAATAATCTTTATCTTGAGTTAGGACATGAAGAGTTTGAAGAGAAAATTAAAATACCCATGGAGCTTTATTTGCATGCTAGTAACAATGTTATTAGTATGAATTCTTTGAACAACATTATTTCTAATGCTATGGAAAGTCTAAGCTTGGGGAAGATAGTTTCGATGAATATGATATTTTTAGTCCCCCAAGTTTTGAGGAGGAAATTTTCTTTGATGATACTTTGCCTCCAATATATGATGATTATAATGATCGTGGTATTCTAGTTCCACCTACTATGAATGATAAATTTTATTGTGATCATGATATGCCTTCTATATATGATGTTTACAATGATGAACATGCTATTTTCAGTCCACCTACTATTGAGGAGAAAATTAATTATGATTACAATATGCCTCCTAAATTTGATGTTTACGGTGATGATAATAATAATGATAGCTATTTTGTTGAATTTTCTCCCACTGCTAAATAAGAATGACTATACTTATGTGGAGAGTATTTACTCTTTTATGCATGTGGCTCATGATAAGAATGTTCTCTTTGATAATTATATCGTTAATTTTATTCATTATGCTACAGAAAGTTATTACGAGAGAGGAAAGCATAATTTTATGCATCTCAACAATATGAAGTTTCCCCTCTTTATGTTCAAAATTTTGAAGTTGCACTTATTTTGTCTTCCTATGCTAGTCACTTTGTGCTTCGTTGACTTGTTTTTCTACAAGATTCTTTTTCATAGGAAGTGGGTTAGACTTAAATGTGTTTTATATTTGCTTCTTGATGATCTCTTATTGTGCTTCAACTCTTATTCTTATGTGATCATCTTTAAAAAATCATTGTGCCTAGCTGAAAGGCATTAAAAGAAAAGTGCTTCCGGGAGACAACCCATTTTATTTCTCCGTTTTCAACCCGTTTTCCGTCGTTTATTTTTGTTTTATTTGCACCTGGGTGTTTTCCATTTTCTTATAAATCCAGCTGTTTCTTTTCTTTTGTGTCTTTGTTGATCAAAGTAAAGGCTCTAGTGGAAAGTTGAGACTATATTTCGGATTTCTGCGCAGGAAACAGATTTTTGCTGTCCACTGTAACATTCGTATAAAATCAGAGAAAATACAAAATGACCTGAGTTTTTTTGTGCTTAATCCTGGGCTATATACGCAACTTTTCTTAGTTGAACACTTTTTGATTTTAGGAACATAAGATTTTCTAAAAAAAGATCTTTACCTGTTGTCCTGTTTTGTCAGATTTCTGCCAATAATTGTATTTGCATCTTAATCTCTTTCTTTTGGTGTTCTTTTGATAAAAAGAGTTTTAAAATAAGTTGTGAAAGTAGCTAATGTGTTTATGAGTGTTAGGCTTGTGTTTAAAATGAACCATGTGAATTTATTATTTCGATTTGCACTAACGTTGCTAATGAAGATTGTGTGAAGTTTGGTGTGAAGGAAGTTTTCAAGGGTCAAGAGAAGAGGATGATATGATGTGATCAAGAAGAGTGAAAAGCCTAATATTGGGGATGCCACGGTGGTACATTCCATAAAATTCCAAGAAGACTCAAGCGTCTAAGCTTGGGGATGCCCAAGGCATCCACTTCTTCATCGACAAATTATCAGGTCACTTCTAGTGAAACTATATTTTTATTCGGTCACATCTTATGTGCTTTACTTGGAGCGTATTTTATTTTTTGCTTTCAGTTTGCTTAGTTTTATTTTATTTAGTTTATGTTTGGATATTATCATACTTGTGTGGGAGAGAGACACGCTCCATTTTCATTGCTTAGAACACTCTAGTTTTCATTCTTATTGTTCTGTGAGTGTTCACTTTTTGCTAGTACTGCGTTTAGCCTTTGTTTTCATGCATCTCTTATTCAGATCTGTTAGTTTTAGTAGTGTTATGTGAGTAGGCTCATGTTTGCTTGCTGTATCATGTAGAGTATTTTTGTTAAAACATATCTTGTATGGTGCTTGTTGGGAAAAGAAACTACTACTTGAAGTCGAATTTTTAATGGTGCAAATAGAAGCTTGTATAGACCGTGGATAGAACTTTTTCACATCATGATAGATGTTATTTTAGTTTTAAAGCCTTGTGGTTATTTATTAGAATTATTAGCCTGAAATAGCTGATAGTGTTTAATGTGCCATTGAAAGAATCATGAGTTGTTCTTGTCATATTGAAGCATAAATTTGTGGTATTCTCTTTTGAATGTTTTATTTGGTTGACTTGGCACATGCTCACACCATGTTTATGACTATGAAATAGTCACTAATATCCTCTATGATCATTTAGTTTTTGAACTTGTGGTACCACTTATGCTTTGATTAATGATGTTTATGTCGCTATGCATGATTATGGCTCTTATGATCTCTTGATTTGTCGCTCCCAGTCTTTTGCTAGCCTCCACCTGTACTGAGTATGGAATTCTACTCGTGCATCCAACTCCCTAAAACCAAGTTTTCCCATTGTGTCCACCATACCTACCTACATGTGGTATTTAACTTCCACTCCAAGTAAATTGCTCATGTGTTACCTTTAAAACCTTCAAAATTACTCCTGCTTTGTGTTCCTGTTTTTGCTCATGAGGACATAAATACAGAATCTTTATCTCACTTATTGATTGGATTTCACACCCTGGACTAGTGGCTTCATCCGCTTATCCAATTGATAGAAGAGCTGGCAGCGGGGTGCCCAGCCCCAAATTAATACACACAAAATCTCTTCACTATTTTTGCCCCTGATTTATCAGTCAAAGCATAATTGTGTAAACAAAAGAGAAAGAGGGATGACCTTCTACACCATTTGCGTCCTTCATATGGGAGCCGCTCTTGTGAAATATCATTAACTTGTGACGTACTGTAATTTCTGTTTGCCATTCGTTGACATTAGCATACACCTCCCAAAATATAGACACTCCTCCACGGTATGTGATTGTTGGCAGGCACCCAAGGATTCGGTTAGCCATGGTTTGTGTAAGTTGGATGGGACGAGTGTCAAACTTTTAATACCTCTGTTTCATAAAATAAAAGCTCTAGCACATGAGTGATCCATGCTTCCCTCTGCGAAGGGCCTTTCTTTTACTTTTATGTTGAGTCTCCATCTTCTAACTTTATGCATAATTGAGAGAGCATTTTTGCCATTCTGAGTTTTATGTGCATTTGTCCCAGAAACATTATTAATTGATTCATGATGTGTTATTTCTTGTTATCTAATTCTTTGTTCTAGTCTTCCTCATGAACTTTGAAGGTGTCCTGGCATTTATGTTTTCCCCCACTCTTAAGGACAAGCGAAATACCACTTTGCCATGCTTTCTCTATACTTGAAACAAGCGTATATCTTTCTTTGCATTGTTATTCATGATCTTTTATTTGTGTTACTTCTCATGATGCAAGGTGATTGCTATGCTTTATTATTAAAGTTCTATTTATCATGCTTGTGTTTAAGTTCTATGATCTCAGCTTACATATGCTTTTACATTATGATGATCAATATTATGTTGGTAGCATGTCACCTCAGAAATTATTTTGATTTATCGTTTACCTACTCGAGGACGAGTAGGAACTAAGCTTGGGGATGCTTGATACGTCTCCAACGTATCAATAATTTCTGATGTTCCATATTTATATTATGCCAATAGCTACATGTTTTCTCCCTTCTTTATAGCATTTTTTACACGTTTTCCGGGACTAACCTACTAACAAGATGCCAAGTGCCAGTTCCATGTTTTCTGCTGTTTTTATTATAGAAAAGTTGTTCTCGAAGTTCCTATTTTCCCCGGAAGCATCTAGAAGTTCGAAGAGGAGTCGAAGACGGGCACCAGGGGGGCCTCAGCATAGCCAGGCGCGAGCCCCCCTTGGTCGCGCCTGGGGGTGGTGAGGCCACCCTGGTGGCCCACCGACATCGCCCTTTCGTCTATTTATTCCCCTCCGAAGGAAAACCCTAAGAGAATCAGCGAAATTCCATGAAACCTTCCGCAACCGCCGCCATCTCAACCCATGTTTTGGGGGAGAGATCTCTGTTCTAGCACCCTGCCGGGACGGGGAAGTGCCCCCGGAAGCCATCTCCATCAACTCCACCGCCATCTCCATCGTCGTTGCTGTCTCCTATGATGAGGAGGGAGTAGTTCTCCCCCGAGGCTGAGGGCTCTACCGGTAGCTATGTAGTTCATCTCTCTCCTCCATGCTGTGATCTATATGTGATCGTGAGCTTTGTAATATAGTTGAATAAGTAGATGTTACTCTTCATCTATTGTGCTACTCAAGTGTTTTATTAATATGAACTTTGGAGTCACCTTGTCCCGCGGTGTGAAGGTGACAGTGTGGACATCAAGTGTGTCTCCTCTATGACTTGTGGTGTTTTTCTAGTACCTTCTAGGGTGCTCAAGTTGACAGTGTGGGGCTAACTATACATGGGAATGCTTACTTTAAGGAATGCTTTTTGCAACCCTACGCAATGATTAGTGTTCGTTATCCAACCGGAGAGGGTTAAGAGTAGCATAGTGAAGAGAAGATATTTAGTTATTCAATTATGTGATCATTGTTGAGAGTGTCCACTAGTGAAAGTAGGATCCCGAGGCCATGTTTCCAAGCATTGAAACACCGTTTTCCGCCTGTTCTGCTACATGTTTGCTTGCTGCCATATTTATTTCAGATTGCTATTATTACTTATAACTATCCATATTACTCGCATTTCACTATCACTTCGCCGAACTAGTGCACCTATATACCTGACAAGTATATTGGGTGTGTTGGGGACACAAGAGACTTCTTGTATCTTAATTGCAGGGTCATTCCGGATTACGGAAGGCCTGATAACCGACAAGTATAGTGGATCACAACAGTCTTCGAGGGAAGTAAAACCCAAATTTATTGACTCGACAAAGGGGAGCCAAAGAATACTTATAAGCCTTGACAAATGAGTTGCCAATTCAGCTGCACCTGAAAGTAGACTTGCTCGCAACAATTTATCAGTGGTAACAGTTTTATAGCAGCAGCAGTAGTGAAATAACATGAGTAGTAAAATAGTAAGAGCAGTAGCAATTGTGAAAACCGCAGTAGCAATCGTGAAAACAGTAAGATTAAAGTACCGTAGACATAGGGAATGGATGAACGGGTGTTGCATGGATAAGATAGTTCATGTAATAATAATAAAGTGGCCATTGCAGATAAATAATAATAAAGCATCCAAGTTCTAGGCAAACCATAGGCATGTGTTCCAATATAGTCATACGTGCCCGCAATGAGAAAATTGCGCACCATCTTTTGTCCTACCAGCCCATTTGCAGCGGGGCCTCAAGGAAAACTACTGATAATTAAGGTGCGCCTTTTAATAAAGCACCGGAGCAAAGCATTAACACACCATGAACACATGTGATCCTCACATCGCAGCCATCCCCTCCGGTGGTCCCAATTATTGTCACTTTGGGGCCTCGGGTTCCAGACAACAACATGTGTAAACAACTTGCAGATATGATCAACAAGCATACTTATACTCATGCAACAATAACATGTTCAGGTCTGAGATCATGACACTCGGGCCCTAGTGACAAGCATTAAGAATAACAAGTTGCAACAACGGTATATAGTACTAACAATGGATACTGGACACTATTCCCTAACAATCTGGAATTATTAGATGAACGATATCATCTAATCCCTTCCATCCCTCTCAGCCTACAACAGGGATTACTCACACATGGATGGGGGAATCATGGATGGTTGATGGAGAAGTGGTGGCGGTGACTGTGGCGATGATCTCCTTTGAATCCCCATTGCGGCAGGGTGCCAGAACAGAAACTTCTGATCCCCGAATTGGGTTTCGAGGTGGCGGCAGCGCCGGGTGTGTTTCTCCGGAATATGACGAACCCCCTGTTGTTTTAGGGTTATGAGGCATAAGTAGTCGAAAGGGGTGCCCGAGGGGCTGCCTGGGGCCACCACACCACCTGGCGGCACAATCTAAGGGGGGGGGGGGGCGTCCAGGGGTGGTGTGGGCCCCTCCTTTCCCCCCCTCCGGGTCTCCTCTGGCTCCGGGGGTCTTCGGGTGAAATAAGGTCGTTGGGATCTTTTTTTTGGGAAATTTCCCGAAATTTGATTTTTCTGCACAAAAACAAGACACTAGGGTAATTATGCTGAAAACAGCGTTAGTGCGTGTTAGTTGCGTCCAAAACTCACGAGTTTAGACGAAAACAATAGCAAAATTGTTCGGAAAAGGATATACGTTTTGGACGTATCAACTCCCCCCAGTTTATTGCTTGTCCTCAAGCAATTCAATAAACAAGTGAGTGCGATAAAATAACTTTTACGAACACATGTGTGTCATATGATGTAAATATTCTCACTATATGATCAAGTGCTTAGGCAATTCATAATAAGGAGTATGCAAAATAAAGTCACCTAATAGTTATGCAAACCATGAAGAGATTTCAACACACTAATAAAACACAACATGAAATATATCAATTCACAAGATTGCAATGTTCATAATAGGGTATGATAAAGTGTTATCTCGCTTTCCCTTAATAATGCAGCAAATCAGAAATGCCAGGGAACCTCTGAAGTTCAAGTGAAGACTAGAAGTAAAGATATCAAAGATAAAAGCATCAAAGTTATACCACAATTGATCGTATCCCGGGACAGACACATTACACTAAGAATGACAGCTATGTTCTCAAGAAAATGCATAAAGTGAGAAGGTGAAGACTTGATGCTGGTAATGCGTGTTGCAACCCCAAGAGTAGGGTGTGATGAGCACATCGGTAGTAATTTCCCCTCAGTTAAGAACCAAGGTTATCAATCCAATAGGAGAAATAGGATCTTCGGAAGGTTGATGCCACTGACGGTGGTGATGGCGCCTCACCGGTGTCAGCAACAACGCGGAACCTGCACACAACACAACCAAAATACTTTGTCCCAACGGTACAGTGAGGTTGTCAATCTCACCGGTCTTGGTGAAAACAAAGATTAGACATATAGTGTGGAAAATGGTGTATGCTTGCAGTAAGTAAAGAAAAGAAGGAAATTGTAGAGGTTTGTTTAATAGTGTAAGAAAATGGATCGGGGTTCATAGGTTCACTAGTAATGTTGATGGAGGGATAATAACCCGGTAGGCCAACTCCAAGGTATAACCCGGCCCAAAGGACGCTGTGCAGGATCCGGCTAAGGATAAAGAAACTTTCGGAAGGCCCAAGTTTGTGGGCCCAGTAACCCGGATTGTGGGTTACGGTAAAGGAAGGTTAGGGTTTGTATGCCGTGTCCGGGTAGGATCCAGGGTGCGCCTTGGAGAGTAAGTCAGGGGGTACGGGTGCTTTATAAACCGACCCCTAGGTCTAGTTGAGAGATCTAAGAACCCTAGCAACATCGCTTGATATCGAGCATCCAGTGTAACCCGAGAGTTGAGTTATTATATTGAGATCGGAGACTCGGCGACTTTGATTGCCGGCTACCAGATCGATTATCATCATGTTTTCCTCTGAGCTAAACCCTCTCCCAAACGCCTGTGTCGTCTTGCCCCAAGATCAGTTACCCCCGGTAACGTCTGCCGTGATTATCCCACGACAGTTGGCGCCCACCGTGGGGCCTGCGTCCAAAGGTGTTTACATCACGGGAGAAGCTCGGAAGAACATGGAGAATCTTGTCGTCGGTGAGATCTACATCGACCACAAAGGGGAGAAGACGGTGGACGATTCCGGCTGGGGACCAGAGTCGGATCACCCTGAATCCGGATCCGTCGTGACAATCGGCCGGATCGGCATCTTCATCGGTATGGTACGTACATCTGATTTAAAAGGGCAATATCATGTGCACACTACAGGAACTTCTAATAGGGACAAAAAGATACTCAAGCAAGCCGTGAACTCGGTCTCCTCGGCTATTCCGGGATACTTGAGATGGACGGAACAAGAGGTCACGTGGAGCAGAAGAGATCACCCGGAAAGAATAGAGCACCCAGGGGTCTTAGCATTGGTAGTCGCACCACAGGTCAATGGTTACGAGCTAAAAAGTGTCCTGATGGACGGTGGAAGTAGCAACAATATCTTGTACTGGGAAACTTTTTTACGCATGGGGCTCAAGGAGTCTCAGCTACAGAAGAGTTCAACAATTTTTCATGGAATAGTGCCGGGTCACTCGGCATGTCCCGAGGGAAAGATCACATTGGAGGTTGCTTTCGGAGAATCAACGGATAATTATCGAGTTGAGTGGCTCACGTTCGAGGTGGTCAAATTGCGCAGTCCTTATCACGCGCTGTTCGGAAGACCGGCTTATGCTAAATTCATGGCTAGGCCGTGTTACGTGTATCTACAGCTAAAGATTCCGGGTCCTAAGCAGACCATCACCATATATGGGAGCCGGGATGTAGCGGCCGAGTGCGACGAAGGAGATTCGGTGATGGCCGAGCAAGCTTGCAGGAAAGAAGAACTCAAGTATTACCGGTCTCAAGTAGATCCGGATGATAGAACAGCATTGAAAAGGCCGAGTAATGAGGATGAAAGAGCAAAATTCAAGGCAGCACAGGACACCAAGAAGATAGATTTTGTTGAAGGAGATTCCACTAAGAAATTTACCATAGGGTCCAATTTGGATAAAGAGCAGGAGAAGGCACTTGTAGAGTTTATTCGCTCAAGTGCAGACGTGTTCGCCTGGACACCTAGCGACATGCCGGGTATCCCTACAGAGCTGGCAGAGCACAGTTTGCATGTAGATCCCAAGTCCAGGCCTGTGAAGCAGGGCTTGAGGAAAATGAATGAGGAAAGAAGGAAGGCTATAGGTGAAGAGATCGCTCGGCTATTAACAGCCGGCTTTATCTTGGAAGTATTTCACCCGGATTGGTTAGCAAACCCAGTTCTAGTGATGAAAAAGACCAATGAGTGGAGGATGTGCATTGATTTTACGAGTCTCAACAAGCATTGCCCAAAGGATCCGTTCGCACTACCAAGGATAGATCAGATCATAGACGCAGTAGCTGGAAGTGACGTATTATGCTTTCTGGACGCATATTCCGGGTATCATCAGATCAAGCTCAAGAGGGAGGATTGGGAGAAAACATCGTTTATAACCCCTTTTGGGGCCTTTTGCTATAAAACCATGACGTTTGGATTGAAGAACGCTGGTGCAACTTACCAACGGTGTATTCAGAAGTGCTTCGAGGACCAAATCGGACGTAATGTCCATGCTTATGTGGACGATGTGGTTATCAAGACTAGGAAGGCAGAGACGTTTATCGATGATCTAAAGGAAACGTTCAAAAACCTGAGGAGGTATCAAATGAAGCTTAACCCGACTAAGTGCGTATTTGGAGTCCCAGCCGGGAAATTACTCGGTTTTATCGTTTCCGAAATAGGAATCGAAGCAAACCCGGACAAAATCAAAGCTATCCAAAGTCTGAAAAGGCCGGAAAATTTGAAGCATGTTCAAAAACTCACGGGCTGCGTGGCAGCCTTGAGCCGATTTATATCAAGACTCGGAGAAAAAGCAATACCCCTCTACCGGCTCTTGAGGAAATCCGATAAATTCGTGTGGGATCAAGAGGCGGATGAGGCATTCGAGGCACTAAAGAAGCAGTTATCTGAAGCACTAGTACTAGCGGCCCCGGGTCCTAAAGAGCCTATGTTGCTATACGTGGCAGCTGGCCCCCGAGCCGTCAGTGCAGTAGTGGTTGTAGAGCGTAAAGAGGATGGGAAGGGTTATCCAGTTCAGAGGCCGGTTTATTATGTCAGTGAGGTATTGTCGGAAGCAAAGCAGCGCTATCCGCATTGGCAAAAGCTGGTTTTCGGGGTCTTTATGGCTAGCCGTAAATTGAAGCCGTATTTCCAGGAACACCCCATAACGGTGGTTAGCTCAATACCAATGTCGGATATCATCAGGAACTCGGATGCGACTGGAAGAATAGCCAAATGGGCGATAGAAATGGGGGATTATCACATCAGTTACGAGCCCAGGTCAGCAATCAAATCTCAGGCTTTAATTGATTTCTTTAACGACTGGACACATACAGGCATGACTACAACAGTTCCAAACTCCGAGTCGTGGATCATGCACTTCGATGGATCTAAGCAATACGAGGGATCAGGAGCTGGAGTGGTGCTAACGTCACCCAAAGGAGATAAATTAAGTTACGTACTACAAATTCACTTCGACTGTTCCAACAACGTGGCTGAGTATGAGGCCCTATTGCATGGCTTAAGGGCAGCCAAGGAGATGAGCATTAAGAGGATACGATGCTTTGGAGATTCGGACCTTGTGGTACAGCAGGTGTCAGGAACTTGGGATAGAAAGGATGCAACCATGGCAGCATACCGCAGGGAGGTTGATAGGGTTGCAGGATGCTTTTCCGGGTATGAGGTGGAGCATATAGACAGAAGAAAGAATGAAGCAGCAGACGCCCTTGCTAGACTCGGCTCGCGCAGAGAGCCGGTTCCACCTAATGTGTTCCTGGACGAGTTATGGCGACCATCGGTTAAAACCGAGTCAGAGGAGGAACTGGCAAATCAAGACCCGGATTTGGAGCTCGTGGCCGCTGTACGTGCTGTCCCCGAGTGGACAGAACAGTTTTTGGCCTACCTATTACGAGGCGAGTTACCACAGCAGGAGGTGTTAGCAAGGCAAATTTTGAGGCGCGCAAAGGGGTATTCTATCATTAATGGGGAGTTATACAAGAGAAGCGCAGCGGGGGTCTTTTTGCGCTGCGTGGCACCAGAAGAAGGCCGACAGATTCTCAAAGAAATCCATGAAGGTGATTGTGGGCATCATGCATCCACAAGATCCCTCGTGGCCAAGGCTTATCGACATGGGTTCTTCTGGCTCACGGCTCTAGCAGATGCGGAACGGTTAGTAGCAAGGTGCGACGGATGTCAAAGGTACGCCCGGCAAACCCATGTGCCGGCTATGGAATTACGGACCATCCTGTTAACTTGGCCGTTCGCCGTTTGGGGTATGGACATGGTTGGCCCCTTTCATATGTCACCTTGCAAGAAGACACATCTTTTAGTGGCCATTGATAAGTTTACCAAGTGGGTTGAGGTTATGCCAGTTACTAATTGCAAAGAAGCTACAACAGTCAAGTTCCTGAAAAGAATTATCTATCGGTTCGGGTATCCCCACAGCATAATTACAGATAATGGAACCAACATGTCCCTTGGTGAGATGGAAAAATTCTGTGGCAACAATGGAATCTGGCTTGATATAGCATCAGTGGCTCATCCACAGGCCAATGGACAAGTGGAGAGGGCAAACCAAGAATTGCTCCGTGGATTAAAACCGCGAGTACGAGTTCCCTGTATCAGGGCTGCTGGTGCATGGGTCGAAGAACTTCCTTCCGTGGTTTGGGGTATCAACACTACACCCAACAGATCCACTCATATGACACCCTTCTTCATGGTCTATGGGGCGGAAGCAGTGCTACCGAGTGATATTATTCATGATTCACCACGAGTATCAGCATACGTCGAAGTGGAGAACGAAAAGACCCGGCAAGACGCCGTAGATATGTTAGAAGAACAAAGGGAGCAAGCCCTGGAAAGATCAGCCATATATCAGCAAGATCTACGAAGGTATCACAGCTGGCGCGTGAAAACCCGGGTCTTCCAGGAAGGAGACCTGGTTCTGCGCCTGGTACAGTCAAACGAAGGAAAACACAAGTTATCACCGACATGGGAAGGACCGTTTATCATAAGCCGGAATCTACATAACGGATCATATTACTTGGTGGATGCAAGGGAAGAGTCGGCCACAGTTAATGACACCGCTCATACCACTTCATCTATGCAAGAAAGAGACAGACCATGGAACGTGGCTCAGCTACGTCCGTATTATACTTAGTAAAGATTATGTTGGCAAGTGGAATGGAACGATGTAACAGGCAGCAGGTTTTCAGACACACTCTTTTCCTATCCAGGGTACCCTTGGGGACTGGACGGGTTTTTAACGAGGCGGCCTGCTGGCCTAATTTTTTCATATCAAGTAAAGAAGTGATTATCAAGAAAAGAGGTGATTATTATCATGTTCTGTACTTTCAGTATGATACATGTATTTAGGTCTTGGGGGCTGGCTGCTTGAATAGCGCAGTTGCAAACTCAAAGACCCGGCCATGATGCCTATGAGTTATAAGGGCCGATTACTTGCAAACGAGTACGGCTGCAATATTATAACCGGACGAAGGAGCCAAACTTTCTTGACTATTCTTACTTAAGCTCGATGTGACTCGCAATAAAGTGGCATGATTTGTTCGTTTACGATTACAGTCAGCCATGATGCCCAGTGGGACTTGCCTGACCCTCTCTTCGTATAGATGTAACAACATGGTATCCACGCGAAAGCCGACTTACAGTACAAGATAGTCAAAAGGGTCATCTAAACCACAAGTTATGCAGAGTACAAGACTAATAACCGGAAACTCAACGATTATTAAGCATAACTTCAGATCCTGTGTGAAGCAACTCGGGGTTTTTTGTGGACTTAGCAGCAAGCAATTTGTTCTTGAAAGATCACGCATCCTAGACTCGGAAATCCGGGTCCTGGAAACTCGGGATCTTAAGAGATGAAAGAACTGCTTAGTTGTTAAGGTTCAAAAAATCCAAACGTCCGAGTCTTGGGGACTTGGGGACTTAGAAGTAATCCCGCTCGTCAACACCCATGAAACCCGGAAAACGAGTCTCACAAAAGGAACAATACAGAAAGTCGGATATCGAGAATAAAGAAAGTTGGATATCGAGAATAAAGAAAGTTGGATATCGAGAATAAAGAAAGTCGGATATCAAGGTCACATGGGTTCAAAAATAGATAAACATAAAAGCCAGAAGAGGCACAGGGTGTATCAGGAACTTAGAATGCATTACAAAATCCCGGTGAAAGATATCAAAGATGCACAGGCGCACCACCAAAAATATAATTGTTTAAACGGCACATCGGCCGATTGACGCATAAGAAGAGGCATCAAATATCAGGTATCACTCGGCGTCCATCTTGGCCTTTCCCTTGCCATCATTTGTGGTAGCAGAAGCACCCGGATCGGTAGTACCAGCCCGCGCAGGAGGCGGAACGACTGGTGTCGAGGTAGCAGGTGCAGAACCGGCTTCAGCTTGCTTTTTGGCAGCCTCCGCCCTCAACTCAGCAGCTTCCTCCTTCCACCGAGCCAGCATATCATACGGCTCGGGAAGATCCGACTTAACTGCTTCACCAGCAGAATCATATGCAGGAACGAGGGAGTCGACATCTAAACCGTGAGCAATCACGCTGGCCGGGTAACGAACCTCCTTCTGGACGGCCTGGAAATCCTTCACAGAGAACTTGGACCCATCAAGCTTGAACTCCGGAAAACCTCCCATAAGCTTCACTAGCTCGAGCTTAGGGAAATAAGCTTTAGCAAGCGCAAGTCCCCGGGTTACTCCAACCCGGCAAGACGAGCGTTTCCAGTGCCAAATCCACTCAGGGATAGTGGAGAAGGCATCCAGCATTCTCTTCCGATCGACATGCCCCTTACCCGGCCACCGTATTTCCTGAAGGATCCATTTGGTTCCGGCGCATAGCTGCCGGATAACGCTCTTGATAGTTTTCAGCCTGGCAATATCATCTTCATCCGGCATCACTTCATCCGGACCTAAAGAAATGGAAACATGAGTTGGGAAAACTCCGGCTATTTATCAAAAGGATAACCCGGAGGAAGAAACATACCAAGCAAAGCACGATACGTATCAGCAATTTGGACAGAAAGGCTCGTTAGATCATCTTCTGCTTTGTGAGCCCTCCTCCTATACTTCTTCATTATCATCCTACTCCTCCTGGCCTCAGCCTCGGCTACCTCACGCAGAGCCACCTCCTTTTCAATGAGCTTGGTGGCCTTTGCCAGTTTCTCCTCAGATTGAGTCACGAAGGACTGCATGGATGCAACGAAGGATTAGCCGGGTAAAGGGGCAAGTTATCAGTCGCTTATATCATAAAGTCCCAAGCAAATTATGAATCAATTCACTCGGAACTTGGGGACTGGATAAAGACACAAGCAACATTAGTCGGGTTTACCTCGTGTTTGGCTATTAAAGCTCCCAAGATGTTTTCTTCATTAGCCCTCAAAGTGCGCAGGGTTTCGAGCATCTGGGTAAACGTCAGGTCCTCGGGCTGGGCACCGGAAGAGCCGGCAGCCTGGTCGCCTGGTGGGGGAGCTCTCCCCGCCCTTGGGGTCGAGACCCGGACAGTTTGAGTATCCGGGTTGGGAGAACCCATCCTCGTATCCAGAACCTCGATCTCCTCGTCCACTGGTTCCGATGAGGAAGGAGACCCGGTGGCTCGGTGAAGTGGATCGCCCAAGGGGCCTTGTTCCTGGTTATTTTCAGTATCACCGCCAGTCGCGGCATCTACGTTCTCAGTCGGCTCCTCTGTCCGATGGTTATCCGTCTCTACATTCTCCGGGTCACTGACGGTGACTTGAGTGCTAAAAGAAAGATGAGAGGAGGCAGTTAGCAGTGGTGATTGAAAATTGTCAGGCATCAAGAGAAGTCATATAGCAAGAACTTACCCGGCATTCACGGTGTAATCCGGCGGGAGCTCGCCGCTGGAAGCAGACGAAGTCGCCACAGGGACTACTAACGGAACCCGGAATTGCCCGGCACGTGGATGGTTAGGAGAAGGGTGGCGTCGAGGAGAGTCGGAAGGACGAGACGGAGGAGCACTGGCACGATGGACGGGGGAGGTAGAGATGCCCGGGTTAAGGGGATCCTCACCCGGGGAGCTCCGAGTTACTCTGTGCTTGGCTGGAAGAGAATCCTTCAAGTACGACGAGTTCGATAATTGGTGGTTAAGTCGTCGCATGGCATCAAAGGAGTAAGGTTTAGAGGATAACGAGGAGAAAGGAACCTTGGACACTGCCCCTCTGGTCTTCCTCTTGGCTCCAACTGTTGCCTCTTGATCAGATTCAGTAGCTTCCGGGTCATCCTCGTTATTCTCACCTTCGTCCTCCAGCCCTGCGAACCGAGTGTGTGTCCGTGGGAAAAAGTTAAATGGGAGGAAAATGATGCAAGTAAAAATAATACAAGTTCCGGGCAAGTACCTTCACTATCATCGGCCGGCTCGTCCTCTTCTTCCGGGTCTCTGGAAGGGGGGGGAGGGTTCAACTCTCCAGAAGGGATCATCAGCCTGACAAAAGGATGAAATTAAGGGTTAGAAGCTGTATCAAGTCAAAGTGTGGAAATAAGTTATGAATATCGGATCTTACTTCTGGAGCCGGGTTTTCCCGAGTAAATGGGGGTAACCCGGCGATGTTCTTTATCACCTCTAGCTTCTCTGTCAAGAAGCCCTTGATGGTCTTGTTGGTGTCGCCGGTCGCGAAGCTCTTGGTGGAGTATCGGAGTGCATCCGTGGTATGCCCCGAGTACTCGCACATTAATTTGGTGCGGATGGAGTTGGGTTGGATTCGAAAATCAACCCATGTTTTCACTAAATTGAGCCCAAGGAGGCCTTGGGCTGAGAGGATGGCTATCTTAGCTAACAAGGGAAGGATCGCCTCCATATCTGAGTCAGGGGCAAAGGCATTGAAAGACTCGGAAGGCTCGAGGAGACTCTCCGAGTAGCCCGGCAGTTTCTTTTCGCTGTCTGGGGAGGTATCGTGGCAATAAAAGAAAGACAATTGCCAGTGTTTGACGTGGGAGTTTAGATTGAGGGTTGGCATCGGTGAATTCTTGCGGCGTTGGATGGATACCCCACCGCAGGTAAGAAGTGCCCCGTCACCGCTTTCGCGACACGGCTTACACTGGAATAGTTCGATGAAGAGAGTCAAACTTGGCGGTATGCACAAGTACGACTCGGATAGAACGATGAAGTGGGTAATGTTCAACATAGAGTTAGGCCCTATGTCGAATACCCGGAGGCCATAATGGCTTAGGACCTCCCTAAAGAAAGGGTGACCCGGAGGACGGAATCCCTGGGTCACGTGCTCTATGAAGCAGATTACCTCATTATCGGCGGGTGTGGGCCGGGTCTCGTTGCCCGGTGCTCTCCACTGAATGTCCTTCTGAGAAGGGAGAATTCCTAATTCGGCTAGCTCGTCCAGCTTGGCCTTTGTAGCTGTGGAACGCCCCCAATTGGCGGATATGGTCTGGGTAATCTTTGTCTGAGTCGGCTGTTTTCCTTGCCGTTTGGGAGCCATGGGATCAACCTGCGAAACACACGAAAAAAAGGCACATGAAATAAGGACCCGGAAGTGTTGGATTACCCAAATATGAGGTATCAAGAAAATATGAAAACTAAGAACTATCCGGGTGTCACGCTATGAAATGGAGATTGCGAGGTATCCGGGTGTTAAGTATAACTATGGAGATTATTGGTGACTTACGTACGGAAAAGCATTTGGGGAAGATGGATGGTTGCCCATGTATCTACTGCAAGCAAAATAGCTGGAAAAGGAGGATTTTCCGGGTGTTAATGTTATGTGCGGGAAATCGAGGTGAAATGGATCTAGGTGGGAAAACTTGCAAACGATTCTGCGAAGAGATTGGTGATTAATAATGGTAGGAGGATGAGGTGTAGTCATCGAACAGGTGGTTAAAGGAGTTAGCGAGCGTCAAATCGATCTAATCCGGTGCAACAGGAAGAACGACCCACGGGTTGACCTAGATCCAATCTTGGATGAATCGAAAAATTGCGGGGCTAAAATTAAACAAGTACCAGGGGGCTTACTGGAGATATTGGAGTCTAGCGCGATGGCGGTCGACGGCGAGGCTCGAGTGCCCCTTCGCGATTCTTGGCGAGTGGAACGAGGGCGTGGCGGTGAAGCTTGGCGGCGGCGCGAGGTGGCTCGAGAACGAACGCGGCCAGCGGCGGCTTTGCACCGATGGCGAGCACGGAATTCTTACGGTGGTGTTACGAGGGCGTAAGGAGCGGGGAAGGAAAGGAGAAATTGAAGTGGAGCGATGGGTTCTAGGTCACCCTCTGAGCACTATTTATAAGATGAGGATGAGTCTATCTCAACGGCCGGAAGCCGGAAATTGTGGGGTAATGGCTATCTACGCGGATTTTGCGAGATATGCTCCAAGTATTGAGCAAAGTATCTGGACAAAAAAGAGAAGGAGATCCACCCCGTGATATCAGGGTCAATTATCGAGTATAGAATCTTGACATTTCTATTAGGGTTTAGACCTGGAAAATTAAGCCAAAGTATTTGGGGGAAAAGCCGGGTTACTATATGGCCACCATGGAGTAAGGCCTAGCTGTCTATCAAAGCACCTTAACCCGGCCTCCATATGCTTGTGTGTTTGATATCCTTGCAGGGAATAGCGAGCGCTTCAAGGAAGGATCCGTGAAGCCCAAGCTATTCTGGGGACTACTGATGGAGGGATAATAACCCGGTAGGCCAACTCCAAGGTATAACCCGGCCCAAAGGACGCTGTGCAGGATCCGGCTAAGGATAAAGAAACTTTCGGAAGGCCCAAGTTTGTGGGCCCAGTAACCCGGATTGTGGGTTACGGTAAAGGAAGGTTAGGGTTTGTATGCCGTGTCCGGGTAGGATCCAGGGTGCGCCTTGGAGAGTAAGTCAGGGGGTACGGGTGCTTAATAAACCGACCCCTAGGTCTAGTTGAGAGATCTAAGAACCCTAGCAACATCGCTTGATATCGAGCATCCAGTGTAACCCGAGAGTTGAGTTATTATATTGAGATCGGAGACTCGGCGACTTTGATTGCCGGCTACCAGATCGATTATCATCATGTTTTCCTCTGAGGTAAACCCTCTCCCAAACGCCTATGTCGTCTTGCCCCAAGATCAGTTACCCCCGGTAACGTCTGCCGTGATTATCCCACGACAAATGTCTCTCCATAAAAGATAGCATGCCGGGTGAACAAATTACATCTCGGCAATTGACAAATAGAGGTCGCACCGTAGTGCACATTAATGACATGATGACTACTATGATATTTAGTGCGGGCATTACAACAATATACATAGACCGTAATCCAACTGCATCTATGACTAATAATCCACCCTCAGGTTATCATCCGAACCCCCTTAGGTATTAAGTTGCAAGAAACAGATAATTGCATTAAGAAATGTGTGTAATGTATGGAATGATTGTACACGCGGGAACTCACACCGCTGTTTTCGCCCTAGTGGCAACAACACATCCTCCCCCGTCACGTTTTTGTCACTCGAGCACAGGCAAAAAAGAAGCATGAACCCACTATCGAGCATAAATACTCCCTCTTGGAGTCACTAGCAACTACTTGGCCAGAGAACCCACTAGCAACGGAAAGCATGCAAGATCACAAATAACATATGCAATAAAGACTATAATAAACTTGGCATAAGTTCAATATTAATCGGATCCCAGCAAACACTTCACATAGAATTACATAAGAACAATCTCGATCATGTTAGGCAGCTCACGAGATCTAAACATTGAGACATAGGAAGAGAAGACAACCATCTAGCTACTCCTATGGACCCGTAGTCCAAGGATGAACTACTCACACATCACTCTGGAGGCAGGCATGGTGATGAAGATGCCTCCGGTGATGATCTCCTCTCCGTAAGGATGCCGAGAGACAGCTTCAGAACCCCCCCTGATCTAGGGTTGACGACGACGACGTCTGCGGAACTTTTCAGGGATATTTGATCAGGTGCCTAGGGTTTTCCTTCGGAGGGGAATAAATAGGCGAAAGGGTAAAGGCGGTGGGGCCCTGGGGGCCACACACCACCCCCAACGCAGCCAAGGGGGGGCACCGCCCTATGGTGTGGGCCCCCTGAGCCCCCTCTGGGTCTCTTCGGGACTCCGTGGAACCTTTGGGAATTCTAAGACTTCCAGGCTTCGAATTTTCCAATTCCGAGAATATTTCCAGAACAACTTTTCTGAAACTAAAAACAGCAGAAAACAGGGAACTGGCTCCATGGCATCTTGTCAATAGGTTAGTCCGGAAAATCGATAAAAATGACATAAACAAGGGAGAAAACATGTAGCAATTGGCATAATATCATCATGGAACATCAGAAATTATAGATACGTTGGAGACATATCAAGCATCCCCAAGCTTAGTTCCTACTCGTCCTCGAGTAGGTAAACGATAAAAACACAATAATTTCTGAGGTGACATGCTACTAACATAAACTTGATCATCATAATGTAAAAGCATATGTAAGCTGAGATCATAGAACTTTAAACACAAACACGATAATAGAACTTCAATAATAAAGCATAGCAATCACTTTGCATCATGAGAAGTAACTCAAATAAAAGATCATGAATAATAATGCAAGGAAAGATATACGTTTGTTTCAAGTATAGAGAAAGCATGGAAAAGTGGTATTTCGCTAGTCCTTAAGAGTGGGACAAAACATAAATGCCAGGACACCTTCAAAGTTCATGAGGAAGACTAGAACAAATAGTTAGAGAACAAGCAATAACACTTCATGAATCAATTAATGATGTTTATGGGACAAATGGACATAAAACTCAGAATGGCAAAAATGCTCTCTCAACTGTGCATAAAGTTAGAAGATGGAGACTCAACATAAAAGTTAAAGAAAGACCCTTCGCGGAGGAAAGCAGGGATCAACTCATGTTATAGAGCTTTTATTTTATTGAACTGAGGTATTAAAAGTTTGACAGTCCTCCCATCCATCTTACACAAACCATGGCTAACCAAATCCTCGGGTGCCTGCCAACAATCACATACCATGGAGGAGTGTCTATATTTTGAGAGAGGTGTATGCTAGTGTCAACGAATGGTAAACAGAAAATAAAGTACGTCACAAGCCGACTAGATTTCACAAGAGCGGCTCCCATGTGAAGGACGCATCTGGGTAGAAGGTCATCCCTCTTTCTCTTTTGTTTACACAATTATGCTTTGACTGATAATTCAGGGGCAAAAATAGTGAAGAGAATTTGGTTGCATTAATTTGGGGTTAGGCACCCTGCTGCCAGCTCTTCTATCATTTGGATAAGCGGATGAATCCACTAGTCCAGGGTGTGAAATCCAATCAACAAGTGAGATAAAGATTCTCTAATGACGTCCTCATGAGCAAAAACAGGAACACAAAACAGGAGTAATTTTGGAAGTTTTAAAGGTAGCACATGAGCAATTTACTTGGAGTTGCAGTGAAATACCACATGTAGGTAGGTATTGTGGACACAATGGGAAAACTTTGGTTTTAGGGAGTTGGATGCACGAGTAGAGCTCATACTCAGTACAGGTGGAGGCTAGCAAAAGACTGGGAGCGACAAATCAAGAGAGCATAAGAGCCATAATCATCCATAGCGACATAAACATCATTAATCAAAGCATAAGTGGTATCACAAGTTAAAAAACTAAATGGTCATGGAGGCTATTCGTGACTGGTTCATAGTCATAAACATGGTGTGAGCATGCGCCAAGTCAACCAAATAAAACATTCAAAGGAGAATACCACAAATTTATGCTTTAATATGACAAGAACAACTCATGATTCTTTCAATGGCATATTAAACACTCTCAGCTATTTGAGGCTATTCCCTCAAATAGCCACAAGGCTTTAAAACTAAATAACATCTACTCCCTCCGTTCCTAAATATAAGATGTTGTAGCTATTGCTCATGTTGTCTAGATACATGCTAATATGAGTAAACATGTGCACTAAAAGTTGTCTAGATACACCTAGACATGTGTGTATATGGAAAAAGGCTAAAACATCTTACATTTAGGAATGGAGGGAGTAGCATGGCATGAAAAAGTTCTAGCCACAGTCTATACAAGCTTCTACATGCACCGTTATAAATTCTACCTCAAGCAGTAGTTTCTTTTCCCAGCAAGCACCATACAAAACATGATTTAACAAACACTCGCCAAATGCTTCAGCAAGAAAACATGAGAGTACTCACATAACACTACTAAAACTAACAGCTCTGACAAGAGATGCATGCAAAACAGGAGCTAAATAAATGCAGCAACTAGAAGAAAAACTAGGAATACTAAGTATTCCCACGAAAAAGCGGAGCGTGTCACTCTACAATAAAAGAATGCTGGGGTCCAACCAAGCTTATTGAAAAAATAAAAACAAACTGAAAGCAAAAATAAAAGACGCTCCAAGTAAAGCACATAAGATGTGACCGAATAAAAATATAGTTTCACTAGAAGTGACCTGATAATTTGTCGATGAAGAAGGGGATGCCTTGGGCATCCCCAATCTTAGACGTTTGAGTCTTCTTGGAATTTTCTGGGATGTACCTCCGGGGCATCCCCAATCTTAGGCTCTTCACTCTTCTTGATCACGTCATATCATCCTCTTCTCTTGACCCTTGAAAACTTCCTTCACACCAAACTTCTCACAATCTTCATTAGCAACGCTAGTGCAATCGAAATAATAAATTAACATGGTTCAGTTTCAACACAAGTATAACACTCATAAACACATTAGCTACTGTAACATCTTCTTTTAAAACTCTTTTTCTCAAAATAATACCAAAAGAAAGAGATTAAGATGCAAATGCAATTATTGGCAGAAATCTGTCGAAACAGGAAAGCAGGGAAAGATGATTTTTTTCGAAACTCTTCTGTTGCTCAAATCAAAAAGTGTTCAACTAAGAAAAGTTGCGTATATAGCTCAGGATTACGTACAAAAAAACTCAGGTCATTTTTAATTTTCTGTGATTTGATACGAATTTAACAATGGACAGCAGAAATCTGTTTCCTGCGCAGAAATCCGAAATATAGTCTCAACTTTCCACTAGAGGCTTTACTTGAATCAACAAAAACACAAAAGAAAATATACGGTAGGGTTTCTAAGGAAATAAACAACACCCAGGTGCGAAGCACACAGAAAGAAACGATGAAAAACGGGTTGAAAACGGAGAAATAAAACGGGTTGTCTCCCGGTAGCGCTTTTCTTTAACGCCTTTTAACTAGGCATAGAAAGCAACTCAAGTATTTTCAAGTGAGGAAGCATAAACATCTATAACTTCCTCTAAATCATTATTTGCAGAAATAGTCACTCTAGGTGTTTCTGAAGATTCAACATGAAGGTCACTCTTAGTTTCATTAATCGTTTTAGCAATTTTCAGCACATATTGAGATTTGGGTTTAGTTATCTTGGGAACATACATGAATCTTTGCTCTTTTCCCACAAAGGATTTCTCCTTTTCGAATTTAAGAGATAAAAAAGTTAAGCTTAAAGTTCCCATAGCCTCCTCTAGTTTACCAATCCTAGAATTTTGATCATCATGAGTGTTGCCAGCTTCTAGAGCAGTGATTCTTTTATCAATAGTTATTATTGATTCATTAACTTTGTAGCATTATCAAGGAAAATTGGTAAGTTAATTTCCAAAGAGTTTAGTTTATTAATAACATCCTCCAAAGTGGTCTCAGTTTTAACAGTTATAGTGGGGGGCGCTCCTCCCAAACTTTCAATCAAATTGCAGGCTTCCAAGGCAGAAGTTCCTAGAAAATTTCCACCCGTAAGAGTATCTAACACATACCAATACCAGCGAGTAATACCAACATAAAAATTCCTCAGGAGTATCAAGGTAGAATATTTTTTGTACACCTATTATGAGCATCATTTATTCTATACCAAGCATCTTTTAAACTCTCTCCCCCTGTTGCCTAAAAGAACTAACCTCAACTTCAGGAATACTCATTCTAGCAAAATAAAAGCAAGCAAATAAATAACGGCTACTCCCTCCGTTCACAAATAGATGACTTCCATTTGTCCAAAAGTGGATGTATCTAGACACTAAAACATGTCTACATACATCCACTTTAGGACAAATGGAAGTCATCTATTTATGAACGGAGGGAGTATAAAGTAAACTAATTTTTTTGTGTGTTTTTGATATAAAGAAGCAAAACGAGACAAAATATAAATACAAGACAATGAAGAAAATAAAGAGGTTGAGAGTGAGAGACTCCCCTTGCCACAAGACTTCTTTCTCCCAGGCAACAGCGCCAGAAAAAGTCCTTGATGCTCGCAATGCGTGTTGGGAACCCCAAGAGGAGGGTGTGATGAGCACAACGGTAGGAATTTCCCCTCAGTTAAGAACCAATGTTATCAATCCAGTAGGAGAAAGAGGATCTTCGGAAGGTTGATGCCACTAACGGTGGTGATGGCGCATCACCGGTGTTAGCAACAACGCGGAACCTGCACACAACACAACCAAAATACTTTGTCCCAACGGTACAGTGAGGTTGTCAATCTCACCAGTCTTGCTGAAAACAAAGATTAGACGTATAGTATGGAAAATGGTGCATGCTTGCAGTAAGTAAAGAAAAGCAGGAAATTGTAGAGGTTTGTTTAATAGTGTAGGAAAATGGACCGGGGTTCATAGGTTCACTAGTGGTGTCTCTCCATAAAAGATAGCATGCTGGGTGAACAAATTACAGGTGGGCAATTGACAAATAGAGGTTGCACCGTAGTGTACATTCATGACATGATGACTACTATGATATTTAGTGCGGGCATTACAACAATATACATAGACCGTAATCCAACTGCATCTATGACTAATAATCCACCCCCAGGTTATCATCCGAACCCCCTTAGGTATTAAGTTGCAAGCAACAGATAATCGCATTAAGCAATGTGTCTAATGTAAGCAATGATTGTACACGTGGGCACTCAGACCGCTGTTTTCTCCCTTGTGGCAACAACACATCCTCCCCCGTCATGTTTCAGTCACTCGAGCACAGGCGAAAAGGAGGCATGAACCCACTATCGAGAATAAATACTCCCTCTTGGAGTCACTAGCAACTACTTGGCCAGAGCAACCACTAGCAACGGAAAGCATGCAAGATCACAAATAACATATGAAATAAAGACTATAATAAACTTGGCATAAGTTCAATATTCATCGGATCCCAGCAAACACATCACATAGAATTACATAAGAACAATCTCGATCATGTTAGGCAGCTCACGAGATCTAAACATTAAGGCATAGGAGGAGAAGAGAACCATCTAGCTACTACTACGGACCCGTAGTCCAAGGATGAACTACTCACGTATCACTCCGGAGGCAGGCATGGTGATGAAGAGGCCTCCGGTGATGATCTCCTCTCCGGCAGGATGCCGGGAGACAGCTTCAGAACCCCCCTGATCTAGGGTTGACGACGACGGCGTCTGCAGAACTTTTCGGGGATATTTGATCAGGTGCCTAGGATTTTCGTTTGGAGGGTAATAATTAGGTGAAAGGGCAAAGGCGGTGGAGCCCTGGGGGCCCCACACCACCCCCCGGTGCGGCCAAGGGAGTGGGGGCGCCGTCCTATGGTGTGGTCCCCCTGAGGCCCCCCTCCGGGTCTCTTCGGGACTCCGTGGAACCTTCGGGAATTCTAAGACTTGCGGGCTTCGAATTTTCCAATTCCTAGAATATTTCGAGAACAAATTTTCTGAAACTAAAAACAGCAGAAAACAGGGAACTGGCTCTGTGGCATCTTGTCAATAGGTTAGTCCGGAAAATGGATAAAAATGACATAAAGAAGGGCGAAAACATGTAGAAATTGGCCTAATATCATCATGGAACATCAGAACTGTCGTGGTGGTGTCACGGCAGATGCCATGGGATGGCTAAAGATGTGGGGACGAAGGACGCTGGAGGTGCTCGGGGAGGGATTACGCGACGACTAGCCGCGTGAGGTACGAAGTAATCACTGCAAACAACACGATCTACCCAGGTTCAGGGCCCTCGTGAGGAGGTAAAACCCCTACTCCTGCCTTTCTTTGTGTATTTTGGTATCTCACCGAGTAGCCACAGTACAATGTTCTTGCTACCGAGTAGCCACTCTTCTCTCTAGGTGATGAACTAGGTCAAGAATTAGGTCAAGATGTGTTCGATCTGGATCGTCTATCGAATGCCTCACGCAGGAGGCGGCGGGGCACCTTATATACATGGTGCCTAGCCGGATACGTCCAAACATGGACAAATGTCGACATAGTGTGCACATCGTCCTTCTTCCGGGTTCCCGCTGACACCTTTGGTTCCTGATCTTGGCTGTATCTAGAAAGTCGTTGGGCAAAACTAGGGGACAGACTGGTATCACTGTGCCAAACACAGAGTAGGCCCCCCTTATCCTGCCACGGCCTGCTTCCATGCTGTCACTGTCAGGCAGGCCGGTCCCAGATGAACAATAGTTCGAATACCGCCAAGTACGGACCCAGGATACGCGGGATCCTGTGTCAGAACGGCTCCTTTGACTTTCTGGCCCGAGTAGGTTCCCGCCAAATCTACTCGGCCAACTCTTCTACTCGAATGGATGTAACTTGACTGATATCTCCTTCCGGGCATCTTGAGGAGAAACCGAGTAGCTGTCGACCGGGTAGCAAGTACCGGGTAGTCGGCTACTCGACAAAACCTCTCTTCTGTAAGACGCCTTTACCACTTGCCTTTACCCTACTCGGGGGTAACCCCCCGACAGCAGTCCCCGAAGCTGGTTGAGCCTTGTGAACTCGTTCACTAGGCTCTGCCAGCTTAAAACCAATCTTTGCCTCATAGCCCTTGAACCTCAAGATGCCGAGTAAACGGCCTCCGAGTAGCACTCTGACAAGTATCTTCTGTGTCTTGTCTTCCGAGTAGCACTTGCTTTCTACTCTTTAACCGAGTAAAAAGACTTAGAGAATTTTCTTGAATTGAGCCGTTGCGGCGCAGAGCACCATCCAGCCGTCCGTGCCGCAGCCGGACGCGTGTCAAGCATCCACGACCCTGTCGTTTCGCTGCCCACGACACATCGTGCCACGCGCCCAGTTTTCACGGGGCGGGCCCACCGGCTCGTTATGTCCCATCAATCGTAATAATAGGCCACGATTGATCCCACTACGCCGATGGTAACGGTAAACCCGCGGAGAGGGTATAAATACCCCCGCCGGTAACTTCCTTTTCCCCTTCCCTTGCACTATTCCTCTTTCGTCCTCTGCTTTCCTCCGCCACCGAGCTCTCCGCCGCCGCGCAAGCTTTCGCGCCGCCGCGGACTCAATTCGCCCAACCAACACCGTCCAATTTCTTCCACTCCTCCTACTTGCAACGATGGCCAAAGCCGGCTGGGCGGGCTCAATCGTCACCAGTGAAGATTTCGCCTGGCTCGTGAATACCAGGAGAGTTCCTCCCGGCGTGGAGTGCCGGGCGCCTGACGATGAAGTCGTGCCAACCCCGCGGGAGGGTGAGCGCGTCGTGTTCATGTCGCACTTCGAGCGCGGCTTCGGACTGCCGGCCTCCGAGTTCCTCCGTAAGTTTCTTGACCACTTCGGCCTTCAGATGCATCATCTGCCGCCGAACGCCGTCGTCTTCCTCGCCTACCACGCCGTGGTGTGAGAGGCTTTCCTCGGCATCCTTCCGACGACGGATACCTGGCTGAGGTACTTCCACCTCCGCCAGCAGACAACCGGGAAGAAGGACGGCGCGGGCGTTGGCCGCGCCACCGACACCGGCTGCGCCATGATGGTGCAGCGGTCGGGGACCAACCACCCCCGTGTCAAGGGGTTGGACTCCGTCCGAATGTGGCAGAAGACGTTCTTCTACGTCAAGAATATCCCCGCCACCGAAGGGGCCCAGGTAGCTGACAGGATCAACCTTCCCGCCTGGAGCCTCCGTGCTCCCACCGGGAAGAACTGGAAGGAGAAGCCCGCCAATGACGACAACGCCATCGAGATAGAGGAGAGGCTTGGCTGGCTGATAGAGCAAGGCCTCAAGAATGATGATCCGGTGGCTTGCTGGATCCAGCGCCGAGTGCTGCCTCTGCAGGAGCGCAGCCATCTCATGTGCTACATGGGAGGCCCCCGCGACTGCACCAGGACGACAACCATCGAGATCGACAACATTGATGTTCCCGGGCACGCAAGGGCCATCTTGATGACGAGCCTCAGCGACAATTGGCAGTACGGGTTCGTCCCGTATAGCCGCACGAAACCGATTGAGCGGGTACGTCCTCCTTACTCTGTTTTCTGCGTATGCCTTCCGAGTAGGTAACTCCGACTAGCAATTGCCCTCTGTACCTAGTAGGATACTTAGTCGAATAGCCTAGGCCTAATGTGCTTTGTGCCCGCACGCCTTGCCGGGTAGCCTACTCGGGAACAACTCTTAGGCTTAGTATGCTTAATACCTGCACGCCTTTCCGAGTAGGATATTCAGCAATCATGCTTAGGCTTAGTATGCTTCGTGTTTGCATGCCCATCCGAGTAGGATACCATTCTGCTACTCGGCTAGATAGTGACACTTCTCTGCTCTTCAGGTCCTCACTCGCCAGATTATCGAGAGTTGCGAAAGTTTCAAAGGCAACTGGTTTCCTGATCGCGAGGAGGACGACGTGCCCTCTTTCGACGCCGCAGATCAAATCAACCTTCCACACTCCCCCACAATGGAGAAGCGCGACGCCGAACCATCTCTTCGCGATTGGTCCGAGGACGAATTCGAAGGTAATTGCGTACTCATTTTGCTTGTTTCCGAGAAGTACCAATCCATCGTTTGCTGTTTTTGATCCACTCCTCTTCTCTTTTGAATTCATAGATGATGTTGCTGAGGAGAATGATGGTGAGGATGAAGATGAGAACAGGGGCGATACGGCCCTTGTCGTCAAACCTCTGTCCGTTGCCTCTCCTGACACCCGCAAGCGTACCGGCAGTGGCGCCCAAGAGCCTCCAGCAAAAAAAGAGGAAGCCAGCCGAGAAGAAAGCGACCAAGGTAATCGCGAAGAGACCAAGGCGGAAGCTCGCCTCCACCAGCGCGTAAGTTTCTTCTCTGTTATCTTTCTTCTCGTACTGTGCTATTTTCCCCAATCCTCTTCTAATTTCTGAATTCCTTTTTCTCTGCAGACCTCCCATGGACGCGAATGCTGCTCTCGCGCCTGATCAGGCTAAGAAGCCAGCAGCACCGCTTATTAACCTCGATGACGACGAGGATGAGGCCGCCAATGCCCAGAGCACTGATGCTCAAGGGGCGGATTCGGAGCAGCAGTCCCGTGCGGAATCAGCAGCACAGGACACTGCTGCACAACAGGAAAGGCCCCCGTCTCCTCCGGCCAATACTGCCGAGGAGGCTCAAGACGAAGAGATGCAGGACAACACCGCCCTCGAGCGGCCAGAAACTGAGCAAGAGCAGCCAAGCACAGGAGCTGCTGACCAAGTGAACCCCGCTGCCGAGCAGCGGGTAGAAGACGCCACCGCCACGGATGCCACTATGGCGGATGCCTATCCACTGAGTGACGCGCAGGCAGGCGCCACACCGAGTAGCGCCCAGCCGACTGGCGCACCGGATAGCGCGCCCCTGGCGCCGCCAACTGACCAAGCCAAGCAACAGGCCCTGGATGCTTTGAGGCAGGAGGTCGAGAAAAGGGCGGCCGAGAAGGAAGCTGCCGAGAAGGCAGAGGCTGGGAAGAAAACAGCCGAGGCGGAGGCCACCGAGAAGGCGAAGGCCAAGGTTGACGGAGAGAAGGCCATGGAGTCCGAGAAGCAGCGAGCCGAGAAAGAGAAAACGAAGAAACGAGCTAGAGATCAGATGCCAGCGCCAACCTCGACTGGACAGTTGGTTATTCGCGCGTCCGGCCCGGTCGCTACTGCTACCTCCGCCGCTCTTGCTGCTGCTGGTCAGCCTTGCTTCCCGGACTACATGGTGCAGGTTAGCCAGCAAAACCAGATCGGCTTCTCTCCCCAGGATAAACAACTTGCCCTTCAGAAGGGAAGGAAGGCCGTAGCTGTGAACTCCCCTCCCCCGGCTCCAAACCAGAACAAGCTCGTCACTATTGCTTCTCGGGGAGTCCAGGATCCAGCGATAACATCACGGAGCCTTGAGCAAGTACTCGACACCATTGGCTTCATCGACGCCAAGTGGGACAGCAAGGTTCTCGGCACGGACAACTGGCACGGCCTTGGGTTGGGCGCAATCGACCACATGCGCGTTGAGTGGAACAAGGTGGATTTGGGTTACAAACCCATGACTGTCTCCACCGAGACTGCCACTCTCGCCGCCAAGATGTTCCTGCACCGCAAGAACGCCGAGGACATCGAGCAAGCTTATGCAGTAAGTCTTACTTGTTCTTCCCGAGTTGAATTTTTTCTTTTCTCCTACTCGTCTTCGTTTTCCTTTACTATCACCCAGTCCCCGAGATTCTGGCCGAGTAGACGGATACTCTCCGAGTAGCCTCCTACTCGGGTTGAATCTCCCCTTCTTTGCCTAACTTGTTCTCTTCCCGCTTCTCAGGATAGCGTTCTGAAGCGTACCAATCTGTATCGCGTGCTCCTCTGGAACCATGCTATCGCCAGGAGGCGAATTGTTGCACTTGAAAAGGAGAAGACAACTGCGGAGGCCGCGAGCAAGAATGCCAATGATAGCACTCAGCAGCTGGCTGAAGTAAAAGGTATGCTTTTAGCTGCGCGGTTACTGCGTTTTATGTTTACGCCCGCTTCTGCTTTCTTTTTGCGCTAACCATTCCTACTCAGCAGATAATCTGAAGGCTTTAGCTGAGGAGCACGAGAAATGCCGTGCGTTTGTGGAGAACACCGAGGCCACCATCAAGAAGTTAGAAGGTGAGTTGCGGTCTACCCGACTTGATTATGTTTCTGTTTCTTCTCTGCTTCTCTGCTAACCTTGTTTGTCTCTCCGCAGAAGATCATAAGTTGTTTGTTGAAGAACATCAAGACTGCGTCAAACCGGAAGAGGTGCAGAAGCAGCTGTCCGACCAGGCTGTCGAGTTGGTGAAGAACCACACCACAGAGGTGGCGGAACTGCAAACCCAGCTGCGGAAGGCACTCCAGGATGCTATCACTCTTGGCGCCGAGAGGGACAGAGCAATCGCCGAAAAAGCCAAAGCCGAAACAACCTTCAACGCCAAAATCGAGACCCTCAAGCAGGAGTGCGAGGTACTGACAAAGGCCAATGCTGGGCTTTTCGCGCAGATGGATACTCTGCGCCAGATCCAGGATAAGCACATATCCAATGAAGAATCCTGGAAGACCCAGCTGCAGGCGCTGCGCATCGAGCTTAAGAGTACGCTTTCTCTTCCCTGCATCTTTCTCTTCTCGGTCGAATTTCTTCTCGGTCGAATTTCTTCTCGGTTCTTCCTCTACCCGGTTCTTTTCTTCTCTGATTCTAAATTTCTTACTTGTTTTCCCAGAGATCTTTCCTGCCATTATTTCTTCCTGTGTGCCCGCTCTGGCCAAGGCCCAAGCAGCACGTGCTGCGAATGGCGAGCCAGAGGACACCAGGGCCGAAATTGAAGATAGCATGCTGGTGATGCGAGGCCAGCTCGAACGCCTAGCCGGCGTTGGCACTGACCTCGTGCGCGTGGGCTTTGAGCTTCACAAGCTCTTCTGGCCTGAGGATCCAGAGCCAACAACCATTCGGGGCCTCGCACTCAAGCTGCAGAATGTGAAGGCCGAGTTGAAGAAGTGGCGTGCCTCGGGAGCTCGGGCAGGCGCGGACTTGATGCTACTCTGCGTTGCTTCCTGGTACGAGAATCTCGACATGGGAATCATCCGCGGGAAGCGCGATAACTCCCGGTGGGAGACGGATCCCAGCTGCGTGGCCTCACGCAAGCTGATCGCGTATGAAGTCGCGGAGTGCGCTGAGACGGAGGTCTTCATCGACGCCCCCCCCGAGCCCGACACCGAAGTGGAGGAGGGCGAGGAAACGGATGAAGATACCGAGTCCGACTTGGACGGCTTCTTCGATTCGTCGAGAGGCAAGGGGAAGGCCACGGTCGTCGCGAGTAGCGACGAAGAGACCGAGGTGATCGACACCGCCGCCCTCGAGTTCGGCACCTCATCAGGAGCCGCACTCGACGACACGGTGCGCCCCCAAGGCCAAGCTTCAGCTCCGGCGACCACCACCGTCCCTCCGGAGTCGGGTGCGGCAAACACGAGCGCCGAGGAGGAAGCCGAGAAGGCAGCTGCCGCTAACTCGGAAGCAGAAGCAACCAAGATCACCACAGAAGATGCGGCAGCCTAGGCCAGCGCCGACAACGATGCCTCCTCCACCTAATTTCACCTGCACACTTTTTGCTTGAACACTTATCAGATCCCCGGGATGCCGGGAGCATATGTACCAGACTTATTTATGCTTTTCTCTTGCTACTCAATTTTATTTCCACTTGTTATCTTTGATTTAGTCATTTTGGGCAGCCCTGGCTCAATGCCGGGTTGCGTTTCCATGCGAGTCCCCGAGTTGCGTTTCTTATTCACCCTCTCCTTTCATCTCAGCTCTACCCGCAACTTATTGCTTTTTTGGTATTCGAGTCACAAGAGTCCAAGAGTAGGGCTGCAAATACTTAGCCGCTTAGAAACCATCATAATAACGCAGCCCACCACTTAGCCGAAAAGACAATACAGAGAACAGAAATAACAAACACTCTACTCGGTTCCTGCACTTTTTCTTCCTTAGCGATTTTCTTGTGCTCATTGACCTTTTGCTTGTTCTCTTGCTTGCCATGAAGCCGGGTTTCGGACAGCAGCAGAGTCGAAGAGTTGGCATATAGGTTTAGACACAGTACTCAATACGCGTATGAGTTCTGAAGTGAAGCAACCGAGTAGACGAATAGCAAAACCGAATAAAAACACTTAGAGCAATTTTGGACGAGGGCAGTCCCCGAGAACAATTTCAGATTGCAGAGTAGAATTTCAACTCGGATAAGAGGGTACATACACATCTTTGCTTACGAATGAAAACGACGGAGTAGAGCTACATTCCAAGGGCGCTTGGTTTCCTCTCCAGATTTGTCTGCCCTGTTCGCCTGTGGTGGACGCACATCTACAAGATAATAAGCATCGTTGTGCAGCGCTTTGCTCACAATGAAAGGCCCTTCCCATGGAGGAGACAATTTGTGCATCCCGGCGGTGCGCTGCACAAGCCTAAGGACCATGTCTCCTTCTCGGAAAACCCTTGGGTTCACCTTTCGGCTATGATAACGCCGCAGGTTTTGCTGGTAGATAGCCGAACGTGACAGAGTCAGCTCTCTTGCTTCTTCAAGCAGGTCAACGTCGTTTTCTCGAGCTTCTCTCGCCTCCACCTCAGTGTAGAGGGCTACTCGGGGGGATTCATGCTCTAGGTCTATTGGCAACACGGCCTCAGCCCCGTATACCAAGAAGAATGGCGTGTAGCCGGTTGACCGGTTAGGGGTAGTCCTTAGACTCCACAACACCGCTGGCAACTCGTCTAACCAACACCCAGGTGTTTTCAACAGTGGCTCCATCAGCCTTGGCTTTATGCCTGCCAGTACCATGCCATTAGCTCTTTCAACTTGCCCATTGGAAGCAGGATGCGCGACTGACGCAACGTCTAGTCGGATATGCTTATCCCTGCAGAATCGCACCATTGCTCCCTCAGCAAAGTTTGTGCCGTTGTCGGTGATGATACTGTGCGGATAGCCATATCTCAGGATGATATCCTTCACGAATTTCACAGCTGTGGCCCCGTCACACTTCCGAATAGGTTTCACTTCAATCCACTTGGTGAACTTGTCCACCATAACCAGGATGTGAGTCATGTTGCCTCTAGCTGGCTGGAAAGGCCCAACCATATCCAAACACCAAACAGCAAATGGCCAGGTGATAGGAATTGTTTTCAACTCGGAAGCGGGCATGTGAATCTTACTTGCGAACATCTGGCAACCAGTGCATTTCCTCACGATATCCTCAGCTTGCTGCAGTGCTGTGAGCCAATAGAATCCATGCCGAAAGGCCTTCTGGACCAGCGCCCGAGAAGAGGCGTGATACCCGCATTCTCCTTGGTGTATCTCTATCAAGATTTCTTCTCCTTCTGCTGGATCCACACAGCGTTGCAGCACGCCAGTGGCACTTCTCTTGTGCAGCACATCTCGGACAATGGTGTAGCCTTTGGATCTTCTCTGAATCTGCCTTGCAGTCACCTCATCTTCAGGTAGAGTGCCGTCCCTTAGGAAGGATAATATGGGCATAGCCCAAATCGGTGTCTCCCGTGTGGGAAACACTGGTTCGTCCAGTTCCATTGGGACAGGCTCTTGGGGTGGCTCAGGAGGAGTAGGAGCGCTTCTCTGTAATCCAGACCGATTGGCGAGAACTTCTTCAATGAATGCGACAGCCTCCGGGTTGAGGGCGGCAGTCCCCGAGTAAGGAGTGGCAGTCCCCGGGTAAGGAGTGGCAGTCCCCGAGTATGGAGTGGCAGTCCCCGGGTAAGGAGTGGCAGTCCCCGAGTAGGGAGCGGCAGTCCCCGGGTAGGGAACGGCAGTCCCCGAGTAGGGAGCGGCAGTCCCCGAGTAAGGAGCGGCAGTCCCCGAGTAGGGCACGGTAGTCCCCGAGTAGGGAACGGCAGTCCCCGAGTAGGGCACGACAGTCCCCGAGTAAAGGACGGCAGTCCCCGGGTAAGGAGCGGCAGTCCCCGAGTAGGGCACGGCAGTCCCCGAGTAGGGAACGGCAGTCCCCGAGTAAGGAGTGGCAGTCCCCGAGTAGGGCACGGCAGTCCCCGAGTAGGGAACGGCAGTCCCCGAGTAGGGCACGGCAGTCCCCGAGTAAAGGACGGCAGTCCCCGGGTTTCCTGCAGCACTCTCCCAGTCAATTTCCATTGGGTCAGATTCCTCGCTTGGCAGAGAAGGAACAAATATCGACTCCGAGTTGGGAGAAGGCTTGATGGATGGCTTCCTCAAATGTTCCAAGGCAATTCCTACCGGGATGGATTGCCGAGAAGATCCCAACTTGGATAACTCATCTGCCGCTTCGTTCTCTGCTCGGTGAATGTGCTGGAACTCACAACCTTCGAAAAACCCAGTCATAGACTGTACCAGGAAGCGATATGATGCCATGTTGGCATCCAAAGCATCCCAAGTACCCGAGACTTGCTGCACCACCAGATCTGAATCTCCACAGCATATGATGCGCTGCACTCCAACTTCCTTGGCTACTCGCAAGCCATGTACCACTGCCTCATACTCTGCAACATTGTTGGACGCCTTGAAATGAATCTGCAGCACGTACTTGAGTTGATCTCGCTTGGGGGACGTAAGCACAACGCAAGCACCAAGGCCTTCCTTCACTTTTGAGCCATCAAAGTGCATCCTCCAATAATTGGAGACTGGAGCAGGAGGTTCATACTGCACCTCGGCCCAGTCCACCAGAAATTCCGCCAGGATTTGAGACTTGATGGCTTCTCTTCTCGCGTACGCGAGAGCATACGCAGCTAGCTCAATCGCCCACTTGGCCACTCTGCCACTCGCCTCTTTGTTGCCCATGATGTCCGAGATGGGAGCAGAGCTCACGACAGTGATGGGGTGCTCTTGGAAATAGTGTTTCAGCTTCCTGGCGCCCAGGTACACGCCGTAAGTCATCTTCTGGTAATGCGGATAGTTCTGCTTGGAACTGGACAGCACTTCACTGAGATAATACACTGGGCGCTGCACACTCTTGCCCTCTTCTTCTCGCTCCACCACAATCACCACGCTGACTACTCGGTTAGTCGCTGCAATGTACAGCAGCATCGGCTCCTTGGGTAGCGGACTAGCCAGGATAGGAGCACTAGCCAGCATCGCTTTCAGCTCATTGAATGCCACATCCGCTTGGGGAGTCCAGACAAACTTGTCACTTTTCTTCATCAGTTGGTACAGAGGCAGTGCCTTCTCGCCCATTCGACCCAGGAAACGGCTCAGAGATGCCAAACAACCTGTGAACTTCTGCACATCTTTCAGCGATCTCGGTAAAGACATGCTCTCAATAGCTTTTATCTTTGAAGGGTTGGCTTCAATGCCCCGACTAGAAACCAGAAATCCGAGTAGCTTTCCAGCCGGTACACCAAAGGTGCACTTACTCGGATTCAGTTTCATTTTGTACTTGCGTAGGTTAGCAAAGGTTTCCTCCAGGTCGGCAAGCAGAGTATGTGTTTTATTCGTTTTGATGACAATGTCATCTACGTACACCTGCACATTCTTGCCGAGCTGGTCGTGCAAGCATTTCTGCATGCATCTCTGATAGGCTGCACCCGCGTTCCTCAAGCCAAAACACATGACACGATAGCAATAAGCCCCGTACGGGGTAATGAAAGCAGTCTTTATTTGATCAGCAGGATTGAGTGCAATCTGGTGAAAACCAGAGTAGGCATCTATGAAAGACAGCAGTTCACAACCAGCAGTGGAATCGATCACCTGATCGATGCGAGGCAGCGGGAAAGGATCCTTGGGGCATGCCTTGTTCAAGTCGGTGTAGTCCACGCACATGCGCCATGCAGTGGCAGCCTTGGGATCCTCCTTCTTCTTCTCGACCATGACCGGGTTGGCTAGCCAATCCGGATGCAGCACCTCCATGATGAAATTGCTTATCAGTAACTTGGTGATCTGGTCACCAATGGCCTTCCTCCTCTCATCTCCGAAGCGGCGCATAGCCTGCTTCACTGGTTTGGCGTCAGGACGCACATGTAAAGAGTGCTCAACCAACTCCCTCGGGACTCCTGGTAAATCTTTATTGGACCAGGCGAAAACATCCCGATTCTCACGGAGGAAGTGGATGAGCTCGCTTTCCTATTTCTCCGCCAACCCGGAGCCAATGATGGCTACGCGGTCGGGGAACTCGGGGTCGACCTGAACCTTCTTCGTCTCCTTGGCAGCTTGGAAAGCAGTGCCCTGCTGGGTACTCGGCACGCCTTGCGCGCTGGCTTGCGCGGAGTGGGCCATGGCCACCACCTCGTACATCTTCTTCTTCTCGGCTGCAATCACCATCGACTCCGCCAACTGGGAACCAGCAGAGGCACACTCCATGGACTTCTTGTAATCTCCAGAGATGGTAATGATGCCATTGGGACCAGGGATCTTCATCTTCAGATACGCGACATGGGTGGAGGCCATGAACTTGCTCAGAGCAGGCCTGCCGAGTAGAGCGTGATATGGGCTCTGATGGTCCACCACCTCGAACTGCAGGCGCTCTGTGCGGCAGTTCTCCCGGGTACCGAATAGCACATCGATCCATACTCGGCCAATCGGGTTGCACGAGATCCCGGGCACAATGCCATGGAAGGTGGTCTTGCTAGGCAGCATCATGTTCTCGGCCAAGCCAAGCTTCTCGAGTGTGTCCTTGTACACAATGTTGATGCTGCTGCCGTTGTCGATTAGCACCTTGCTGAACCTCACATTCTTCTCGGGACCCAGGAAGGTAGGATCGAGCACCAAGGCATAGCTACCCGGGTTGGGCATCACCTTGGGATGATCTACTCGAGACCACCTGATCTCCTTGTCGCACCAGTACATATAGTGAGGGACATCAGGAATCACTGCATTGACCTCCATGGCCCGCCTGTGCTGTGATTGCTTGTCGTCAGGCTCAGAAGTGAAGATCATGTAACTCTCGTGGTGCTCTTGGTACTGATTGGAGCCATTGCCCCCATTGTTGCCATTGTTGTTGTTGCCCTGGTAGTTGTTGTTGTTGCCTCTGTTGTTGTTGTTGTTGCGGTTGTAGTTGTTGTTGTTGCGGTATCTCTCATTGTTGAAGTACTGATTGGCTCCTAAAGCCACTTGGTTCACGTTTTCTCTTCTCGGGTACACTGGCGGCCGAGCTGCGGGTGCGCGAGCAGGCTGCACATTGGCATTGGCATTGGCTGCTGGCAGGGGAGGAGGAGGAGGCAAGCCATCACTCTTGATCGCCTCCCACCACTCGCACTGCCGAGTAGTGTGGTTAGCAGGCCTCGAGGGGTGGTGAGGGTGAAAGCTGCATGGACCATCCTTCATGTCATCAAAGACAAACTTCTTCGGCTGCTCGGAGTTCCCGCTACCCGACTGAGAGGTGCGAAATGGCTTTTTGTTGCCTTGGCCCTGGTTCTGGTTTTGCCCGTAGGCTCCAGCAGGTTTCTGCCTCTGGCTGCCTCCTGCTCCAACAGTCACTGCATTCACTTCTTCGGGATCATACCGATTATCCACTCGGCGCTTGTTGCGGAACTCGTTGCGCTTGTTGTTGCTGAAGTTTCTTCTCGGCTCAGAGGAGTCCATCAGTGGCTGAGTGGGATCTCCGAGTGCGTACTGATCCGCAATCTTGATGGTTTCCGCCAGAGTGTTCGGCATCTCCCTCTGCAATCTCTGCCACAACATGCTGCCATGCCTGCATTCCTGCGCAAACCAAGTGATGGCCTGTGCTTCATTCACACCCTCACAGGTGTTCCTCAATGTACTCCACCGAGTAAGATACTCGCGGTCTGTCTCATCTTCTCGCTGCCTGCAAGCTGACAGCTGTTGTGGCCTATTCGGCCTTTTGTATGTACTCGTGAAGTTGCTGATGAAGGCATCCGAGAAGTCCAGCCAGCAGCTAATGCTGTTCTTGGGCAAGTTGTTGAGCCAAGTGCGAGCTGGACCCTCTAGCATCTGTGGAACATAGCGCACATCCCATCTTCTGTTGCCATTCGCGATATGGACCGCAGTAACATAGTCATTGAGCCAATCTTCCGGCTTGGTGCTGCCATTGTAGCTCTTGGTGCCTCTAGCAAGCTGAAAGTTCTTCACGGACGGCTCGTTCATGATGCGCGGGCCAAAGCACTCGGGGCCAGGGGGACCCGTGCTCTCCAGCCGCGCCGACAAGCTGATCCGGTCCAACTGATGCCTTGCATCTCCAGGCGCCAGCACGCGGTCACCAACACGTTCACGAATATCATAGCCAGCCATCTCCATGGCCGAGTAGCCGTCATCATACCTGTCCACCTGCACAGCTGCGGGCTGCTCCACCGGGTTGGCGACTGGCACCACTGCGCGCGGCTGCTGCCGATGCCGAGTAGGCTGAGCTGCGGGTTGCCGAGAAGAACCAGGACGCGCAGCTTCTCGGGCACGGCTTTGAGCTTGATGGGCTTGAGAGCCTGCTCTTGCAGCATTGTGTTCCTGCCCGGGCTGCTGCGGCACAACAAGCTGTTTCGCGGCAGCAGCCGGGTCATACACCTGCATCTGCCTGTCTCTGCCCGAGCGGCCGCTGCGGCTCTTCTCGCGGCTGGGATGCGGAGACGAGGCCTGATCGTTAGATCTAGCCGCATGCGAATGCACCACCTGCGAAGCCCCAGCACCCGGGTTGGCCTTCCGGAACTCCTCATTCTGCCTAGCAGCCTCCAACACTAACTCATTGAGTCTCTCTTGCTGCCTAACACGCGCATCGCCGTCAAGGCGAGGCAACTCGGCTGCTACAGCCTCTGCAGCTCTAAGTGTCTTGGCGGGTGTGCTATATCTGGGCCTGGTGGAGGTGTTTGCGGTGGCGGACTGAGCAGGAGCCTCTATAACTGTTGCCATCTCGGCACCAAGGTTGCGCCGCGTGGCACCTACTCTGCTAGGCCTCCTAACAACCGGCGTGAAGCCGTGAGCCTTGTTGTACTCGAGCTGATCTAGACTCAACTCCAACCTCACCTTGTCCAACTCCGCCTGCTCAGCAAGCAGCTCCAGGCGTTGCCGCTCGAGCTGCTCCCTCATGGCCAGGAGCTCGATGTCGGTGGGGGTTGGCATGCCAGGCCGCGTAGCCGACGCGGGAATGGCCGCAGACGTGGAAGGCGGCATGTTGCTCTCCTTCTCGTAGGGCCGGTGAACCCTGCCACCAGCCGGTACATCCACCTCCTCGACGACGGCCGCAGCGCCAGTAGCGGCTGCGCCAGTGTTTGCCGCCAAGCCCGTCACCAGCACCTCAGCGCAGTTCGCAGAGCGGGACGCGGGCCTTCCGCGAGCAGCGATCACCGCGGGAGGATCCTCCGCGTCATGCACCAGCTCGGGATACGCGCGGTTGGCGACGGTGGCGACGTAGACGAGGTGAGAGCCGAAGGAGATCACCGAGCCGCCCTCCGGCATGGCCCTGCCGCCGAAATCGCCGGCGTTGTCGGTGACGAAGTCGAAAGAGCCGAATCTGTGGACAAGGCCACAGACCACGCGCTCCGCTGAAGAAGATCCCGTCCGAACAGAAACTCCAACCAGCGCCGCTGGTTGCCCCACGGTGGGCGCCAACTGTCGTGGTGGTGTCACGGCAGATGCCATGGGATGGCTAAAGATGTGGGGACGAAGGACGCTGGAGGTGCTCGGGGAGGGATTACGCGACGACTAGCCGCGTGAGGTACGAAGTAATCACTGCAAACAACACGATCTACCCAGGTTCAGGGCCCTCGTGAGGAGGTAAAACCCCTACTCCTGCCTTTCTTTGTGTATTTTGGTATCTCACCGAGTAGCCACAGTACAATGTTCTTGCTACCGAGTAGCCACTCTTCTCTCTAGGTGATGAACTAGGTCAAGAATTAGGTCAAGATGTGTTCGATCTGGATCGTCTATCGAATGCCTCACGCAGGAGGCGGCGGGGCACCTTATATACATGGTGCCCAGCCGGATACGTCCAAACATGGACAAATGTCGACATAGTGTGCACATCGTCCTTCTTCCGGGTTCCCGCTGACACCTTTGGTTCCTGATCTTGGCTGTATCTAGAAAGTCGTTGGGCAAAACTAGGGGACAGACTGGTATCACTGTGCCAAACACAGAGTAGGCCCCCCTTATCCTGCCACGGCCTGCTTCCATGCTGTCACTGTCAGGCAGGCCGGTCCCAGATGAACAGTAGTTCGAATACCGCCAAGTACGGACCCAGGATATGCGGGATCCTGTGTCAGAACGGCTCCTTTGACTTTCTGGCCCGAGTAGGTTCCCGCCAAATCTACTCGGGCCAACTCTTCTACTCGAATGGATGTAACTTGACTGATATCTCCTTCCGGGCATCTTGAGGAGAAACCGAGTAGCTGTCGACCGGGTAGCAAGTACCGGGTAGTCGGCTACTCGACAAAACCTCTCTTCTGTAAGACACCTTTACCACTTGCCTTTACCCTACTCGGGGGTAACCCCCCGACAAGAACTTATAGATACGTTGGAGACATATCAATACTCAACATAAAAGTAAAATAAAGGCCCTTTGCAGAGGGAAGCAGGGATCACTCATGTGCTAGAGCTTTTTATTTTGTTAAACAGAGGTATTGGAAACATTGTTTTAGAGAGGTGTATTCTTATGTCAACGAATGGTAGACAGAAAATACTGTACGTCACAAGCCAACTAGACTTCACAAGAGCGGCTCCCATAGAAGGATGCAACTGGGTAGAAGGTCATCCCTCTTTCTCTTCTGTTTACACAATTATGCTTTGACTGATAAATCAGGGGCAAAAATAGTGAAGAGAATTTGTTGTAATAAGTTTGGGGCTGAGCACCCCGCTATCGGCTCTTCTAGCAATTGGATAAGCGGATGAAGACACTAGTCTAGGGTGTGAAGTCCAATCAACAAGTGAGATAAATATTCTCTATTTACGTCCTCATGAGCTAAAACAGGGGCACACAACAGGATTTTTTTTGAAAGTTTTAAAAGTAACACATGAGCAATTTACTTTTGAGTGGCGGTGATATACCACATGTAGGTAGGTATAGTGGACACATTTGGCAAACTTTGGTTTTGGGAGTTGGATGCACGAGTAGAGATCATACTCAGTACAGGTGAAGGCTAGCAATAGAGTGGGGGCGACAATCAAGAGAGCAATAACTGTCATAATCATGCTTGCGACAAAATAACATTAATAGAGGCATAAAAGTGATACAAATACTCTGAGGAAAAATACATCGTCGAGGCTTAATTGAATTTTTGTTTTCAGTCATAGCATGCGTGAACATGTGCCAAGTCAATTCAAGTGAAATATTCAAAGGGAAACGCCACAATGTCATAACCTTTTATGAATAAAGCAATGAAGCAAACATTTATATGACATGCTATCAAAGATAAGTAAGTTGGAACTAAACATGAGAGAGCATGAACTACTAAGCATCCATTAAATAACATACACCTTACACGAACATACTAAGCATGTCCACATGGATGAGTATATGTAAAAAAATGAAAAGGAATAGAGTTCATACCAGCCTCTTACCACAACTTGAATTATCGTAAATCATCATTATTGCTCTTCACTTGTGTGGACCGGATGATATAAATTGATAACCAAACTCCAATGGAGACACGGAAGGCCGATGAACTCTCCAACAAAATTTACAAAACCAAAGAAGAACAACAAATATTTTGGGTTTTCGAATTTAAAACAAGAACGGAAGGAAAACAAGCAAACAAAGCAAAATATTTTTGGGCTTTTGAATATTAAAACGAATTAGAAACCAAAGCAAACCAGTGAAACAAACTAAAGAAACAAATAAAGAGAAACAACAGAAATATCTTTGGTCTTTTTGTGTTTTGGAAAGCAATAACAAAACAATAAAAACAAAAAGAAGCGAAAGACACGAAAACATGGATATACAAAGAACCAACAGAAACATGATATGTAGATGAGTGTGGTGTCGGCTTACCTCCTGCCAAGCTTAGGCTTTTGGCCTAAGTGGAGATCAATCCCAAGCGGGCAATGAAGTGGCGCTCCCATAGTGAGACGAGGATCCGGATACGAGCTCGAGGACGTCCCGGTGTACTGCACGGTGTGCTCCTCGGATGGCGCATTCTGCCTCATTTGATGCTTATGGAACTGAATCAAGCGGAGCTGCTCTTCTAGATCCCCCTTCGAGTGCGACCATGGAATCTTATCAACTTTGAACAAAATAGGCCGCGGCAAAGTAACCTTCCTTTCATCTCCGTCAGTAAATAAAACTCTATATACTAGATGTTCAGCAGTAGGGTTGGCAGTAATAAAATGATGAGCCTTGATGGAAACAAGATCAAGTCTATGAGGAGCTATCAATTCATCATCGGGATCAATAGAAAGTCCTAGATAAGTTACTATACGCGTAGCAATAATGCCCCCATAAATGGGTCCTTTAGCATGTAGGCGACGAGCAATGAGAGAACCAATGTTGTACTTATCGCTACAGTTAAGTGCAGCAATAAGAAAAGCAAGATAATAGTTTGAAATATTGCTAGTGTTTTCCCTACCAAGGACACTAGTAGCAAGATAGTAAGTGAAATATCTGATAGCATGAAGTTGAATATTCCTTGTCTTGCCGCGCTGAGCTATGCGGTCATCATCATTGGTAACTCCTCGATAGAGCTCCGTCAAATCAGTGGGTCTCTCCTGAATCCTCCTCGCTGTCGCAGAGGCGTTGATACCTATAATAATGCAAAAATTCTCCAAAGACATGGAAAAAGGGCTACCATAGATCTTAAATGCAACAGATGGGTCATATTCTGAGTTATGGAATTTAAAACTCTCAACAAAAGTTTTTTTTTCCAGAATAGCATATTGGGGACCTTCATCACTCATGTAGTTGGTTAATCCAACCCTATCAATCAGCATCAATAAGTCATCAAGTATACCTTCACCCCTAAAAAATATATAGCAAGGGAAACTAGATGTATTAGCAATTCCATCGTCTCCCGCATTATCGATACTTGGTGAAATGAGGTCCTCATTGTAGGATGGTCTCAATAGAGTAGATGAGCGTGAGGGCCTTGTCCTCCTAGGTGCATAACTCTTGAAAAATTCTCCAAAGTTGTAGTTGTCCATCTCTGAAATTTTTAACAATCATCACAAAAATTGGTTTCAAGCAACTATATGGTGGAAACTACTATAGAGACTTGTAGTAGAGCTAAACATGCATCAAAACTATATTATTTGAACTTAAATCAAGCATGCAAACTCACATAGGCTGTCACCTATTGTACCAAAATAATCAAGAAATACTCCACTAAACAAAATTCTACTTGGATGATCAGAGGAGTCACATACCGGAGAGAAAATGCACCAAATTTTAGCAACAAATCTGGGCTGAGCAAAGAGATCAAAAAATCCCGAGGAAGAACAGCAAGAACTCGGGTTCCCCACACCATGTGTTGGCGCCACCAGGGGAGAGAACTAGGGGAGGACCAGCGTCCCCGCACCATGTTCTGGCGCCACCAGGGGCTGGCCATGCCACCCTTTGGTGTGCCTGCATGGTGGCCCCCCTAGGGTGTCCCAAGTGTCTCTCTGCCTCATTTTTGACATAAAAATTATTATAATTTTCCTAGAATTTTTCGAGAAAATTCATTTTCGAGGTAGTTTTAGAATTTAATAGTTAATAATAAACCAGGAAAACATTAATGGAATGTTGGAAGAAAGAACCAAAACCAATTCTATAGAGGTTCTAAGACATTATAATGTGTAAATACCCAGTGAAAACAACAGTGGAAGTGTTGAAAACAAAGTTATGGGTGGTGAAAACAAACATAACATGGTGAAAATAAAATAAATCACTGTGAAAACAAAAGTATTGATGGGGAAACAAAGGTATGGATTATGAAAACATGTGTAGCATGGTGAAAACAGATATGGGTATGGTGAAAACAAAGGTGGGAAGGGTGAAAACAAAGTGAAAACATTGTTTCCTTCATTTCAAATCATTTTGTTAACATGGTTGATCAAGTCTTGTTACCAAAACAATTTTTATGAAGCAAAACTTTGTTTACCAATAAGTGATTATGTTACCTCAACTTTGATATACATAGTACCAATCATAATGATTTCATATTCTTTTGGTGGCTTTGGAATAGGACAATATAATTCTCCAATCTTGATAGTCTCAATATTTTCAATTGCATTTAGACCATATCTTCTATCGATCTTATTGGGAAAATAAATAGTGTGTTCTTTATCAATAACATTGAAAGTTCCTTTTCCTTGGTTGCAATCAATAACAGCCCCTGTAGTGTTAAGGAAAGGTCTCCCAAGAATAATAGACATATTACCATCTTCACACATTTCCTACACAACAAAGTGAGTTAATATCAAACAATTATTAGCCACTTGAACAGGAACATTCTCACATATACCAACAGGAATAGCAGTAGATTTATCAACCATTTGCAAAGATATATCAGTGTGTATCAATTTTTCCAAAGAGAGTCTCTTATAAAGAGATAAAGGCTTAACACTAACTCCTGCTCCCAAGTCACATAGAGCAGTTCTAACATAATTAATTTAAATGGAGCATGGAATACTGGGTATACCAGGATCTCCAAGCTTCTCTGGGACCTTACCATTAAAAGAGTAATTAGCAAGCGTAGTGGAAATTTCCTCATTAGGAATCTTACTTTTATTAGAGACAATATCTTTCATATATTTCGAATAAGGACGCAATTTAATAGCATCAGCCAAAGGAATTTGCAAAAACAAAGGTTTCATCCACTCATAGAATTTATTCTAATGTTCTTCTTCCTTTGATTTAAGTTTCTTATTAGGAAAAGGCATTAGTTTTTGTACCCAAGGTTTTCTTTCTTTACCATGTTTATTAGCAATGAAATTTTCCTTAGTGTACTTTGCAGTTTTAGTTTGCTTATCAGGTTCAACTTCAGGTTCTTCTTTATCAGAAGCATCACTTTTATCATTACCACTTTCAGTTTCTGCATCAGAAATAGATATACTATTAGGATCTTTAGCGGGTTCAGGAGATTCTACAACAATTTTATGTTTCTTTCTCTTTTTCTTAGAAGAGGTACTGTTGTTTTTAGGTTGTTGAGAATCTTGTCCAATTGTTTAAGGATGACCATCAGGATACAGGGGATCCTGAGTAGAAACACCACTTCTATTAATTATTTCATAAATATGTTTTTCTCTAGAAGCATTAGCTAGCAAATCTTTTTGCACTTAAGTAAGTTGATCAATTCGAGTTTGAACCATATGAAAATGTTTAACACGCATTTTAACATCATTAGAGGTTCTCTCAATGATACCATGCAAATTATCAATAACTCTAGAATGTTTGATTAGATGATTCTGCATTCTCATATTAAAATTATCTTGGTTGACAACATAATTATCAAATTCATCTAAGCATTGATCAGGTGGTTTAGAATAGGGAATATCTCTATTATCAAAATACCAGAGGGAGTGTACCTCAACTGTGGATGGGTGAGGAATTGGCTTACATAATTATTCTATAGGTGTTAAATTCTTCACATCATCAGATTTAATACCCCTCCATTTAAGAGATTTCTTGGCTTCCCTCATCACTTCATCATTTAATTCAATCATTCCCCTCTTCTTGGGTGTTGGTGTAGGTGTTGGTTTTGGTGTTGCTGTCAGCTCAGGTATAGTCCAATCATCATGATTTTTGGCTATATTAGCAAGTAATTCCCCAGCTTCTTATGGAGTCCTTTTCCCGAAAACACAACCAACACAATTATCCAGGTATGTCCTAGATTCAACAGTTAGTACATTATAAAATATATCTAAGAGATCATATTTTGGTAATGGATTTCCAGGACTATCTCTTATTAAAGAACAAAACCTTGACCAAGAATCCGGCAATTTTTTTTCTTCAATTTGTTTAAAATTAAAGATTCTTTGCATAGCAGCATGTTGAGCACTAGCACGAAAATATTTCTGAAAGAAAGCATTAGCAAAACCAATAGGACTAGTAATAGATCCATGTGTCAAATTGTTAAGCCAAGTTTTAGTTCATCTTTCAATAAGAAAGGAAAAATATTAGCAGCAAAATAAGTGTGTTTCTTTATATCGTCAGAAAATAATATACTCAAAGATGAGAGGTCATTCATATGTTCCATAGCACTTTCATTTTCAGTACCACAAAAAGGTGCTTTCTCAAAAATAGATATGTAAGATAAATCTAGGGAGAAATCATAATACTTATCCTTAATGTATATAGGAGATGTTGCAAATCTAGCATCAGAAGGAGATTTATATTTAACAACATGTCTTGCAAGAATACTCTTAAGAGCACTTGTACTAGTAGTAGCTTGAACTTCTTCAATAAAGTCATCATTTAGTTCAATATAGGTTTCATGAATGTCATCACTAGCCTCACGTGAATTAACAGGTGTACTAGCATTTTCAACAGGAATTTCAGCATTTTCAATTTATTTCGATTTAGCAATTGTAGCATATAGGAAAGGACCTTGTGAACCAGTATCGGAAGCATTTTCAGACTTGGTAGAAGTAACAGTGTGTGTAGTATGTGGTGGTGTAAGAAGCTTACTCATAACAGATGGTGAATCAAGAGCAATGGTGCTCGTGATACACACATTTGTTGGGAGACCCCAAGATTAGGGTGTGATGAGCACAGCGGTAGGTATTTACCCTTAGTTAGGAACCAAGGTTATCAATCCAGTAGGAGAAAGAGGACCTTCAGAAGGTTGATGCCACCGACGGTGGTGCTGGCGCTTCACCGGTGTCAGCAACAACGTGGAACCTGCAAACAACACAACCAAAATACTTTGCACCAACGGTACAGTGAGGTTGTCGATCTCACCGGTCTTGCTGAAAACAAAGACTAGACGTATAGTGTGGAAAACATTGTATGCTTGCAGTAAGTAAAGAAAGCAGGAAATAGTTGTGGTTTGTTTTAACAGTGTGGAAAATGGACCAGGCTTCATAGTTTCACTAGTGGTGTCTCTCCATAAAATATAGCATGCTGGGTGAACAAATTATAGCTGGGCAATTGACAAATAGATGTTGCACCGTAGTGCACAATATGACATGAAGATTACTATGGCATTTAGTGCGGGCATTACAACAATATACATAGACCGACATCCATCTGCATCTATGAGTAATAATCCACCCTCAGGTTATCATCCGAACCCCCTTAGGTATTAAGTTGCAAGCAACAGATAATTGCATTAAACAAAGTGTGTAATGTAAGCAATGATTATGCACGCGGGCACTCTCACCGCTGTTTTCTCCCTAATGGCAACATCACATCCTCCCCCGTCACGTTTCTGTCACTCGAGCAAGGCGAAAAGGAGGCATGAACCCACTATCGAGCATAAATACTCCCTCTTGGAGTCACTAGCAACTACTTGGCTAGAGTAACCACTAGCAACAAAAAGCATGCAAGATCACAAATAGCATATGCAAATAAAGACTATAATCAACTTGGCATAAGTTCAATATTCATCGGATCCGAGCAAAAAAATCATATAGATTTACATAAGATCAATCTCGATCATGATAGGCAGCTCACAAGATCTAAACATGGAGGCATATGAGGAGAAGACAACCATCTAGCTACAGCTACGAACCCGTACTCCAAGGATGAACTACTCACGCATCACTCTGAAGGCATGCATGGTGATGTAGAAGCCTCCGGTGATGATCTCCTCTCCGTCAGGGTGCCGAAAACAGCTTCAGAACCCCATGATCTAGGGTTGACGGTGACGGCGGCTGCGGAACTTTTCGGGGATTTTTGATCAGGTGTTTAGGGTTTTCCATCCGGGGGGCTTAAATAGGCGAAAGGGCAAAGGAGGTGGAGCTCCAGGGGCCCCACACCTACAGGTGGCGCGGCCAGGGGCGCCACCCTATGGTGTGGCCCCCCTGTTGCCCGTCTTCGACTCCTCTTCCATGTTCTGGATGCTTCTGGGGAAAATAGGAACTTCGGGCTTTGTGGGGTCCAATTCTGAGAATGTTTGCAGAACAACTTTTCTGAAACCAAAAACATCAGAAAACAGGGAACTGAGACTTGGCATCTTGTTAATAGGTTAGTCCCAGAAAACGTATAAAAATGCTATAAATAAGGGAGAAAACAAGTAGCAATTGGAAAAATATGATCATGGAGCATCAGAAATTATAGATACGTTGGAGACGTATCAAGCATCCCCAAGCTTAGTTCCTACTCGATCTCGAGTAGGTAAACGATAAAACACAATAATTTCTGAGGTGACATCCTACTAACATAAACTTGATCAACCTAATGTAAAAGCATATGCACACTAAGATCATAAAACTTTAAACACATGCATGATAAATAAAACTTTAATAATGAAGCATATCAATTACTTTGCATCACGAAGAGTAACTCAAATAAAGGATCATGAATAATAATGCAAAGAAAGGTAAACGTTTGTTTCAGGTATAGAGAAAGCATGGCAAAGTGATATTTTGATATTCCTTAAGAGTGGGGCAAAACATAAATGCCAGGACACCTTCAAAGTTCATGAGGAAGAATAGAACAAATAATTTAAGAACAAATAATATCACATCATGAAGTAATTATTGATGCTTATGGGACAAATGCACATAGAACTCAGAATGGCAAAAATGCTTTCTTAACTGTGCATAAAGTTAGAAGATGGAGACTCAACATAAAAGTAAAAGAAGGACCCTTCGTAGAGGGAAGCAGGGATCACTCATGTGCTAGAGATTTTATTTTATTAAACAGAGGTATTAAAAGTTTGACACCGAGTGTCTATATTTTGGGAGATGTATGCTAATGTCAACAAATGGTAAACAGAAAATACAGTACGTCACAAGTCAACTGCATTCACAAGAGCGGCTCCCATGGTGAAGGATGGAACTGGTGTAGAAGGTCATCCCTCTTTCTCTTTTGTTTATACAATTATGTTGTGACTCATAAATCAGGGGCAAAAACAGTGAAGAGAATTTGTTTGCATTAATTTGGGGCTGGGCACCCCGCCGCCAGCTCTTCTATCATTTGGATAAGCGGATGAATCCACTAGTCCAGGGTGTGAAATCCAATCAACAAGTGAGATAAAGATTCTCTATTTACGTCCTCATGACCAAAAACAGGAACATAAAGAAGGAGTAATTTTGAAGGTTTTAAAGGTAACACATGAGCAATTTACTTTGGAATGGCAGTTAAATACAACATGTAGGTAGGTATGGTGGACACAATGGGAAAAACTTTGGTTTAAAGGAGTTTGGATGCACGAGTAGAGCTCATACTCAGTACAGGTGGAGGCTAGCAAAAGTCTGGGAGCGATAAATAAAGAGAGCATAAGAGCCATAATCATGCATAGCGACATAAGCATTATTAATTAAAACATAAGCAGTATCACAAGTTCAAAAACTAAGTGGTCATAGAGCCTATTCGTGACTGGTTTGTAGTCAGAAACATGGTGTGAGCACGCGCCAAGTCAACCAAAGAAAACATTCGAAATAGAATACCATATATTGATGCTTTACTATGACAAGAACAACTCATGAATATTTCAATATATATTAAACACTCTCAGCTATTTGAGGCTAATCATGCTAATCAATAACCACAAGGCTTTAAAACTAAAAAAACATTTAGCATGGCATGAAAAAGTCCTAGCAACAGTCTATACAAGCCTCTACTAGTATTGTTATAAATTCTACTCCAAGCAACACTTTTCTTTCTCCCAACAAGCAGCATACAAAACATGCTTTAACAAAAATACTCTTTATTATACAATAAGAAAACATGACAATACTGACATAACACTACTAAAACTAACAACTATAATAAGAGATGCATGCAAAACATGAGCTAAATATGTAGCAGCTAGACAGAGATTAAGAGTACAGTGTATTCCCATGAAAAAACGGAGCGTGTCACTCTCCAATAAAAGAATGCTGGGGTCCAACCAATCTTATTGAAAAAGTAAAAACAAACTGAAACAAAAAGCAAACTGAAAAGAAAAAATAAAATACGCTCCAAGCAAAGCACATAGGATGCAACCGAATAAAAATATAGTTTCACTAGAAGTGACTAATAATTTGTTGATGAAGAAGGGGATGCCTTGGGCATCCTTTAACACCTGGGGTGTTCCCCCTTAGTAGAATTGGTTGTTTTTCTTTTTTGCATTGCATCACATGCATCATATGCATTGCACCATGTTCTCACCACAACTGAAAAATTCAAAAAACAATTAAAACTTTCACACATGTCTAAAATTCCAATTGAAAGTTGCAAAGCAAACCACTCAATTGTTTTTCAAAAAGTTTGAAGTTGAATCTATTTAACTTGCCTGCTAAATAAAAATTTCCCTTTTGTTAAAATCCCTAATGGCAAATTAAATTTCAAATCATTTCCTTCTTAATGGGCATGTTTCCAATTGTGGGTTAAAAATTAAATTCTTGCAAACAATTAAAATTCAATAAATGTTTTCATAATTGTTTGAGTTAGTGGAATAAAATTGTTTAAAATTCAATCTTTATGAAATACTATGGAAATTCAAATAACAACTTAAAAACTCAAATACATATTTCAAATCCTTGGACTTAATGTTCACAATTGCCTTGATTTGCTGTTTGCAACTTAACAAAACATTTCATATAAAATAAAAATCCCAACCCTATTTCTATCTCTCTCTCTCTTTCATCCTTTACAAAAAAAAAGAGATAAGGAAAAAATAAAAAAGAGAGGGTGAGCTGTGCGGAGGCAACAACCCACAGCCCAACCGCACTCTCCCAGCCCATCACCACCCAAGCCTGCCTTCCTTTGGCCCGATACCCCTTCGAGAGGGCATCTTCTTCCTCGCTGTCGTCAGCGACAGTACGAACTCGCTCCCCACCGTGAGATCTTCCCCCCCACTCCGATGCCTCGCCGTACTAGCTCGATTGCCCTCCTTAAAACCTACACCCCCTCCTACTGCTTGCCCTAGCCCTAGCCCCTCCATCTCGAGCCATCGCCGCCTCCATCCTTTCTTCCCCTTCTGCCTCTCCGTTTCACCTGCACCAGAGAGATACAGAGAGCCGTGAGCTCGCCGTCGACCCACCATCACCAACCTCTCCGGGCCTCCTCGAGCTCCACCCTCCACGGGAATGGAATCGCGGTGACTGCCTCAGCAGCCTCGCCTCCTCGCCGGGTGCTGGGAGTCATCGTGGAGGCCGCGCCGTCGCCATAAGCCCCGCACCGTCGCCTTCCTCGCCATCTGACAGCGCCTCCTCGACACGAACCTGGTGAGCACCCTTCCCCCTCCTGTCCTTCCCTCTCGAGCACACCGCAGCAGCACACTGCACCACGGCGCGAATCGAGCCGCAGTTTCGCGCCTCCCTTGTCTGCACGTCGCTGGTTTCATGTCCCTCTCCGATCGCATGCCTGTAGTTCGCAGAAACGCTTCGTCCGTCAGTTTCGTCAGAAGAAACACCCGGATTCTACACTTCACCTTATTTCCTAGGTGTATCCTTACAAAAGCATGCAGTCACCCCAGTGGCTACGGCCTAGATCCGTGCGGTGGGAGGTCCCGAGTTTGAATCCGCTCGGAGGCATAAAACCTCCCATTTTTTTGCCTCTCTTCCGCGCCCGCGGCTGGCCCCACCGGTCAGCGACCCTGGTGGCCAGCGTGGTCTCACCGCGCCTCGTCAGCGCCCGCGTGGCGCTAGGGCCCGCTGGCCATCCACTGCGGTTAGGGCGCATGTTGGTACAACTCGCCCAGATCCAGATCTGGATCTGGGATCTTGCGTCCAGGCCCCTGGCCTTTCCGTTTTTACACCGGAGCCCCTCTCTGCTGTTTCTTCCTCACAACCACATCCATGTCTTTTGCAAATAAACCCTAAAACTTCAAATGCTCATAACTTTCAAACCACAAATCCAAATGACACAAATTTTATATGTATCCCAATCAAAATTTCATGAACTTTTCAAATATGTATTTTGTTTCCTGTTTTGAACATTCCAAATATTTTCAAACTCCAAATTCAAATAACCCTTATGAATTTGACTAATTCCATAACAAATTTAAATATCTTTCAAATGGCCCATATAAAATATGTTTTCCAACCAAAATTTAATGCTATTTCCAAATATAACATTTGTATTCTGTTTTGAATAATTCAAATGCATTCAAATTTCAAATTTAAACAAGTCATTTAAAATTTGAGTAATTTCATAAATAATTCATACTTAATTAAAATAACACAAATGAAATATGTTTTCCATGCTATTTTAAACCACCTTTTCAAATATAAATTTTGTTTCATGTTTTGGATAATTAAAAACTGCTTAAATAATTTTAAACCTTGTTTAAATCATTTAAATTTGCTAAATTCTTAACTTGCTCAAATTAAATTATTTTTGAACTTATAAAATATGTTTTCAAACCAGAAAAACATAACCTTTTCAAATATGAATTTGAATTTATGTTTTGAACAAATAAAATTCAAATAATATTCACACTTGAATTAAATTCAATTACATCCTGTTTAAACTTGTTTAATTCATAATTAAATCATTGTAATTCCTTTTTCAATAATTGAAACATGTAATCCACCTAAAATTTTGTGATCTTCTCAAATATGAACTTTGTTACCTGTTTTGAACAATTTAACTTGATGAAAATAACAAATTCTTGTGTGACACCTTTAAGTAACCAAAATTCCAAAACTTAATAAGTGAATGGGTAAACCTTATTTCCAATTGGTTCTATTGTTGTTATTTTTCTGTTTTCATCATCCATGCATCATGCTAATCCACTTTCACCTATTGGTTAGCTGTAAAACAATTGTTTCAACCATAATTTATGGGCTTTTCATATGCAACTCAAATTGCATATGGGTCCATTTAAACATGTTACCATGTCAACTAGTTCATCTTGATGCATCTTTAAACTTGTCATGCATCCATATCTTGATCATGCTGGATCTTTTGCCGTAGTAGTAATTGTTGCATCCGGTGTTTGTTCGAGGTTCGTTGCTGCTTCGCGGATAGGACGTTGAGATGATGTGAGCAACGACAAGTTCTTCGGATGTACCTCTACTTGCTGGATCTCAGGCAAGTATACTCACTTGCTGCCAAATGGCTGCCTTTCATCACTTGTTACCGATTCTTTCCGTTGTTCTTATTCTAGCCTGTTGATTCGATGCTTGTGTCTCGATCCTATCATATGTGACCTTGCAGCCATGATATAGCTTTCCTTCCACTTCCTATTAACTGTTGCTTGTTTACCTTGTTGGCCCTCGTGTCGTAGTTGCTTGCTTAGTGTTGTTTGCGCTCAAGTCTTGTTGTCCGTCTTATCACCTATTTAGTTTGATAGTTGGGTTTCAATTCAATCAACAACATGTTAATGTTTTGGGTAACAATAATTTGTTGATAAGGCACCGGCAGGAAGCCCGGCGTGGTTTTGAAGTCTGCTAGTGTCGACCCTAATTAGTAAAAGGGTCTTGTCTACTGATCCATGATGAGCGCACTAACCGCATGTGGGAAGCGAGTATGGGCGCCCCCCTCAATTTGATTCGATTCGCATCTCGTCCAAATCGCCTCATTTAGTTCGGGTTTTCCATTTGCCCCATGCATGATCTTGCGAACCAAGGCCAGGGTGGAACTTTTGTAGTCGGCATTTAGGGAGACACGTTCTTAGAGTGCTATGAGGGTCCCCTTTTCTTCGTGGGGCTTGATTAGCCGTGCGCTCACTGCACGGGTTCTTTGGGCTTGATGCGAAGAAGAGTTGAGTTGTGTTGAGTGCCCCGCTTGGTGGAAGGGCCCTTCCATCTGGCGGGTTATTCTTACGTGTACGGCTAAATTGGTGCATCCCTGCAGGGTAAATCTTCTCGAGAAGCCGTGTTTTCCGCGGTTATGGTTGACTTGGTGAAAGTACTGGCTAACAAGTACTCAGAACAACTTACACCTAACTAATGATACTTGACTAGTAATAGTCTTATTGACCTAATAACTTGATCCATCCTTAATCCAACAGTGTGAGTTATCCTTGGGTTGCTTCCTTAGTAGGGGGTAACATTGGATGGGTTTGTTTGGTGAGTTGTTGTATTTGGTTACGATACGCTATCTTATCCCCCTCTTTTAGCCGGATGTTGTAGTGAGTCTCTGTAGTTGGTTAGTGCAGCCCGCTGCCGATTATTTGCAATAATCCCTTCCTTTTCCGTTGATCCCAAAGTATTTGTATCTTGTGATGACTGGCTACGCCGGTATCTTGTGAGTATGGTTTATCCACTTGCCAGTACTTAACCGTACTGACCCACGAATCTCTTTCGTGGCTGCATATTCAACATTGCAGTCAACAGGTTTGAAGTCTGACGACGTTAGCTTGGAAATACCTCCGGCTTGGCCTGGGCAGGGATTGGACGCTCTCGGTTATCTTCAGGACTCTTAGTCCAATTTGCATCTTGTCCGTAGCCGGACGCTATGTTGTTTCTTCCGCTGTTATTTGGATCTTTGTATTGTATCAGTTGTATCCTTGACTCGTTTGAGTCTTCTTGTATATATCTTTTCGGTTGTTGTTGCGGAATATTCGTGAACTGTTGTAATGTTATCACAAGTGGCAACCTGGAATCGGTTATTATGTGGATTTTGGCGGGAATGCTGAAATCTGCATAGTGCCCGATCTCGGGGCGTCACACATCCCCAAGCTTAGACGCTTGAGTCTTCTTGGAATTTTCTTGGATGTACCACCGGGGCATCCCCAATCTTAGGTTTTTCACTCTTCTTGATAACATCATATCATCATCTTCTCTTGACCCTTGAAAACTTACTTCACATCAAAATTCTCACAATCTTCATTAGCAACATTAGTGCAATTGAGATAATAAATTCACATGGTTCAGTTTCAAAATAAGTCTAACACTCAAAAACACATTAGCTACTTTCACAACTTCTTTCAAAACTCTTTTTCTCAAAAGAACACCAAAAGAAAGAGATTAAGATGCAAATGCGATAAACGACAGAAATCTGTCAAAACAGAACAACAGGTAAAGTCGATTTTTTCAAAAATCTTATGTTGCTCAAATAAAAAAATGGTCTTCTAAGAAAAGTTGCGTATATAATTCATAATTAATCACTAAAAAGTTCAGGTCATTTTGAATTTTCTGTGATTTTTAACGGAATTAACAGTGGACAACAAAAATCTGTTTCCTGCGCAGAAATCCGAAATATAGGCTCAACTTTCCACTAGAGGCTTTACTTGGCTCAACAAAAACTCAAAAGAAAAGATACAAATGTGTTGCTAAGGAAATATAAAACACTCAGGTGCAAAGCACACAAAAGAAAACGAAGTAAAACGGGTTGAAAACAACGAATTAAAACGGGTTGTCTCCCGGTAGCGCTTTTCTTTAACGCCTTTCAGCCAGGCATAAAAAGGGAAACTCAAGTATTTTCAAGTAAAGAAGCATCAACATCGTTACGGGGCTTACGTTTACCTTTCTTACCCTTATTATTTTTAGGGAACTTATGATCCAAGCATGATTTGGGAGTGAAAGTCATGTTACCTTTTCCCATATCAATAGTTGCTCCTAAGAGCTTCAGCACGGATCTTCCAAGGGTAATTTGTCCTCCTTCTGCACATTCACTAACAAGATAATCAGTGGAGAATGTTTTTCCTAGGAGTTTTGTAAACACTCCCTCAGCTATCCCAATGGGAAATATAGTGGTGTTATTAATGAGAGGAATTTCTTCTCCTCCATCAGCTAGCCCCCAAAGGTTCAAAGATTCATAAATTTCCTTAAGCATAAGACAAGATTTAGACATGATATCACAACGAGCATGAAAAGTTTCACCATTTATAACAACTTTAACCAAAGGGATCATATTTGTTGACTCAAAATTTGTTGGGACATGATCAAGATGTTCACGAATTTGGCTATATCCCTCTTTTAAGATAGAAATATGTGATTCAAGAGTATTTAGTCTAGCATAAATATCTACAAAGGCTCTGTCAGAACTACTGGCTAAGCTATAGGTTGCAATTAATTTTCTTATAGCATTGAAAGCTTGACCTTTTGTCACAATTAAGGAAATCACCTCCTACCACAGTATCCAAAGCATATCTATAACAAAGAACAAGACCAAAGTAAAAGCTACGAAGAAACAGATTTAGAGTCACTTTAGGTTCAACTTTTTAATAGGCATCAAAAGCTCTAGACCAAGCTTCTTTGAAGTTCTCATCATTCCCTTGTTTGGAAGTAAATATTGTTTCTTCTGGTGACATAATGACAGGAACAAAACTAGACATCAAAGCAAGCCAACAAATAACAGCCATGAAGTAAACTAATTTTTTCGTGTTTTTCATAAAGAGAAGCAAAACAAGACAAAAATAAAAACAAGACAATAAAAAAATAAAGAGGTTGAGAGTGAGAGACTCCCCTTGCGAGAAGACCTCCTTCTCCCCGGCAAGTGCGCCAGAAAATATCCTTGATGCTCGTGATACACACGTTTGTTGGGAGACCCCAAGAGGAGGGTGTGATGAGCACATCGGTAGGTATTTCCCCTTAGTTAGGAACCATGGTTATCAATCGAGTAGGAGAAAGAGGACCTTTGGAAGTATGATGCCACAGACGGTGGTGCTGGCGCTTCACCGATGTTAGCAACAACGTGGAACCTGCACACAACACAACGAAAATACTTTGCCCCAATGGTACAGTGAGGTTGTCAATCTCACCGGTTTTGCCGAAAACAAAGGTTAGACGTATAGTGTGGAAAACAGTGTATGCTTGCAGTAAGTAAACAAAGAAGGAAATAGTTGTGGTTTGTTTTAACCGTGTGGAAAATGGACCGGGCTTCATAGTTTCACTAGTGGTGTCTCTCCATAAAAGATAGCATGCTGGGTGAACAAATTATAGCTGGGCAATCGAAAAATAGAGGTTGCACCGTAGTGCACAATATGACATGAAGATTACTATGGTATTTAGTGCGGGCATTACAACAATATACATAGACCGACATCCATCTTCATCTATGACTAATAATCCACCCTCAGGTTATCATCCGAACCCCCTTAGGTATTAAGTTCCAAGAAACAGATAATTGCATTAAACAAAGTGTGTAATGTAAGCAATAATTATGCATGCGGGCACTCTCACCGCTGTTTTCTCCCTAATGGAAACAACACATCCTCCCCCTTCACGTTTCTGTCACTCGAGCAAGGCGAAAAGGAGGCATGAACCCACTATCGAGCATAAATACTCCCTCTTGGAGTCACTAGCAACGGAAAGCATGCAAGATCACGAATATCATATGCAAATAAAGACTATAATCAACTTGGCATAAGTTCAATATTCATCGGATCCCAGCAAACACAACATATAGAATTACATAAGATCAATCTCGATCATGATAGACAGCTCACGAGATCTAAACATGGAGGCATATGAGGAGAAGACAACTGTCTAGCTACAGCTATGAACCCGTAGTCCAAGGATGAACTAGTCAAGCATCACTTCGGAGGAAGGCATGGTGATGTAGAAGCCTCCGGTGATGATCTCCTCTTCGGCAGGGTGCCGGAAATATCTTCAGAACCCCCCTGATCTAGGGTTGACGGTGATGGCGGCTACGGAACTTTTTGGGGATTTTTTTATCACGTGTTTAGGGTTTTCCATCTGGGGGGCTTAAATAGGCGAAAGGGCAAATGCAGTGGAGCTCCAGGGGCCCCACACCTATAGGTGGCGCAGCCAAGGGGTGGGGCCGCGCCACCCTATGGTGTGGCTCCCCTGTTGCCCGTCTTTGACTCCTCTTCAGTGTGCTGGATGCTTCCGGGGAAAATAGGAACTTCGGGCTTTGTGGGGTCCAATTCCGAGAATGTTTGCAGAACAACTTTTCTGAAACCAAAAACAACAGAAAACAGGGAACTGGTGAAAGCTCATGATCCCTCTAATGATTTTGGTGATGATGATAACACGGGTATCATCTATCTATTAGTGTTGTTTAGACTGTGCAGCTATTATCTCAGATGATCATTGTTATATCTTCGTCAAAAGATCAAAGAGAAGAACTATATTGTGGAATTACTGCCACCGGATTTTTCAGTGCGCAGGCCGGAAATTCCGGAGCTTAATGGGCGGATTATCTGGCCCCCACACCGGAAATTTCCGGCCCCCTTCCTGGCATCCACGAAAACGACTAAGTGTTTTTTCTGCCCGCGCACAGAAGCCAGGGCGGAAATTTGCCCCGGAAATTTCCGGCGCAAAAATCCGGCCCTCTGGGACTTAGCAGAAATTGGATCACTACAAGTTGCCCGCGCACAGAGATGGGGGCGGAAATTCTGTCCGGAAAATTCCGGGCCCGGACATTTCAATTATCCGCCCCTCGGATATTTCAATATTCCGGTCATCAAGTCCTTAGCAATTTTCCATCATTGGTTGATGCCCGCGCACAGAAGGTGGGGCGGAAATTTGCCCCGGAAATTTTCGGAGCAAATATCCGGCCCCTGGTCCTTAGCAGTTTTTCATCAAACAAGTTGATGCCCGCGCACAGAGATGGGGGCGGAGTATTGGGGCGGAAATATCCGCCCCCGGATATTTCAAATATCCGCCCCCCGGAGAATTCACATTTCCGGCCAGGACACACCGGAAATTTCCGGCCTTTGCACCGGAATATTCCGGTCCCGCAAGACTGCAACGGTCAGAATTTGGAGGAGCCTATAAATAGCTGTCTTCTTCCTCTAGATAGGTAGCTCGTCCATTCCTCTCTCTCCTCCATTGTTGTAGATCTCAAAACGCCCCGATCTCCCTCCTCCTCCAACCAAACTCGATGCCCTTCAAGGATCTCATGGAGGAGGACTAGATCTACCTTTCCACCAAGCCAAAACGTGTGTACCCACACCACAACTCTTGGGATCTTGTAATCTCTTGGTTGCTTTGTCATCCAAGGGAAAGCCTAGTGCTTGTAGCTTCCACCTTGTAGCAAGAAGCTTCGATTGTTGAGAGCCTCCATCTCACTTGTGGAGTAGCCTCAACCCCTTGTAAAGGTTTGGTCAACGCCTTCAAGTCGACCTCATAGTGGAAACGAGAATCTCCCTCACCGGAGAAGCTCAAGGAGAACAAGGTGTGCACATCCGTGCTATTGAGGAGCGCCTAGGTGGCTCCCCACCTCTCCAACGTAGACGTACTTCTTTTAAGAAGGAACTACGGGAAACATATCCTTGTCTCCGTGTTTTTCACTTGTTGTTATCTTGTACCGTTCCTTTATTTCCGCTTCTACTTGTTCCGTACCACCTAGGGTTTTCACTTAGTTGCACATTTAGGTAATCAAGCATTTGCTTTCTTAAAGCCCCCATTAAAAGTGAAAAAGAAGTAAAATTTGTAGGTCACCTATTCACCCCCCCTCTAGTTGACCATATTGCACTTTCAATTGGTATCAGAGCCTCGGCTCTTTTATCGGGCTTAACCGCCTAAGAGTAATCATGGTCAACGGAGATGATCCCGAATCTTCTAAGGAGGAGCTCTCCAAAATGGCCGACACTATAGCCAACCTAGAGACAACGGTTTGTACCATTCAAACCCAATTGTCCAAGGTATGCTCTAGTGTGGGCTCGGAGGTTTCCTCCATCAAGAAGATGTTGGAGAACATGATGGGTAGAACCAAGGGGCCGTCTCACTCTCCCCATGTCACCGATGAGGATAGTTCGGATGAGGAAACAAATCCGGATATTTCCGAAATCGAAGAGAACATTGCCAAAGCTAAGGCTAAAGCCGCACAAAAGGCTAAAGCCAAAGCTAAGGAGAGTGAGGGTGGCTCCAAGTCTCAAACGGCGAATGGTTCGGGGTCCAATTCAAAAGTTCCACACCACAAAACTATGATTCTATCCACCCAATCGTTTCCATGCCACACATCCTTAATGTTGGAATTCCACCATCCTTAACACTAACGAATTTTCCTCTTGGAAGTTTGAAATGGAATCTCACATTTCAGGATCGTGTACCGCATTGTGGAGAAGCGTGATCCATGGATTTCATCCTCATGACCCAAGCAACTTGACTCCAAGGGAGGATGTTGAATCTCAACTCAACAAAACTGCTCTTGTAATTATCCAGAAGGCTCTCCCAAGGGAGCATCTCACTCACATCCGCGGTTGCAAGACCGCCAAGGAAGCTTGGGACAAACTTGACACCTTGTTTCAAGGAAATGCTAGCATTCAGTCTTCCAAGTATAATGTGGCCATTGACAACTCCGAGAACTTCGTTATGCAAGAGGATGAGACTCCTGAAGAGCTCTATAGAAGAGTTGTCACTCTCGCCAATCAACTGAGAGACTTTGGCAAGGAAGAGATCACCGATGAGTGGATAAAGAGGAAATTTGTCAAGGCTATCACACCCTTCGAGAAGAATCTCGCCACTAGTATCCGGACAAGAGCGGACTACAACACTCTCAACTCCATTGGTGTTCTTAGTGAGTTCATCGCAATCTCTCTCTCACACAAGAGCGCGGATAATGCTCTAGCTCGCTCTAGAGGGATGGGAAAGTCTCCCAACCTTGCATTGAAGTCAAAGACAATGGCTAGGGTTGATGAAAGTGAAGATGATGATGATGATGAGGAAGACTATGAAGACACTTACACGGGAGCTCACAAGTGCATTGCCCTTGCTATGCATGAATATTGGAAGAGATGGGAAGCTCACAAGGCCGGATCTCCAAGGCCTCCACGAAACAAGAACTACAAGAAGAAGGGGGAGCGACCAAGGACATGCTACAATTGTGGTAGTGCTAACCACTTCGTGAAGGAGTGCCCCTTTGAGCCAAGAGAAGAAAACGAAGGCAAGCTTGTTCGCAAGAACAAGACCAAGCCTCCTCAAAACAAGAACTTCACAAGGAAGGTGCCAAGGGCTCTCTACGTTCAAGAAGGGGCGGTTCTTGAGACTTACATCTCCGGAGATGAAGGATAAGATGAGGTAGTTGGAGTTGCTCACATCGCCAAGGCCACCGCATCATCACCTTCGATCTCTCTATTCGAATCCCCCAATGAGAATGTGGCTACCCGACCTACATGTCTTATGGCAAAAGCCACTTCGGTATGCTCTCCCAACTCCAAGACCATTGTCACTAACCCTCCTTCTCTATTGGATTGTGTTGAAAATACTTGTGAGGAGGATAGTGAGTCTAATGAGTTAAGCATTTGGCTATCTAGCCTTAAAGGTGAAACTAAGGAAAAGGTGAACTCTCTTTGGAGGCAACTTGATGAGGCTAACTCTCTTGTTGATGAAAAGGAGGAGATCATCATGACCTTAGAAAGCCATGGAGGTCACACTTGCAATGAGCAAGATCTTGAAAAAGCACTTGATAATGAGCGTTCCATTCGTGCCTCACTTGAGGAAAAATTGTCTTGTCTTGAGGAAAACTTCGCCATAAGTGTCTCTAAGCTTAGGAAGGAAAATGCTCAATCTCTTGCTTTAATTAAAACTCTTGAACATGAAGAATTGAAGCTAGGAATTGCTCACGAGGAACTTGGCACTCGTCATGAAAAACTTGAAAAGGAGTTCATCTCTCTTAAGGAAATTCATGACAAGCTAACCAAATCTCGCGACAATCTTCTAGCCCAACTATCAAACAAGCAAGTTGTATCCACTTCACCTTCTAGCTTGAATGTCTTGCCTAGCAATGCTTGTGGTACGACTAATCTTGTAGGAAATGAGATTCCTTCTCAACGCGCCACCAATGGAAAGGAGGGACTTGGCTATATAGCCAAGTCAAAGAAGAAGTATAAGAAGAAGAACAAGAAGAGAGTCACCTCCCCCTCACAAGAAGTAAGATTTGTGAAAGAGGGAGAGGTGACCAAAAGGAAGGAGACCAACACCATTGTGGGTGGTGAGACCTCTAGGGGGAGCACCACTCACAATAACTTTGCCGGGAAATATAATCCATCTTATGTTCTTATGAAGTCTAGAGATGGTCATGTATATGCTAAATATGTTGGTACTTCTTATGGTGACGATTATCATTGGAGTATTTGGGTTCCTAAGACCCTTGTCGCTAACATGAGAGGACCCATTCAAAGATGGGTCCCTAAATCAAGAAACTAATCTATTGTAGGGAAGTGCTTCCGGTTCAAGCAAATGGACGGTGGATAGTGGTGCATACCAACATATGACCGGAAGCAATGACGCAATGAGTGATATTCATCCTCCATTACCTCATCTCAATTGCGTTACTATTGGTGACAACTCCGAACTAAAGGTATTGGGACGAGGCAAGGTAGCAATCTCAAATGACTTGTCAATTGAGAATGTTCTTCTTGTTGAGTCCCTTGGCTATAATCTCATCTCGGTTCTTCAACTTGCTAAAAGTGGTTTTACCTCTTTCTTCAATAAGGAGAATGTGATTGTCACTTGGGAAACGACTCTTAAAGTAGCCTTTGTTGGACATGTCGAGAACGACATGTATGTAGTGGACTTCTCTAAAGGAGACACGTGTGCCGCGACATGTATAATGGCTAAAGTTGATGTGGGTTGGCTATGGCATCGCCGGTTAGCCCACACCAATATGAAGACGTTGCATGACATTCAAAGTGGCAATCATGTTCTAGGACTAACGGATGCTAAGTTTGCCAAAGATCGTGTGTGTAGCTCTTGCGTTCTTGGAAAACAACATGGAGAAGCTCACCCAACCAAGACCAACATCACCACCTCAAGAATCCTCGAGCTCATTCACTTGGACCTCTTTGGTCCTCTTTCATATGATAGTCTTGGAGGCAAGAAGTATTGCTTGGTGATTGTGGATGATTATTCTCGATATTGTTGGGTGTACTTCTTCAAGAGAAAGAGTGAGACTCAAAAGTGGGTCATCGAGTTCATCACCTTGGTGGAAAGACAACATAATACAAGCATCATGGCTATCCGAAGTGATAATGGCTCCGAGTTCAAGAACTACACCGTAGAGGGATTTCTTAGTGAGGAAGGCATTGCTCATCAATATTCCACTCCCTACACTCCTCAACAAAATGGTGTGGCGGAGAGAAAGAATTGGACTCTTATGGATGCGGCTCGAACCATGATTGCGGAGTTCTCTTCTCCTTACAATTTTTGGGCCGAGGCCGTCTCCACCGCTTGTCACGCTAGCAACCGATTATATCTCCGCAAGATCTTGAACAAGACCCCTTATGAGATCCTCACGGGCAAGAAGCCGGACGTTTCATACTTCAAGGTCTTTGGATGCAAATGCTTCATTCGCAAGAGAGGGAAACGCTTGTCTAAATTCGAGACTAAATCTTATGAGGGTATCTTTGTTGGCTATGCCTCAAACGCTCATGCTTATAGAGTCTATAACAAGTTCACCGGACAAGTTGAAGAAGCTATAGATGTGGTATTTGATGAGGATAATGGGTCCCAAGGGGGCCGTATAAATCATGGTATTGTAGGAGATGCAATTCCTCCCATCGTCATAAGAAGAATGGGGATTGGTGAAATAATCCCCATTGAGGGACACCGGATGACGGAGGGAGAAGGACTATGCTCCACTCAAGTGGAGCCATTGACTACATCCATTGATGACCATGCTACCCAACAAGATGCACCAAGCCATCATGCCTCACCACAAGGCCAAGCTAACAATCAAGGCCAAGCTCATGATGAAGGCCAAGCTCATGATGAAGAACAAGATACACATGGTGATGATACAATTCATCACATAGGGGATCCACCTCCCGTCAATGATCAAGATAAGGATGGACATGTCTCCGATGATGAAGTTGATGATCAAGTACTATCCAAGGAAACTTTGGAGGAGATGCTAGCTCGTAGGGCAAAAAGAAGGCTAGATAATCTTGCTCGTGCCAGTCACACGGAGGATATGATTCTTGGACAAGTTCGTGGAAGGGTCGTCACAAGGAGGAAACTAGCGGACTTTAGAAAAGCTCATGCATTTGTCTCTCACATTGAGCCAAAGAAGGTCTATGAAGCTCTTGAAGATCAAGATTGGCTTGAAGCTATGCATGATGAACTCAACAATTTCGAGCGCAACAAGGTGTGGAAATTGGTACCAAGGCCCAAAGATTGCAAGAACGTCATCGGCACTAAGTGGATCTTCAAGAACAAACAAGACAAGGACGGCATAGTCATCCGCAACAAGGCAAGATTGGTTGCTCAAGGCTTCTCTCAAGTCGAAGGTGTCGATTTCGGTGAAACATTCGCTCCCGTTGCTCGTCTTGAATCTATTCGCATCTTACTTGCATATGCCTCTCATCACAATTTTAAATTGCAACAAATGGATGTTAAAAGTGCTTTTTTGAATGGTCCCATCCATGAGTTGGTTTATGTCAAGCAACCTCCGGGTTTCGAAGATCCCAACCACCCCGATCATGTCTACAAACTCGATAAGGCGCTATATGGGCTTAAACAAGCTCCACGTGCGTGGTACGAGCACCTTAAAGAGTTTTTGGTAGATCGTGGGTTCAATGTTGGTTTAATCGATCCCACCCTTTTCACCAAAAAGGTTGGAGGCGACTTGTTCATATGCCAACTCTATGTGGATGATATCATCTTTGGTTCCACTAACGTCGCATTCAATGATGAGTTTTGCAAGCTTATGACGGACAAGTTCGATATGTCTATGATGGGAGAATTGGAGTATTTTCTTGGCTTTGAGATCAAGCAACATCCCGAAGGCACATTCATCAAGCAAGCCAAGTATACTCAAGATATGCTCAAGCGATTCAACATGCATGATGCTAAACCTATGAAGACCCCCATGTCCACGACTATTGATTTGAAACCCGATCCGAATGGTAAAGAGGTAGACCAAAAGGTATACCGCTCCATGATTGGCTCTTTGCTCTACCTTTGTGCATCTAGACCCGATATTATGTATAGCGTAGGTAAATGTGCAAGGTTTCAAGCCTCTCCGAGACAAAGTCATTTTGAAGCGGTTAAGCGCATCTTTCGATATTTAGTTCATACCCCAAACTTCGGTCTTTGGTATCCCAAGGGTTCAGGCTTTCAGCTCATTGGGTATTCGGATGCGGACTATGCGGGAGAGAAGACGGATAGGAAATCTACATCCGGAGGTTGTCAATTTCTTGGTCGTTCATTGGTATGTTGGTCATCCAAGAAGCAAAATTGCATTGCCCTATCTACCACCGAGGCCGAATACATCTCCGCGGCGAGTTTTTGTGCTCAATTACTTTGGATGCGGCAAACATTGAGAGATTATGGCATCGTCTTCGACAAAGTTCCTCTCTTGTGCGACAATGAGAGTGCCATCAAGATCGCCTACAATCCCGTTCTTCACTCCAAGACGAAGCACATTGAGATTCGACATCACTTTATTCGGGATCATGTTGAGAAGGGTGATATTGATCTCTCCTATGTGGCGACCAAGGATCAACTTGTGGATATCTTCACGAAGACCCTTGATGAACCAAGATTTCGGGGTTTGAGGAATGAACTAAATGTGATCGATGCGTCTAACTTCTCTTGAACCCTTGCATGAGTACCTTCACTATATGTGCTATCTAGTCTAGATGTAGGCATGGACATAGGGGGAGCGTAGTTCAACTCATGAACAAACACTCCACCTATCATGCGTAAAACAATCAAAACGTCATGCATATCTAGTCAATTTGTGACTTATTGTGCTTAAAACGTGAGTTATACTTTTGAGTCCAAGATACATCTTCGCGGCTCCTTGGTATCACTCAAACACGGTGGCTTCGGCCACCAACTTTTTCCTTTGAATTTGTATTTTGATGTTTTCCTCGTGTTCGTTCGTTTGTTTGTGTTTTTCGTTTTTGGAGGCTCACGACTTGTTCCATCTTCCACCAAAACTCGGATGTCGTGGGAACACCGGAAATTCCGGCCTAGGGCCCGGAATATTCCGGCCCTCAGACATTTGTCCCAGAAATTTCGCCCATTTCCGATGTGCCCGCTCGCAGAAGGCACACCGGAAAATTGGAGCGGAAATTTCCGGGGTAAATTTCCGGGGCCCGGAATATTCCGTGCCTTAAGCCCCGGAAATTTCCGGGGTTCGAAAATGGACTTGAATAATCCCCCAAATATCCCGCGTGCCCGCTCGCAGAGGGCACACCGGATATTTGGGCGGAATATTTCGGCCCAAATTTCCGGACCCCGGAATATCCGGCCTTAATACCGGAATTTTCCGGTGTGGCTGGTCTGGGGCTATATAAGGACGCCGGGAGGGAGCAGTTCCAGATTGCTTCCCTCTCCTCGCCTCCACTCGCCTCCAGCCGCCGCCGCCGCCTCCGAGACTTTCGGGAGGCCCCTTCGCCTCCCCTCATCGTCCTCTACTCAACTTTTGCGGATCAAGAGACCGCACGTCCGTTCCTGTTCATGGATCCCGGTATGTGTATGTTTTCTCCGTATTTTTGAGTTGATTAGATGCGTTGTTCTCCTATCTAGGGTTCCTCATGGTTTAGCACGGTTCTTCGTTCACACACGTATCACCTACTCTCTAGGATTCATCTTTATATTTCCAATCCATCGTTCTAGATTCGTTCCAGGCCCAGATTCAGATCTGGATTCAAAAATTTCGCAGACCGGAAATTTCCGCCCCAGGACCGGAATTTCCGCCCCCCGGAAATTTCCCTGAGGCCGGAATTTCCGCCCTGCGGAATTTCCGCACCCACGACCGGAATTTCCGGCCTGTACTGAATCTCGAACAGCCATCTACCTTCTTCATTCCCTCAAGTCGTGAGCCCTCATTTTTGATTCTTGTTTGGTTTTCTTTGCATCTTTTCTGCTTTCCTCGCAGATGGTTCAAGCTCTAGGTCCGGCAAGCTGCTCAGTACCCGCAAGCGCCTCCGTCACCTGACAGAAAATGACGAGGGGACTTTTGTTGATGACAATGAGACTCGCCGGCGTGCGAGGGATGCTGAGAGAGAGTATGAGCGTCAACGTGATGCTGACAGGGCTGCCCGCAAGACCGGCAGACAACAAGGCAAGGCCGCTCTCAACGTGGCTACCATGTCCATTCTGGACTTCAAGGCATGGAGGGCCAAGGCATGGTACACAGAGGGTCCTCAGGACTCCACCATTGATACGTGCTTTTGGCATGTTGAGCAGGAGACCCTATTCAAGCAGGTGTACACTGTGATGAGCAAGCCCGTGTGCCCCATGAAGGTGATCAACTTTGCTCATCTGGCTGCAAACCCCTCCTACTTCAACAACTCTGTTCAGCTAGCTGAGGTTCTTGGTCTGCGTCCACTGATGGAGACTAGATGCTCCTACAATACCACATTCATTTAGCAGTTCTATGCCACACTTGTCATTGATGATTCTGAAGAGATTGGGATGTCCTGGATGTCTGGCCCACACTTGCTCACCGCCAACTTCGATGACTTTGCTTCTGCACTTGGGTATCCTTTTGCTGGCCTCAACACTCCACAGGGTCACGGCATGCATGTTCATGGGGTGGAGTATGAGAAGAACAGACTAGCTGAGCTGTATGGTCCCAGAGGAGTGGTTGGATCAGCTAAGGGTCTATTTGCAGTCTATGATATTCTTCTGCGTATGTTCAGGGAGACTATTGCTCCGAGTGCGGGCAATAACGATGCTATTCGTGGTGGCTTGGTCAACCTCATGTACCACGCCTTCATGACCTTCACTGAGAGCGACATGACTGACATGGAGGCCCACAAGATTGATGTGATGGATTTCATATTCAATGATATCCACTTTGCTCTCTTCCACCGCAAAGTGCCTCCATATGCTCCCTATATTATGAAGCTCATCAAAGCTCGCTATCCCGAGGCACTCCGTGAGGACTTGGAGCTGGACTGTGAGGATCACAAGGATGTCACTCTGTACAAGAAGGCAGCTCACACTCAGCAGGCTGCACATGATGTGGGTGCCACTGGTCAAGGCCACCGTGATCCTCGCATGCGCCCTCCTCCCCCTGGCAAGAAGAAGCGCGCATGGCTTGTCCGCGCAATTGAGAAGGTGCTGTGCATGAATGTGTGCCTCCACAAGGAGAACTACAGTGCTTATGTGGAGAGCCGCAGTATCCTCGATAACCAGCATCACATCATGACTGCTCTTGGTGCTCCCAATGTTCCACCACTTCCTCCTCCCAGGATTGCCTACAAGAACTGGAACAACCGCGGCGTTGACTGGGATATTGAAGTGGATGCTGATGAGGACATGGAGGATGTCACCGAGGATGAAGCAGAAGAGGAAGAAGAGGACACCCAGGCCTAGAGTTTGCTCCATGGGACGTAGCTCTCTCTTTTCTCTTTTTGGTATCCTGATGCCAAAGGGGGAGAAGATCTAGCTGATCGCGGGCATTTGCTTGGGAGGGTTTCGTTCTTCCTTTGCCTTTTTTTATCATTTGCGTCTTTTCGAACTTCGTTCTACCGTACTCGTTATTCGTTGGTGAACTATTATTATTAGGAGGCATGTCTCCTATATATGCTATCTGTGATGTTTTCATATTGTGCATTGTTAGTTTATTTCCCTGCAAATACCCGTGTTGTCATCATTCACCAAAAAGGGGGAGATTGAAAGCTCATGATCCCTCTAATGATTTTGGTGATGATGATAACACGGGTATCATCTATCTAACAGTGTTGTTTAGACTGTGCAGCTATTATCTCAGATGATCATTGTTATATCTTCGTCAAAAGATCAAAGAGAAGAACTATATTGTGGAATTACTGCCACCGGATTTTTCAGTGCGCAGGCCGGAAATTCCGGAGCTTAATGGGCGGGTTATCCGGCCCCCACACCGGAAATTTCCGGCCCCCTTCCTGGCATCCACGAAAACGACTAAGTGTTTTTTCTGCCCGCGCACAGAAGCCAGGGCGGAAATTTGCCCCGGAAATTTCCGGCGCAAAAATCCGGCCCTCTGGGACTTAGCAGAAATTGGATCACTACAAGTTGCCCGCGCACAAAGATGGGGGCGGAAATTCTGTCCGGAAAATTCCGGGCCCGGACATTTCAATTATCCGCCCCCCCGGATATTTCAATATTCCGGTCATCAAGTCCTTAGCAATTTTTCCATCATTGGTTGATGCCCGCGCACAGAAGGTGGGGCGGAAATTTGCCCCGGAAATTTCCGGAGCAAATATCCGGCCCCTGGTCCTTAGCAGTTTATCATCAAACAAGTTGATGCCCGCGCACAGAGATGGGGGCGGAGTATTGGGGCGGAAATTTCCGCCCCCGGATATTTCAAATATCCGCCCCCCGGAGAATTCAAATTTCCGGCCAGGACACACCGGAAATTTCCGGCCTTTGCACCGGAATATTCCGGTCCCGCAGGACTACAACGGTCAGAATTTGGAGGAGCCTATAAATAGATGTCTTCTTCCTCTAGATAGGTAGCTCGTCCATTCCTCTCTCTCCTCCATTGTTGTAGAGCTCAAAACGCCCCGATCTCCCTCCTCCTCCAACCAAACTCGATGCCCTTCAAGGATCTCATGGAGGAGGACTAGATCTACCTTTCCACCAAGCCAAAACGTGTGTACCCACACCACAACTCTTGGGATCTTGTAATCTCTTGGTTGCTTTGTCATCCAAGGGAAACCCTAGTGCTTGTAGCTTCCACCTTGTAGCAAGAAGCTTCGATTGTTGAGAGCCTCCATCTCACTTGTGGAGTAGCCTCAACCCCTTGTAAAGGTTTGGTCAACGCCTTCAAGTCGACCTCATAGTGGAAACGAGAATCTCCCTCACCGGAGAAGCTCAAGGAGAACAAGGTGTGCACATCCGTGCTATTGAGGAGCGCCTAGGTGGCTCCCCACCTCTCCAACGTAGACGTACTTCTTTTAAGAAGGAACTACGGGAAACATATCCTTGTCTCCGTGTTTTTCACTTGTTGTTATCTTGTACCGTTCCTTTATTTCCGTTGCTACTTGTTCCGTACCACCTAGGGTTTTCACTTAGTTGCACATTTAGGTAATCAAGCATTTGCTTTCTTAAAACCACCATTAAAAGTGAAAAAGAAGTAAAATTTGTAGGTCACCTATTCACCCCCCCTCTAGTTGACCATATTGCACTTTCAACTGGCACTTGGCATCTTGTTTATAGGTTAGTCCCAGAAAACATATAAAAATGCTATAAATAAGGGAGAAAACAAGTAGCAATTGGCAAAATATGATCATGGAGCATCATAAATTATAGATACGTTGGAGACGTATCAAGCAATAGAGGTGTTCATAGTTGTACCTCTCCTTGTAGTGGATGGCTTTATGGGGACCTTCCCATCACGAGTTTTTACCATGATGAAAATCTTGCAGCGAACAATATCACGTTCAAGTGAGCAAATAAATAAAGATATGCTCCCCGGCAACGGTGCCAGAAAATAGTCTTCAGAACCCACAAGTATAGGGGATTGCAACAGTCTTCGAGGGAAGTAAAACCCAAATTTATTGATTCGACACAAGGGGAGCCAAAGAATATTTATAGCCTTAACAGATGAGCTGTCAATTCATCTACACCTGAAAGTAGACTTGCTCGCAACAATTTATTAGTGGTAATAGTTTTATAGCAGCAGGAGTAGTGAAATAACAACAATAGTAAAATAATAACAGCGGTAGCAATCGTGAAAACAACAATAGCAATCATGAAAACAATATGATTAAAGTAACGTAGGCATAGGGAATGGATGAACGTGCATTGCATGGATAAGATAGTTCATGTAATAATAATAACATGGGCATTGAAGATAGATAATAATAAAGCATACGAGTTCTAGGAAAACCATAGGAATGTGTTCCAATATAGTCATACGTGGTCGCAATGAGAAACTTGCACAACATCTTTTGTCCTACCAGCCCGTTTGTAGAGGGGCCTCAAGGAAAATTACTGGTAATTAAGGTGCTCATTTTAATAAAGCACCGGAGCAAAGCATTAACACTCCATGAACAAAGGTGATCCTCACATCGGAGCCATCCCCTCCGGTTTTCCCAATTATTGTCACTTTGGGGCCTCGGGTTCTGGACAACGACATGTGTAAACAACTTGCAGATCTGACCAAGAAACATAATTATACTCATGAAACAATAACATGTTCAGGTCTGAGATCATGTCACTCATTCCCTAGTGACAAGCATTAAGAATAACAAGTTGCAACAATGGTATAAAGTACTAACAACGAATATTGGCACTATGCCCTAACAATATGGCAGTATTACATGAACGATATCATCAAATCCCTTCCATCCCTCTCAGCCTACAACGGGGATTACTCACACATGGAAGGCCGAGGGGGTGCCTAGGGCCACCACACCACCTGGCGGTGCGGCCTAGGGGGGGAGGGGGCGCCCAGGGGTGGTGTAGTCCCGTCCTTTCCCCTCCAGGTCTCCTTCTGGCTCAGAGGGTCTTCGGGTGAAATAAGGTCAATGGGATCTTTTTTGGGGAATTTCCCGAAAGTTTATTTTTCTGCACAAAAACAAGACACCATGGTAATTCTGCTGAAAAAAAAACGTTAGTCCGTGTTAGTTGCATCCAAAACTCACGAGTTTAGAGGTGTAACATCCAAGTATGAAAACAACCCTTAAAATGTTTGATTCCTTGTTTTATTTCAAGCAATGCATCATGTCATCATGTTTACTTATTGTTTGCATTGTTTCTATCTGTTTTATCCTGTTTTCACAACTCAAATTCAAACCTTTTTCAAACATTGGTTTCATACTTGCTCTGTTACAATTTTGGAATAAAAATAACAACTAAAAACAACCATGTTATTCCTTGTTCTCAATTAATAAATTGTTGCTTTAAATCCAACCAATAATTCAATCAATAATTCTCAAATCCCCTTTTTAATTCCCCAAAACAAGTTCAAATCAGTACCTATTTGAACCCATCAAAATTCACCACACATTGTAATCCTAAAAGCATTTATTTTAACCTAGGGATAACCCTATTCAAATGTTTGTTTTCAATAAAGAAATTTAATATGAAATTCCCCCATATTTGGTTTCAAACACTAACTACAATTTTAAAATTCCATTTTTGAAATCCAAGCTTGCAATGTGGTTTCTAATTACCTAAAAGGCTTAACCAAATTTTTTTCAAATTTTTCTATAAACAAAACCCTACCTTTTTCTTCCAAAAGCAAAACTACAAAAAAAAATATAACAGAAAAGAATAACAGAAATAAAAACGGGAGGCAACTAACCTATCTACCGCAGCCCAGCCCGCTAACCTAACCCGCGCGTGCGCCCAGCCCAACTTAAACGCACCGTACCGCTTCGCTGCGCCAAGATGCGTGCGGCTCGTCTAATCGCGTTTCTCCCCCGCGTACGGCGCCATCCGAGCGGTGCCACGGCGGCCCCCGCGCGACCCCGGCGGCCTCCCGTCGCCTCCCGTGCCTATAAGAGGCCCCTAGGGCACCCTAGCCGTGCCCTAGCCTCTAGGGTTCCTCCTCCCATCGCCAGCGCCGCCGATCGTCTCTTCCCCGTCGTCTACCCCTCCTCTGCTCCACCCACCGGCGACAGGAGTTCTGAATCCGACCACCGCGCCATCGCCATGGCCCTCTACCCTCCCACCTAGCCCCTGCAATCAAAAGCCCTCTGCTCCCTCGACCTTTTGGACACGCGAGCTCACCCGGGGAGCATCTCCTTCCTCGACGCCGTCCACGACACCGCCGCAGCAGTCGCCGTCAGCAGCCCGTCATCACGCCTCTGCTTCCCCTACGCACGGTGGTGAGCCACCATCCCCTCCTCCTCTCTGTACTCCTTGCGCCGCATCGCGTCCAGCACACCAGTTCCCACCGCATCACGGCGTCGCAATGCCACGGTGATCATCGCCGACGCCTCGTTTCGTTTCTGTCAGCGAAAGTTCAGTAAACGCGCGCGTTCAGTTTCAGTTAACCTAGATCTGTAGCTATATCCTCCCCGCGTCGCTGCTTCTGACACGAAACGCAGCGCAGCGCATCTGGTTCAGTGTTGTGCGCGCGAGGGCGAGACCGCGGGTTCGATCCCTCGCGGAAGCGAATAAAAACCCACCTTTTTGCTTCCCCCGCGTGGCTGACAGGCAGGGGCCACCAGTCGGTGACCCTGGCTGCCACGCCAGCGCAGCGCGCCACGCTGGCCTCGCAGGCCCACAGGGCAGTGCCTGTGGGTACGCCTCCAGTGTGTATAAAAAGGAATAAAAAGAAACAGTTTTAAATTTCTATTTTCTTTTAAATAACAGATTTGAGTTTAAACTTCTAAATTCAATAACTTTCATTTTATAAATCCAATAAATACAAACTTGATATCTATTCTGATCCAAATTTCCTAATCTATCCAAATATGCAATTTGTGTTCTGTTTTGAATTTTCAAAATGCAATTTAAATTCAAATTCAAATAATTCAAATGCAATTTGTAATAATTCATAACTAATTCATACTGTTTTTAAATAATTCAAATAAGATATGTTTTTCACACCTTTTTGAATACTCTATTCAAATATAAATTTTGTTTTCTGGTTTGAACAAGTTAAATTGCCTAAACAATTTAAATCCTGTTTAATTCAATTAAAAATTGTTTAATATTGTTTAATTCATGAATAAATAATCCAAAGTCCAATTTCAAATTGTGAAACATGTAATCCAACCAGAATTTAATGTTCTTTTCAAATATCAACTTTGTTATTTGTTTTGAACATTTTAAATGGTTGAAAACAACAACTACTTGTGTGATACCTTTAATGCACCCAAAACTTTCCTAAATTAATAACAAAATTCTAAATTGCTACAACCTATTTTAATTTGGTTCTAATGTTGTTATTTTGCTGTTTTCCTTTTGCATGCATCATACTAATCCATTATCACCTGTTGATTAGTTGGAAAACAAATAATCTAACCAAATTCCATGGGCTTTGCATATGCAACTCACAGTTGCATATCAGTCCATTTAAATTGTGTTATCATATCAAATAGTTTATTTTATTGCATCCATTAAATTGTCATGCATCATATTTGATTGTGCACAATGCCATGTCAATGTTTGTTTACATCCCTGTTTTGTTTGTTTACTTCTTCTCGGTTAGACGACGACTACGTTGAGACCGACGATCCTTACGACACCACTTCTCAGGACCTAGCCCAGTACGATACTGAGCTGCCAGGCAAGTTATCACTCACATGAATCATCGAGTTCCTTTCCACACTTGTTGTCGATACTATCCTTTTGTCTATTATTGCTAGCCATATGTATCGTTGCTTGTTCTCCGAACCTATCACATGATACCCTGAACCAATGATACTGCCTCACCTCCATACCTACAGCCTTTGCTTGTGCCTGTTCTTATCTAGCATGCTTAGGGTTGCTTTTACTCGAGTCTGTTGTCGGTTACTACTTTTACTATCTTATTATTTGTACCGGGGCTCGATGTTAATCAATCAATCCTGTTAATCGCTAATGGTAATAATAATAATTTGATGATAAGGCACCGGCAGGAGGCCCATGAGAGGTTTTGAAGCCTGCTAGTGTCGACCCTAATAGGAAAAGGGTCTTGTCTACTGATCCATGATGAGCGCACTACCCGCATTTGGGAAGCGAGTATGGGCGCCCCCCTCAACTTGACCTGATTCGCATCTCGTCCAAATCATCTCATTTAGTTCGTGCTTTCTATTTGCCGCATGCATGTTTTTGCGAGCCCAGCGCAGGGTGGAACTTTTGTAGTCGGCATATAGGGGGACACGTTCTTAGAGTGCTATGAGGGTCCATTTTCTTCTGGGCTCGATTAGCCGTGCGCCCAAGGTGCTTTGGGCTTGATGCGAGGAATGGTTGGTTGTGTTGAGTGCCCCGCTTGGTGGGAGGCATCCCATCTGGCGGGATATTCATGAGTGTACGGCCAAATTGGTGCAACCCTGCAGGGATAATCTTCTCGAGAAGCCGTGTTTTCCGCGGTTATGGATTACTTGGTGAAAGTACTGGCTAACAAGTACTCAGGACAACTTCAACTTAATGATCAATCATGGTTCACCCACTGATTATTAACCTGACTAGTAATAGGTTATTCAAACAATAACTTGATTCACCTTATCACAACTGTGTGAGTTATCCTCGGATTGCTTCTTTGGATAAGGGGCGAGATCCAGGATGGGTTTGGTTGAAGTTATCTTTCAGTTGGTTACAATCCTCGATCTCATCTTATTCTGTTAGCCGGAACTTGTAGTTATCTTCTGTAGTTGGTTAGTGCAGCCAGCAGCACTTTTATAACACCCCTTTCTTCCGTTGATCCCAAGCATCTATGCTTGTGTTGACGGGTAACTCTTTGATGAACTGTGAGTCTTGCTTGCCAGTACTTGGATGTACTGACCCCGTTGGGGCTGTGGTTTACGCAGAGTACGACTACGGCTACGATGCTTCTCAGGACGGCTACTTCGTGGAGTTTGACGACGCTGCAGACGAGTAGATAGCTGGACCAGGGCAGGATCCAGAACCTTCGTGGATGGGCTTCGTTTGCTTTATTTTCCTCCGGCTTCTTAAGCCTTCAGTTTTGTCTGTACTCAGACACCTTTGTTTGCTTCCGCTGATGTAATGAACGACATGTTGGGACATGTGTCCTCTGGATGATTGTATCTGCTATTTCTGCCTTAATGAAGGCCAGTTGCAACTTTATTTCAATCTTTTGTGTCTTAGAGATATGTTGTGATTATCATTCGTTCAAAACTGTTGACGTACAGTGCGTGTTTGTTATGAAGTACGTCAATGGTAGTGCCTGTGATTTCTAGTGGATAGTTTACGTCGACGGTGGAATAGCAGAGCTTGTGTTGTCGCGCATAAGCGCAGGCCTACCAGGAAGCTGGGACGTGGGAGCAGTTATGCCCCATAATCCAAGCATCTGCTATCCAGTTCGTGCGGTGAGTATCCCTTAGAAGTCAGGGTGCGACAAGAGGGAAACAATACCAAAATTGTTCAGAAAAGGAGAGACGTTTTGGACGTATCATTGACCACTTTGTGTGTTCTTGCCATTGCATTAGGTTCATCAATTTGAGTTCCCCACGAGATTCGTGAAATAGAAGTTTGTGAGCTTATTACTCTTAGGTGCTTGGTCACCGACGAGATTGTTCCTCTTGGTTGTATTGAGCACCCTAGACGGTTAGTGCTTGGGTCTTCCACCTTGTTGCAAGAAGATTCGTTGAGAGCCTCTAGTTGACTTGTGGATATAGCCTCAACCTCGTGTAAGTTTTGGTCAACATCTTCAAGTCGACCTCATAGTGGAAACGATAATCTCCCTCACCAGAGAAGCTCAAGGAGAATAAAGGTGTGCACATCTGTGCTATTGAGGACCGCCTAGGTGGCTCCCACATCTCCAACGAGCACTTACTTCCCTTGGGAAGAAACTTCGGTAATCACATTGGTGTCTCCTTGTGGTTCGGTTATTTCTATACTCTAGCTCGTTACTTATGCATTTACCTTGCTTCGCATGTGGTAAACATCATCAAAAAGATCTGAAATGTTCAGGTCTTATTGTATTTGCTTGTTCTTTGCGTCTACACGCATCACTCATTCTCTAATGAGATGGCTTTGTATATATTTGGTCAACCGGTGAAACCTTAATTCCTCAGCTTAAACCAATGTTACTAACATTGTGAAAATATAGCTTCATAGTGTCAGCATTCTTGGAAATTCACCAAGTTCAATAAAGAACTCCTTGACACAAAATACTCTTATTATTTGTTGTCAACACAACGATATACTTAGCCTTTGTAGTATCCGTCACAATACTTTAATTTTGAAACTCTTTCAAATCATGGAACTTTCTTCTAGCCTATTGTGCTACCCTTTAACACATATTTTAATTGAGATAAAATTATTTAAATAGATGACAATACTATTAGTGTAACATATTACAACAAATAGTTTCTCACTACTATATAGGAAAACATACCCTTAGTATTTCTAAAATGGCATAAGGATCTCTCCCACTGTTGTCTAATCATCATATGAATTATCCTGCTATAACATTTTATAGCATAGGACTCATCTGGTTGTGTACATAGCATGGAACACATGACTTAGAAATCTCAGTTTCAATGACGCTCATCATGTGTCAAAACACTTGAATATTGCTCAATTCTTTTCCATGTGGCAAGAACTCCTTCTTTTCATTTCGATATGGACTTACTTCAATATTTCATCTATGTAATTTGGCTTCAATCATATCAGGCGCTTCAATCCATCTCTTATAGATATCGATGCCCAATATCTCCTAAGCCTTTCATCAATATTAAAATCTGAACTGTGTTGATTTAAAATACATATTTTCCAATAAACCATATGTCATCTACATAAAGCATTGTAAATATGTCATAGCACTCCCTCTTAATTTCTTGTTACTTTACAAGCATCTTTATCGTTCATGATGGAATCAAACTCTTTTGATAACTTCATTAAGGTAAATATTCCAACTTCGTTATGCTCACTTTAACCATTTAAGTTTGCATACCTTTCCAACAATCTTTTGAATTCTACCAAACTCTCAGACTGTGTCAAGTACACATCCTCGATCAAACTTCCTCGAGAGGAGAGTTGGTTTTGTTATTCAACTGCCATATCATAATATGTAACTTTTGCTAGAACTATCCGCAAAGGCTAAAGCATCACTACGGAAGATCAAAATCTTGTAGTAGTCAACTCTTTCAACTAGGTCGAAAACAACTTTTCGATAAGTACAACTTTTAAAGGATGTAAAAATCCATGTCATTGTCGCCATATAGACCCTTTTGCTATCGTTAGGCATCATGCCTATCGAAAGGACTACCAAGTCACATACTTGATATTCATACAAGGATACTATGGCGGATATAATGACTCATAGTCAATTTTATGAAGTCAGGGCCCATCATTTGCTTCCTTTATAAGGTCCAAGTCCTTTGTTGTCAAAACAACACTTTAATCTTAAACCACAAGTTGGTCTAAGTACAAAGTTTTAGGACTTCTGTGGTTCAGTTCGCAAACTCATTCGAAGTATCTACAACACATGTAGTGTCTTCTACTTTGTCAAAATAGGAAACCCCGAAACAACTTCCAGTGATGCGCTACTCTTGACATGGTAACGACAATTCTCTAATCTCGTTGAGTTTGTACTGTCCTCCCACTCACTTATTTCGCAAGAACTACTTTATCGAGAAATCAACCCATTCTGACAAAGAATATTTGTCTTTGGTCGGTGATAGGAGAAATACCCAATGGATTTGATGGAGGGATGATAACCCGGTAGGCCAACGCCAAGGTGTAACCCGGCCCAAAGGACACTGCGTGAGATCCGGCTAAGGATAAAGGAACTTCTAGAAGGCCCAAGTTTGTAGGCCTGGTAACCCGGATTGTGGGTTACGGTAAGGAAAGTTAGGGTTTTGTATGCGGTGTCCAGGTAGAATTCAGGGTGCGCCTTGGAGGGCAAGCCAAGGGGTCCGGGTGCTTTATAAGCCGGCCCCTAGGTCTAGTTTAGGGATCCAAGAGTTCGAGCAATATCGCTAGGTATCAAGTATCCAGTGTAACACGAGAGTTGAGATTAATATATCGAGATCGGAGACTCGGCGACTTGCTTGCCGGCTACCAGATCGTTTATCATCATGTTTTCCTCTGAGCTAAACCCTCTCCCAAACACCAGTGTCATCTTGCCCCAAGATAAGTTACCCCCGGTAACGTCTGCCGTGATTATCCCACGACAGTTGGCGCCCACCGTGGGGCCCGCGTCCAAAGGTGTTTACATCACGGGAGAAGCTCGGAAGAACATGGAGAATCTTGTCATCGGCGAGATCTACACCGACCGCGAAGGAGAGAAGATGGTGGACGATTCCGGCTGGCGGCCAGAGTCGGATCACCTCGAATCCAGATCTATCGTGACAATCGGCCAGATCAACGTCTTCATCGGTATGGTACGTACTTCTGGTTCGATCCCTGACGACTTTGGATTTGATTCCGTGTCAGGGGAGGCCACCTACATTCAATCAGATGGAGAAGAATCAGTTGGAACGACAGATCCAACAGAAGAACCCACCGCGAAGAGGGAACAACCGGAGGAGCCGGCATGGACCCCGCGTGGCTGGGTCGAGAGAGAAGATGATACCGAGTCTATCCTGCATCTGTTGGAGAACCGGTACGAGGAAAATAGCAGCGAAGAGGAACAATATGAATTCGCGCCAACCATTGTGCGCCGGGTTGCGGTTTACACGGCTCCCGCGACCAATCTCAACCAGGAGAACGCGACCGCGGCCGCAGTCGGGGCAGCACAAGCGTTGACCCAGCAGCGAGGTCCGGCTGACGGAAACCCGGTTTTGGCCCAGGTCGATGGAGAGTCAGCATCGGTTACCAGTCAAGCGGCGGAAAACGAGTTACACGCGAACACGTTTGGATTCCTAGCAAACCGGACACCAGGAGCGGGTCCTTCTAACCCTCAACACCCGGCCCTGTTCGACAACAATCCGATTCTAGATCCCACGGTTCTCGCCACCGTTATCACTCCAGAAAACGCAGCGGAACGTGTTAGGGATCTGGATGTAGCCCGCCACGCATTGGAGCAACAGAGAAGGCAGGTAGAAGCAGAAAGGCAAGGTATGGCCACACGCCAACGCGAGCTGGATGCACTGGAAATCCGGCTCCGAGAGGAAACGACTAGAATACATCAAAGGCACCAAACCAGATTACCAGCGTTGGGTGGAGTTATAAATCCGGCCGCACTGTTTATCACACCTCAAGATCAGCCGATTCCAGCGGCGAACCAAGGAACTGCACCTCAAGTGGCAACTGCGGGAACACAGCCGGCAAACGTGCAAGCCGGGTTACCTTTACCACAGACTGGAGTTACAACCGGCAACACACTACCACCACCACCACCGTCACGATTTCGCACACCGGCATGTCATTACAATAATCCCATGGATAACGTGTACGCAGCAACACGCGCATTGAATCAAATCCCCGTGAGAGAGTCACCCCACGCAGAGGAGACCCGGCGGGCGATAGATATGCTGCACACTGCGGTAGCGCAGCAAGCTAATTACCCGGATCACAGGAGTGGAATGCATGGGACACCATATGTCAGTCAGCAACGAGGCAACACCGACAATATCCAAACAAGTTCAGCACGGCGGAGGGAAGAGCAGCAGCAAATGCCGCCTCCTCCGTGTGTTCAGGCAGCACCAGCAGCATCAGCAGCACAAGTTATCGTGGATAGTTCCAGAGCCAGGAGAGCTGTGGCCGGGTCTGCGGTGCATGGACCACCCGCAGTACCGCATCCAGCCGTGCCCCCCGCAGGATCACACGTTTACCGAGTAAGGCCAGTTCCGACCAATCTTGCAGGACCTAAGTGTATCTCAAATAGCATCAGGGCTGAACCTTACCCGGAAAAATTCAAAGAACCGGGTAAAGTAGTGAACTACAAGCCGACTATGGATCCAGAAACATGGTTGAGCAGTTATGAGATGGCTATGTCAATCCGCAATGCGTCCGAGAATCTTCAAGCCAAGTTCATGTACTTGATGATGTCAGAAGGAGCAGCAAAGTTATGGTTCACCAATCTACCGGAAGGATCTATCAAGTCATGGGAGGAGTTGAAAACTGCGTTTATCAAGCCCTTTCATGGGACGTGCAGAAAACTATTCACTATTGATGACCTCGAACGATGTGTCCAGAAGAAGGGAGAGTCGGCGCGCAGCTGGGTGCGCCGGGTTATGGAAATACTTCATTCTTCCACAGATATTCAGCCCAAGGATGCGTTACAAGCTATGGCAAAAACGTGCAAGTACACTCCTTTAGTGCAAAAGTTAACCGCGCATGAAATCTAGCCGAAATGCTTCAGAGGTTACGATGGGAGAACTGATGGATGCATGCAACAAACACGCCGCAACGGACACTACAGAAGAGGAAGCTGATGACAAAAAAGCAAAAGCGAACACAAGTAATAATGGAAGAGCCGGCAATGGATCAGCGCCGGGTAATAACGGAAACAGCCAGAACAAGCGCCCGTTTGAGGGAAGCTCCGAGTTTGTCGCCAGCACAGAAGCCGGGTCTTCGAGGCCCAGGGCAGAAGGAAATTTCAATACTGGAAATCACAATGGAGGTAACTATCAAGGGCCGCCAAGGCCGAGTAACAACTGGGACATCTTCAGAATGGCGTGCCCGAAGCACAGCAGGAACGGTAGGCCGGCCAACCACTCCTTAGAGCAGTGCGTCGACCTACACAGATGGAAGAACGAGGAAGTGAACAAAGCCATGCGAGGTGCAGGTCGGGGAGGAGGACCGGGTCCAGGTGGAAACCCGGGCAACGGCCAACCCCCGGCCGGTAACCCGGCATCAGGAAATCAAGGTAACAACCAAGGGGGAGCCGGAGGTTTCCAGGCTAACCCCAAGAAGTTGGGTCAATATCACGTACATACTACAGGAAGTTCTAACAAGGACAAAAAGATACTGAAGCAAGCGGTAAATTCGGTCTCCTTGGCTGTTCCGAGATACTTGAGGTGGTCAGAGCAGGATGTAACATGGAGCAGAAGAGATCACCCGGAAAGAATAGAACACCCGGGAGTCTTAGCATTGGTAGTTGCACCGCAGGTCAATGGGTATGAGCTGAAAAAGGTCCTGATGGACGACGGAAGTAGCATCAATATCCTGTATTGGGAAACCTTTCTACGCATGGGTCTTAAGGAGTCTCAGCTACAGAAAAGTTCAACAATTTTTCATGGGATAGTGTCGAGTCACTCAGCGTGCTCCGAGGGAAAAATCGCATTGGAGGTAGCTTTTGGGGAATCGAAGGACAATTATCGAGTTGAGTGGCTCACTTTCGAGGTGGTCAAGTTGCGCAGTCCTTATCACGCGCTGTTCGGAAGACCGGCTTATGCTAAATTCATGGCTAGGCCATGTTATGTGTATCTACAGCTAAAAATCCCGGGTCCTAAGCAGACCATCACTATACATGGAAGCCGGGATATAACGGCTAAGTGCGATGAAGGAGACGCAGCAATGGCTGAGCAAGCTTGCAGAAAAGAGGAACTCAAGCATTACCGGTCTCAAGCAGACCCGGATGACAGAACAACATTGAAAAGGCCGAGTACTGAAGATGAAAGGGCAAAGTTCAAGGCAGTACAAGACACCAAGATGGTGGCTTTCGTCGAGCATGATCCCTCCAAACAATCTGCCATAGGAGAAGAAATCACACGGCCAGTCAGCCACGTCATGAAAATGCCTCACCCGGATTGGCTAGCAAATCCGGTACTCATAATAAAAAAGACCAACAAGTGGAGGATGTG